>CM050166.1:298966206-299341206 GCA_027410445.1 Discoglossus pictus | reverse complement strand
AAAAACTTAGCTCACATGCAGTGGTTAACAAGGTTAATTATATAGCAATCAATGAAAGACTTACACATTGATGTGCTCAAAATGTCTGCAAAGTATGTTATATTGCGTTGACAATGTGTCTAATAAAAACTTTTGAGACACTATTTTTTATTTGGGATCATCACTTTCCTTTTTAATATTACATTGTTATTATAATATATCATACTTATTTTCATAGTTCTCTTTTTCCCATTTAAATCTGGACTGGAAAAGAGAGCAGGGTGTTTATGACCAGCATCAGTATTTGCCTATATGCTTTTACATACATTTTATGTCAGTTAGTCAGCTACAACATTATTAGTTCAGAATAACAAGATTCTTTCTCATATAGATAGGTTCTGGGCATTAGGAGTTTTAAGTGAAATAGCACTAAATGGGGTAATTTTAACATAGGGAAGATAGGGATAGGGAAACTCAAACTCAAAACCAAGACACAGAACCAATAGAATTTTCAAACTTTTCTACTGTATATTAACTTTAAATAAACTGCAAACATAAGAACAAGAGGAAACACACTAAAAGAAAAACAGTCCACTTTAAGTGTCATATGTTTAATCTTCAGGCTCCTCCTCCAACCTGGATGGATGGAACACAAAGTCTTGCTGAGGAACTCAGGGGACAGTGCTCCACGTTCCTTTATATCAGAGTCACTGCTGTTCTGGGCTTCCTTAATGCCCTGTTGGGCAGTTTTTGGACATCCTTATTGGACAGGCTCTCGTCTGAAGCCTTTACCATGTCCTCTATGTCCTGGGCGTCTGCATTTCCCAGTCCAGCCGTGTTCACAAGGATTACTATCTCTGCTATGATGGGCTGTTCTGGTTGCACATCTCTACACAGCTCTGGCCAAATCTTCCTTTTAGACATTGCTGTGTTACCTCCTTCCAGGACAAATCAATGTTCATGTTGGCCTGCATGATGTACTTCTTCCAGAAATCGATCATGGATTGTTTGTCCATGCTGTTTGTCTGGTCAATGAGGTGGCTGAATGTGCAGCGAAGATAGTAGGCCTTGAAGGTCGCAATGACCCCCTGATCCATAGACTGGATGAGCAAAGTAATGTCGGGTGGCAGGAACACTACTTCCACTGGGATGCAGCAGTGGAGTTCAGCCAAGTAGGTAGGGTGGCTTGGAGCATTGCCTATTAACAGGAGTACTTTGGCCTCAACTATTTTGCGCCTGCAATAGCGCTGCACTGATACGCTTACTGAACCAGTACTAAAAGATATCCTTCATGATCCACGTCTTCCTGTTGTATTGACAAACGACAGGCAAGTTGGATTTTGAAATGCCATTCGTGACTTGATTTTGAAGTAACCTCTGGTGTTCCCACCCGGAAGAAGGGTTAGCCTGTCTTTGGCCGCTTTGAATTCTCGTGCGCTCTGCTGCTCCTGTGAAATGCCATTCATGACTTGATTTTAAGTAACCTCTGGTGTTCCCACCCAGAAGAAGGGTTAGCCTGTCTTTGGCCGCTTTGAATTCTCGTGCGCTCTGCTGCTCCTGTGATATGAACATGCAGCTTGGCATTCACTTCCAGAAGAGGCCAGTCTCATTCACATTGAACATCAGTTCAGGGGGCTAATTGCAAGGGGCACAGCAGTTTCGATATCAGCGATTGCTGCTTCTCCTGTGATCTTAATGATGTAGAGGTTGCTGTTCTTTTTGAAGCAGTAAAGGCAAACTCTGCTGGCTGAGAAGCTCTCAGTCATATCTGGTGTTTGGCTCTGAATATTGCTGTATATGCTTCACGCCTTCTCCATTATGAAGGGCTGGCCGAGAGGCATGTTATGCTCCAGTTCTTTGTCAATCCAGATGGACAAACACTTCTCCATCTCCTTCAGGGTGTAGCATCTGGAGCGAGTAATCGTCTTCTCTGAAGATGCACTGCTGGTGGTTGCTGAAGACTTGATCTTTTCTTTATTCTTCAGGATGGTGCAGATTGTGGAGGTTGGCACATCCAGATCCACTCCAGTATTCACTTGACTCTCCCCTTTCTCCAAGCGATTCAGCAACTGCATCAGGGACAAGATTTCAAGAGGTACTTTTACCCTTTGTCAATTTTTTCAGCTATCATGTGCCAGTCAGGGTTGTGTGAAGTATTTTCTTTCTTTTGGACATCTGGGTTGGGGGATTCACTGTACTGGTGGTGCTGTGTTTAGCTCTGGGTATAATTATTGTGCTGTATAGGTTGGTTGCTGTACTGTAGTACTCAGTGCATTGTATTTGTAACAGCATGCTATAGTGGTTATATTCTTGTTAAACATGCTTGATATTTATATATAATGTTTTATAAGTAGTTTTACAGTGCTCCCCAGTGGCAGATGGGAGGTGGTATGGTGGAAGTTGCTGGTATTCCCCAAAAGCAGATGGAAAGTGCCATAGAGGATGTCGCCACTTTAACAGAGATCACATTGAGGAAGTGGAGTCCCCACAGCAGAATTCAACCACTGCTCGGAAGGCATTGTGGTTGGCATTAATCTTCCTTAAGAACAAACTGGAAGTGAGATAGGCGCAGTATCCCCCCAGCAGACTGAAATTGTGCCAGGAGGTGACCTTGTTGAGGTACTCCAGGATAACAAAGCATGCTCTCTGTTTGGCAGTAGAACTTTGGAGGCATGGAGTAACTAGGACCCAGCCCTTGATCCTGGAGTGGGGGACAGGGAATGTAACCCTCCTCCTAGCAACTGCGCCCTTCCTGGGCTACCAATGCAGCACCAACTGACTGTAGCACAACTAAGGCAAAATTCTTGCACCTGCTACCAGACAGGGGAGGCGGGGCACAGACCCTCTTTCCAGCAACCAAGTCATTCTCTGCTAAAGATCCACAGATGCAATAGGCGAAATGCACATTAGACTGTATTTGATGATGTCATACGTCAGGAACAAGGGAAGGTGGTAGCAGTTTAGTGTAGTCCGTATTTGGATAATGTAGCCACAGCCACTTAATTTATTTTTCAATGTGCAAATTATCTGAAAACACAGAAGAAGGGTGAGGTAGAAAAGAATGCGGAAATCAGCAGCGACAGTAGTAAAGTTTTATTCTAGCAAACATGCCTGGAACCGAGTAATAATACAATTTTAACAGTTATAAATGCTAAAGTTGATCTCTGCAGAACAATTGGACTTATCAGTAGTTTTGAGAAAATATATGATACAAACTAATCACCCAGATAGCTACTATGACATGATAACCCTTTGAGAAAAAAAAAAATCTAATAAAAAATCCCAAAGTATCGTTTTCCAAGTAACTTCTGCAAAATAAAGCACAGTATACCCACCCTTAAGTCTAGGTATATATTCATAGGGCTAACAAGTATGCTTATGAATGCAGGCCAAAAGACAGGGAGCTAATCAGCATAATAAGAAATGTAGAATAAATGACCAAGAGATTATGTATATATATAAATCTCAGATCTTATATACAGTGTCCATGCACTCAATCTTAAAGGTACGGTCTCTGGATGGTGACCCAATCAGTAGTCACGGTATATATAAAGTAGAAAGCCGCTGCTGGAGTGTGTTGCTTCTTCACAAGGCACCGTCCAAAGTGAAAGAAATATATAAAAAACACAGAAGAAGGGTGGGGTAGAAAAGAAGCGCACCACCTTTGTGTCCTATGAGCACCATTCTCGTGGTGAAGGCCTTTGTCGTTTATTGCGCTACTGTGGTATATTTTTTTCTTTTTTTCTGTATATGTATTTTTTCATGATAATTAATGAATTAATTAAGTCATACATTAATATACTTTACCTATTTGCAATAAATATATGCAGCAAGCAATGTGCTGAAGAGCTAATAATGTGTTTTGATGTTCCTGCAGCATACAATGTAGATTTGTACTGTTGTAGAGTTGAGGTGTCAGTAATGTGTGTAGTGTAAATAGGCTGCGTGCGCGAGGGCAAACCATTTGTTTAGCTGTGTAATTCCGCATTTTGTAAGTTAGTGTTGTAAAATGGCGGCGATTGTGTATGTGGTACGCGGGTGTGGATGATTTTGCGTCCTTGCTAATAGTGTATTTTGTACCTAGTACTGGTTTGTGTAAAAGTCGTATGTGCCTGTTTTGCGGGTTTAGGGGTCGTATAGCCTCGTTTTCGTTTGTTTCAGCAGAAATTTTTCCTGTAGCTTAGGGGATTTTCGAGTGTGTAAACTCTGTAAATTGGACTTAAATTTGTGTGCAACCTGACTCCCAGACGTCCTGGCTGTCCCCCCTTGCCGTGTGTAATGTTTTTTATTTTATTTGTGTTTTTGAATTTTGTGTGTTTTTTATGTTTTTCGCTGTGCGCGTTTCGGCCGTTAAGTTGTTTTTTTTGCAACCTCGTAATTTTGCATTATTGTACCTCGTACGTCCTTGGCAAAAGTCATACGTGCCTGGCTGTTATTTTAGGGTTTTGGGTCGTGTAGCCTTGTTTTAAATTTTTTCGGCTGCCATATTTTTTCTCGCTAAGCCGATTTTCAAGTTCTAAAACTCCTTAAATTAGACTTTAATTGGGGGGCAACCTCACTGGCAGATGTCGTGGCTATCCCCCCATGCTGTGTGTGTGTGTGTTTACTTATTTTCTGTTTTTTTAAGTGCTTTTCTCTGCAGATGCAGCCCCTCTCTTTGCGAGGGTCCGCATTTGCGGCCTGCAATGAGCCTTTGGCTCATTGCAGCCGACGTTGGAGCCTCCACCTCCGCAAATGCGGCCCCTCGCTTTGCGAGGGTTCGCATTTGCGGCCCAAACTGCGTGCCTTGCTTTGCGAGGGACTCAGTTCTTGTGAGCTCACAAAGCGAGCTCGCAAAGCGTGATGACGACTTGCAGTTTGACAACTATTATATGTGATTATTATTTATCTTACTATTATACATATGTGTAATAAAATACAGCTTGCACTATTTATAGCCTGAAGTGTTATTCTGCTGGATGGTCCTTGGTACCCTAATTTTATATTGTGGGGGTTAGCCTAGACTTTTGGATTGGCCTGTACTCCTATTTAGTAAATAACTATAAGGGGTGCATTTATACTGGTCAGTGATACGTATAATAAATTGGATTTCTCCACAAGTCACATATCCTCACTGGCGCAAAGAATGGAGTAGTAACACTACTACTGTGAAGCCACTTTCTGGACTTCGAGAGATTGGGTTCGTAATGTATACCTCATATCTTTGGGATTAAATCGTGTTAGTGTTAACTTTTAATTACACTTTATTTCTTTGATCAGCAGCATTTATTTTTCACTAGGAGGTGGTGCACTTCCTTTCTCCCCCACCCTTCTGTGTTTTTGATAACTTCTACAGAATATAAGTAGTAGTCGAATTCCTGCTTTAAATTGTAATTAACAACTTCATGTAAGGAAAGTGTACTAGTAATTGCTCATAATAAATACTTAACATTACATAGCAATACATTACATAACTATATTTATCACAATGCAGACAAAGGACTGAAATTGCAAAGCATTGAGAGTCTGATTAGCAGTGTCTACTATCAACATAAGAACATTCCTTTATGAAATGTATGGCAAACACAATATAGAATTGCATTACTGCATAAGTAAAGTTATTATAATCAAATACTGGTCTAGGTACTGATTTTGCACATATCAACTATTATTAATAAACGTTTAGGAGCTCAGCTACAATAATTTTTGAGATTTGTAATATATCCATTTTCATGAGCTATATGTAATGGGAATAAATATTACATTTTTGATTAATAAGTCGTATGTGATTAATGTGGCGTGCATACAATTACACTGTGTTTGGATCACGCAGTGTAAATAAATGTGAAATAAATATCAATAAGTGTGAAACATTTTGGGCCCGCTATTTATTATTGCAAATTTGTAAACACATCTGTGTCTCTGAATGATGTTGTTATTCCAACAATTTATCAATAACACTGAATAACTTTGGGTACAAAATCACTGGGATTTACAGTTTGGTTTGTTATATGAATTAATGTATTATATATTTAGACTTGTTAAAGGATATATATGCTAATGCTCATAACATGAATTTAAATGGTTATCTGAACATGGAATATTACCTTGAAGGAAGGCAACCATTTATATGATTTTTGATATTTACAAAATTACGTCACCCTGATGACAAATCAGAAGGTGGTCTTGACCTCATAAATACTTACTTTCTACTATCTGAATTTGGAAAATCTATAGAATACAAGACCAGATCAGTCATTGAGAATACTGTCAATGAACTTAGAATGTATGTAAGAATTGTGAATACTAGTTGTTAAATTGAGGTTGTTCTATTCGTGAAATATTTGAATCGACACCTCTCTATCGGGAACATACAATTTATAAGAAAATTATTTACCAATATATTCATGATCTGACACTGTGTCTGAATTATATTGTGCCTATAAGTACACATTTAAATGGGGTCTATGAAATGATGATAAAATCTGACAATTATTAGGATACTAGCGAATTGCCCGTCAAAAAATTACGGCAATGAAATAGTAAGTGAGCTAAGGGTGTTTGGTGTATATAATGTGTCTGATGTAGCGTCGTTCGTTTTCTGTGTCTGGCGACTTTTTCGGAATATCCGTAGCTGTTTGGTGGGCTTTGTTTCTCCTACCTAACATGGTACCACTTAATTTTTGTTGCTTTGTCGTTCAGTTGTGTGCGACTCTCTGTGACCTCATGGATCATAACACAGCAGGCTGATGGTCATGCTGATCCACTTGGTTTTCATGGCAGAGATACTGGAGTGGATTGACAGTTTCTTCTCCAGTAGACCACAGCATACAGCTCCTATTATTCCTAGGTGGCCTCAAATCCAAGTACTGACGGGTGGTGGGACCTCTTGGTTGGCTGGAATTGAACCTAGGTTGCTGCTGTGAAAGACCCAAATCCTAACCACTGGACCACCAGGGAACCCATAACCACCTCATTACCTGATATATATATATACCGGTATATATATATATATAGATATATATATATATATGAAGATATATATATACACACAAAATAAAGTAAAATGTGATATCTTTAATGGCTAACACAGAAAAATCTCCTATGATATATACATGTACATATAAGTCCACAATGCGTTTTCACTCTTTAATCCATTACCATGTTACCATGTACCATGGTACCTGTCTGCTATATTACACAGCTCAAGTGCTCAGTTCTTCTGCAAATATAGGCATTTGTCAACCTTTATTGATTGTTATTATTTGACATTCAATTGTCAGGGACATATATCTAAGTTATGAACAGTACCCATGGCACAAAGCTATTTACTATTTGCCATGTATGCCCTATGGAACAAAACTATTTACTATACAGCTTTCCCTGCAACCTCTAGCTAAAAGCAATCACTTTTGTGGTGTGTAAATTCCTCTGAGGAGACGTACATTTTAAATCTATTTTCTAAAATGTTTTCTGATGAATTGCATGTAGTGAAAAAAGGTATTGCTGTTTGAGTGAATCTCTGCCTGGAAATTATCTTACACCATGCACCCGATGAATAATAACACTGAATTTAACGTGATGCATTTTTACATCACTGATATATTTTCTATAGTTGTATAAACAACATTTCTCCTCTAATCAAATTAGCTGTTGTATATTACCTACTTTATTGATTTAAACCTTAAAAGCAATTTCATAAAAACTATTTCAAAAGTAGCATATTCCTACCTTTTTAGTAGGTGTACAAAAGGATATTCAGAAATATGATGAACTGAGTACAAAGAGCTGGTTAATAAATGTAATCTTTATATTGAGCCCCATTACACAGAGTATCAGGAGAACTTGTTCTGATATCGATCCCGGCAATCAATGTGTTAATACATATAATGGAACTCGCATGGACTAGAATATCATATTTACTGATTCTTGAATATTGCATTATTTCTGGAATGCGGGTCCGATCCTAACTCGTAATTGAAACCCGTAAGGGAATGAAATCTAACCTCCATTTTTCAGTGACGTAATGATGACAATCTCTTTTACCACTGGCTCTGTCTAAACCCATGACTACGGGTTCGACTAATTGATCATGTTCACCGCCGCACATGTAGAGTGCGCAAGAATGGTTTACAGGCTTGCGTCTCCACCTCGTGGGTCGCGGCATGGTTGAATGTAATAGCTCTGTAACTTAGGCTTTGCGGGGTGTACCAGTGCCGCTATGGGCTTGGAATTTAATGTGGCTGCAAGTATTTAAGGGTCCAAATTTCTAATTTCTAAGTTTTCTAAGTCTTTACACAATGGCATACAATTTAATAATAGTGCTATACAGTGTAAAGTAAGTTGGGAATCAACATACACATCTACTTACAGTGCCTTGCAAAAGTATTCACCCCCCTTGAAATTTTACCCATTTTGTTACATTACAGCCTTAAGTTCAATGTTTTGTTAATCTGAATTTTATGTGCTGATCAGAACACAATAGTCTAAGTTGGTGAAGTGAAATGCGAAAAATATATACATAAAACAAATTTTTAGAAATAGAAAACAGAAAATTGGCATGTGCGTATGTATTCACCCCCTTTGTTATGAAGCCCATAAAAAGCTCTGGTGCAACCAATTACCTTCAGAAGTCACATAACTAGTGAAATGATGTCCACTTGTGTGCAATCTAAGTGTCACATGATCTGTCATTACATATACACACCTTTTTTTAAAGGCCCCAGAGGCTGCAACACCTAAGCAAGAGGCATCACGAACCAAACACTGCCATGAAGACCAAGGAACTCTCCAAACAAGTAAGGGACAATGTTGTTGAGAAGTACAAGTCAGGGTTAGGTTATAAAAAAATATCCAAATTTTTGATGATCCCCAGGAGCACCAACAAATCTATCATAAACAAATGGAAAGAACATGGCACAACAGCAAACCTGCCAAGAGACCAAAACTCATGGACCGGGCAAGGAGGGCATTAATCAGAGAGGCAGCACAGAGACCTAAGGTAACCCTGGAGGAGCTGCAGAGTTCCACAGCAGAGACTGGAGTATCTGTACATAGGACAACAATAAGCTGTACGCTCCATAGAGTTGGGCTTTATGGCAGAGTGGCCAGAAGAAAGCCATTACTTTCAGCAAAAAACAAAAGGGCACGTTTGAGTTTGCGAAAAGGCATGAGGGAGACTCTCAAAATGTATGGAGGAATGTGCTCTGGTTTGATGAGACTAAAATCGAACGTTTCCACCATCAAAGAAAATGCTATGTCTGGCGCAAACTCAACACATCACATTACCCAAAGGACACCATCCCCACAGTGAAACATGGTGGTGGCAGCATCATGCTGTGGAGATGTTTTTCAGCAGCTGGGACTGGGAAACTGGTCAGAGTGGAGGGAAAGATGGATCCTGCTAAATAAAGGGATATTCTTGAGCAAAACCTGTACAACTCGGAGGTTCACCTTCCAGCAGGACACCTTCCAGCAGGACAATGACCCCAAACACACTGCTAAAGCAACACTTGATTGGTTTAAGGGGAAACATGTAAATGTGTTGGAATGGCCTAGTCAAAGCCCAGACCTCAATCCAATAAAAAATCTGTGGTCAGACTTAAAGATTGCTGTTCACACGCGCAAACCATCAAACTTGAAGGAGCTGGAGCAGTTTTGCAAGGAGGAATTGGCAAAATCCCAGTGGTAAGATGTGGCAAGCCCATAGAGACTTATCCAAAGCAACTTGGAGCTGTGATTGCCGCAAAAGGTGGCTCTACAAAGTTTTGACTTTATGGGGGTGAATAGTTATGCACATGGACTTTTTCTATTATTTTGTCCTATTTGTTGTTTGCTTCATAATAAAAAATAAATAAAAAATAAAACATCTTCAAAGTTGTGGGCATGTTCTGTAAATTAAATTATGTAAATCAAATCCTCCAACAATCCATGTTAATTCCAGGTTATGAGGCAACAACACGAAAAATGCCAAGGGGGGTGAATACTTTTGCAAGGCACTGTATACCATCCCATCCTACAAGGATCTTAAGTTGCAGACAAGAAATCTTAGATACATCTCTCTACCCCACAAATGAGATTCCACTAATCCAGTTTGCAGCCTCATCTGAAAACACTGCTAATTTAACCATCCAATAAATGTAGGTGAGCACAATTTTATTATTTAGATATTTACATGGCTGCTATCCCCTGAGGATTGAGTAGAAAAAAAAATCTGCAACTGTCTTACATTATTGTAAAATGTCTACACTATAAAGCATTCATTTTCTTACAAAATAGTTTTGAAGTATCTAAATTATAAGGTATTAATTTATAGAACAGGCTAGTGGAAGTGGTAGTGACAGGCATAATAAATAGTGTAACCATGCTTAGGATAAGTATAAGGCCATCCTAAAATGTTATTAAAGGGCACCTGTACATTGAAATAAAACATATGTTTGAAAACAAAACGGTGTCTAACTAAGAGCACAATTAAGCAGGGAAAGTCATTAAGCTAGATTTTAAATAGAAATAAATACATTTGGATGCATCTGTGTGACACTGAAGGCATTCATGAAATATTGGTGAAAGCTGTGTGTGTGAGAGGGGAGTTTATATTTCTTGGAGCAATAACATATATTGATGCAGGAATACTGCTTCTGTGCTATGAGGGGGAAGGAATCTAACTCTGAAAAATAGTTAAGAAAACACAACATTATGACCCCCCAGGATGTGATGTAAAAAAAAGACAAAAAGGATTCATTTATTCAAACACAGAGATTTCAAACATTCTATTTTTCCCAAAAAATGTTTTTTATGTCCATGGGTTACACAGCTGCTGTTTGTTACATACTTCACAAACAAGTAAGTTTATCTTAAAGCACAGTGGTCCTCCAAACCAAGCATTTTAGGTAGATAGAATTGGTAGGCTAGATGGGACTGAGTCTCAGGTGCCAGGTTTTCCACAACTGTGCAAGGATATCATGAATTTTACTGTTCCTTTGTTCAACATTTTGCACTTTGGGAAATTCATGTGTGATTTTAATTTACTTCATTGCATTTTGTGGAGCTCCATACCTTGCAATGAGTTAAATTCTATAAAACGCACCCAATGTGCTTCAATAGGTGGGCATCTGCACTGAACCAAAACGTACAACTTCTATAATAGAAAACTTCTCACTTCTGTTGTAGATATCTATCAATATAAGGGCCTTCTCTAACTTATGGGTGCATAGATATTCAATCAAGTATAAACTCAATTAGCTGTGTTTGTTTAGTCAACTGTGTATTCAAAAGCATAAAAAAAATAAAGCTAGTTGAATGTATTACCAAATATTTAATCTAATTTGGTATTATTTAATAGAACAGTAAATCATTATTGGTACATGCAGACATAGTTACGTCAGACTGAATGGACATGATAATGCTGGCTCCTGCACTAGAAACTACAATATAGAGTTTCACATCTTGCTGTCCATCCCTTAACAAGTGACATGCTATGTTGGTTATACTACAGGGATGGAAAGAGAAGCAAGCAGAGAGAATGTATATGTATTAGAGCCCTATTTTGACCCCCAAGGCAGTAACCCGTTCTTCAAGCCCGGCGGACTTGTTGCCTCAAATGACAGTATTGGCTAGCGGCAATGTGCCAGCTAGCCAATGTACTACATGTCATCCCCATGTCCCCCAATGTGCCCCCTATCAATTACAGCGCTGTACAGTGCTGCATTGAATATCTATTAAGCCATAAAGATATCCAAGCCCGTCTGAGGACGGGCTTGGTTTAAAATTTCCCGCCGCAACTCCTTAAAGGGGCAGCGGCACACTAATGATTACACCAATAAGTACCCCCCAATAAGTACCCCCGCAGCAACTAACATTAAACCCTCATGCTGCCGGGTCCCCATCGGGACCCCGGAGGGTCACCACATTAACCCTTGAAGCGGGGGTCCAATCTCCTGCCCGCGTGGGTCATGAAAAGACCTTAAAGGTCCTTAAAGGACCCATGAGAAATAAAGAATTAACCCCTGCCGCGGGGATACTATAAGTACCTCCCTGTCACCTAAAATTAATCCCAGCTATCATGGGGGTCAATATAGAACCCCATGAGACCAAAATGAAACCCCTAAGTCCAATAGGGGTCTACAAAGACCCCTAAAAGGACACTATTAACCCCTAGGTTAACCCTATAAGTGCCATGAGGGTCCTCCAGGAGCCTCATGACAAAATCTAAGCACTACACTATTAACCCTAACTATACTCCATTAACACATACTAAATCCTATTTAACCCTAACTGTACCTATTTAAACCTAATTATGCCTATCTAACCTTTTCTGGGCCTATTTAACCCCTTCCACAGACCACCATAAGCCTCCATCTAACCCATCTCTTATGGAGGTCTATACAGAACCCCATAAGCTTCCATCTTTTTTACAGACCCCCAGAAGCCTCCACCCAACCCCATAATTTATGGGTATCTATGCAGACCCCCAGAAGCCTCCATCTAAGCCCATCACTTATGGGGGTCTATACAGACCCCATAAGCCTCCATCTAACCCATCACTTATGGGGGTCTATACAGACTCCCATAAGCCTTCATATAACCCATCACTTATTGGGGTCTATAAACACCCAATCAACACCATAAGGGTCTATGACCCTCATATGACAATGAGAACCCTATAATTAACCCCATAAGTGCCATGAGGGTTCTCCATGACCCTCATGACACTAAGTACAAACATTACACTACAATATTCCCCCCAATAAACAGCTAAAACTTAACTAACCCCCTCTACCCTAACCTATTAAGCCCTACCTACCTAACACTACCTACCTCCCCCTATTAAACCCCCCACCCCACTAATTACACACAATAAAAAACCTATGTCACCACAAAAAAAAACTGTCACCAAAAAAAAACAACTGTTAACAAAAATAAAAAAATTACAACCCCTCACTACAAATAATAAAAAAGGACATTACAAACCCCACCCCAATACAAAAAATAAAAAAAGGACATTGCAACCCCCCGCTAAAAAAAAAAAAAAAATTACACACCTGCAAAGAAAAGGCATACACAAATATACATTACAGTAAAAAATACATTATAAATATACCCCTAACTACAATACATTACTCCCTATCTATACATAACCCCCTATCTAATATTACCTCCTATCTATACATAACCCCCTATCTATTCATAACCCCCTATCAATACATTTCCCGCTATCTATACATTTCCCCCTATCTATACATACCCCCTATCTATACATAACCCCCTATCTATACATTTCCCCCTATCTATACATAACCCCCTATCTATACATTTCCCCCTATCTATACATAAACCCCTATCTATACATTTCCCCCATCAAGAATATATTAAACCCTAAATCTAAGCTAACATAGAATAATTTGGACCACTTACCTTTGCAGATGTCCCTTCAGAAAAAAGAAAACCCCTAGGAAAAAAAGAAACATCTAATTGGTACAAAACACTATATACAACAAATATACATTGTAATTACACTATTCAATTCACCTTTCCAGCATGTCCTCGTCCATCTTCTTCTTTAGACCCCCATAAGTGATGGGCTTAGATGGAGGCTTAGGGGGGGTCTGTATAGACCCGCATAAGTGATGGGTTAGATGGAGGCTTATGGGGTCTGTATAGATGCCCATAAGTGATGGGGTTAGATGGAAGCTTATGGGAGTCTGTATAGACCCCCATAAGTGATGGGCTTAGATGGAGGCTTTTGGGGGTCTGTATAGACCCCCATAAGGGATGGGTTAGATGGAAGCTTATGGGGGTCTGTAAAGACCCCCACAAGTGATGGGGTTAGATGGAGTCTTATGGAGGTCTGTCTAGACCCCCATAAGTGATGGGATTAGATGGAGGCTTATAGGGGTCTGTATAGAACCCCATAAGTGAAGGGGTTAAATATGGCTAGAAGGGGTAAATAGGCCCAGTTAGGTTAGATAGGTACAGTTAGGGTTAAATAGGGTATAGTGAGCGTTAATGGGTTAATGGAGTATAGTTAGGGTTAATGGTGTAGTGTAGGGTTTAGACTTTGTCATGAGGGTCCTGGATGACCCTCATGGCACTTGTAGGGTTAACCTAGGGGTTAATAGTGTCCTATAGGGGTCTATATAGACCCCTATTGAACTGAGGGGGTTTATTTTAGTCTCATGGGGGTCTATATTGACCCTCATGAGTGATGGGGTTAATTTTAGGTGCCGGGGGGTACATATTTGAATTCAAGCCCACGGTGGGAAATTTGAAATCCTGTAGATGCTGCGAGGGCCACGATCGGTGACGATCGAGACCCTTTGCAGCCAGGGAAGGGGTTAATGCGGGGCCCTGCAGCAAGGGGTTAATGGGTGCACCCTGCAGGGGACTTGATAAGCATTATAGGGGTCCTGTTCAGACCACTGCATTATATGGTTAATGTGGGCACCTATGCAGGAGTCTCTATTGGACCCCTGCATTACAGCCCTTGCAGCTGCTCCAGGGTACAAGTAAGCTGCCGCACTTTTGGGTCATTTTGCTGACTTGGCGTAGGGCTGGCCGGAGCATTTGAATAGGGTCGGATACTTCCATGCGGCTGAATCTCTTGCGGCCACGTGGGATCAAAGGCTTTCCCTGTGGAGGGGTGGCCACAAGGGAATAGAATAGCTAAGTAGCTTGCGGCCACGTAGCTCCTCTGGCCATTAACAGAATGAGGCCCTATGTGTATATGGTCCAGTGCCAAAATAGGAAGGCTACCAATTCCTAAAAAAAATAATTTATTGTAATATTAACAATATAACCATGGTAAAATAAATAAAACAACAATTAATAAAACATATAACAAAAATATTTAAAAAAATGTGTAAGAAGTGTTATAAAAAACACTATAAATATGAATGCGAAATGAGAATGCTCAGTAGAGATTTGTACACGTGAGCTACTGTCAGATTCCATGAATTTTGATTGGTCAGTTATGGTCAGTGATGTTTTTTATGGTTTATAGTTATGGCTTGCCTGCAATGGCGGATGTTTGCCAGCGGGGCTAACAAATAAAATGTGAAAGGCTTTATACTGACACTCCTGCAAGGGTAGACAGATGATCGCCAGAGGGGGAGAGCAAATGTTAGTAAATTACATGTGGATGTATGAGAGAGAGTGTGAGTGAGAGAAAGAGCAATTACTTTTTTACATTTTAACATGAAAATATCATCCACAGAAATAAAGTTATATAGGAATAACAAGTTAGAACATATAGTTAGTTTATAAAAACTATAGCATATAACTGCCACAGCCTTTCAGTGCACGTGGAGGGGCCAAACACCTTTATGGAATTTAATGCAGATGGGCATAAGGCTATTCTTAGGCTAAATTAACCCAAACTACCCACACCAGATGGCCATTTTGCTTCCTGTCTGCAGTGATATCTATTTTTCTATATTAAACAAAATATAGGCAATAGTCGCCACCAAGTTATCTCTGTTTTTTATGGACCTTATAGGACCTTTAAAGGATTTGGCTTGTACTGTATGTATAAACATGTATCTTGATGTCAGTTGTTTAGTAAATGTTACTTTACATTTTCTTTCAACTTTAAATAATATATTAATACATTGATAAAGATAAGTTGTATAATTTCTTACATTACAAATACAGAGCCATATGTAAATCAAGTGCTCTAAGTTAGGGCACTGCTGTAAATTGGCTGCAGGATCTTTTTTCCCTAAACTACAACACAATGTAACAAAGATAGCCCTTTTGTTATCCCCTACATCCGCTCACTGCCCTATCGCCCCATTTACATAACAATGGGGGTCTATACAGGCCCCCATGGAAAATAAAGTTAACCCTTGTAAGGTGGTTCGTAAAGTATCCCCCTTGCACCTAAAATTAACCCCTGATGCTGCAGGGTCCCCTGGCACCTTTTAATGCCCCCATGACCATGACCAAGGAGTACCGATCAGGACTCCCTGACACCTGGAATTACCTCCCCCCCCCCCCCCCCCCCCCGGTTCTGCTGGGTCTCGATTGGGAACCCTGCAGAGCCGAAAACATTAAGCCTAGCATTTAACAATTTAAACGTACCGTCCTGTGGGAATAAGTAGCCCTGTGGCACCTAAAATTACCCCTAACACACACATGGAATATACAGACCCCCACGAGCCCCTCTTTAACCCTATAAGTAAAAGCACTACACTAAACTATTCTAACCCCAATAAACTAATAAAATAATCCCCCACTACCTTATTAACCCCCACGCAGCAATACATTTTAATTTGTACAAGGGTTAATGTTTTAGGCCCTGCAGGGGTCCCAATTGGGACCCTGCAGCTTGGTGGGAGTTGGGGAATTAGGGGCTGGGGTAGTTGGGCAGAGACAGTGTCCCGCCTCTGTAACTGCTGCATCAGCACCCAGCAAAGTATTTTAAAACGTTCCTAGAAGTCTTTGGTACCCATAGGTATTTCTTCAGTTTTTAGGAGTTAGGGCAGTGCTCTAGTTTGCAAGTGAGGGGTATATATTTATTAGCATAAGGTGTGGGTGACAAAGTATAACGTAGTAACTCATAATTTTTTGTCAGTGGAAAAATCAATGGAGATTTTTGCATTGCTTTTCAGCCTTGTCGTGAAGTTCACTCGTAGCAGTTTGCTCGCAATGTTTTAGGCGTGGGTGATTAACATAGCTAGGTAGAATATTTTTTTGCACTCGCTATTGATTTTTCAGGGATTAACATAGGGGCAAAAGATAATAAGATAGTTAATTAAAAAACATTTATTATAATGGAATTGAGAAAAGCTGGAAATGTATTGGCAAAAACTGCATTAAAATAAATAACTTGTAAAGACGTATTTGTAAATAAACACAAAATAAGATGCTATGTTTCTGGCCCTGTTTGTAAAGTAATTTATAAAGTCAACTTCCTCATTGTGGCTTTAATTTCACCTCAAGTCAGGAAACACAAAAAAATAGAGAAGAAAAAACAACCAATTGTGTTTTATCTTCCATACCTTCAGACTGATATACAGGTATAGCCTGCTTAAAGCTACCCCTTTTAGAGCTGATTAGCTATAACACTGTTTTTGCCTGCAAGACCCCTTTTAACGCCCTGATTCTCTATAGCACTGCCTCGCTATAACGCTGTTTTTGCCAGTTTGGCCCCTTTTAACACTCTGATTCACTATAACACTCTTTTTTTCTTTAAAGAAAACAGAATCCAGGATGACCCAAAAGCTTCTGCTAATGTTCAGTTTGTGTTAGTGTTGTGTTTGCTGTTTCTTTGAAGTTCATATAAAACCAAGAAGGCTAAAATTTCAATTGAAATTGCTGTTTTTGTTCATGAGTTCCCCTATTTCGCTTACCACTCCTATTGCCTGGAACCGATCTACAGCATTAACAAGGTATTCCTGTATATTTATGCTCACTCTTGTTGCAGTATAACATTACTCTTTTCATAGTCATTGAAACAAGGAAGTGACATTTTTCTCACTCTTCAGATTTTTAAACATATTTGTAAGAGTACTATTATTCTTGTCCTCTACAAGGTTTCATTTAAAGAAAACATCTTCTTAGACTGCTTCATTTGAGAATAGTAGCTTGACACCAATGTTAAATGACCCCAATTGTTCTTAAACAACATCAATACTGGTGGGACTGCAATGTACTTTTGGGCTTGAAAGGAGAAATCTCACATCTTATGCATCCAAATAAATGAGTAAACACTGCTTATACATCATTAATATCATAGTCAAGAAGACATATATATGGAATCTTGCAACTGCCTATAGTTAAGATGGTATAAATTACAATGGAACTATGTGACCATAATATATCTTTAATTTATTATAAGCAATCATGTTAGAAGCTATCATTTTTGTTTCTGCAGATTTGTTTCCACTGAGAGGAGACATTGAATGCAGAGGAAGTTATCATCTGGAAATGTTAAGCAAAAACAAATGTTGTCATTGAAAGTACCAGTGTCATTGAAATCCCATTAGTTTACAAAGATATATTGTGTTGAAAGAGCCTCTCAAACAATTGAATTGCAAAGAATAATTACGTGTGAAAGTTAATAATATGTTTTTCTACTGCTTATTAAATTCAATTTCAAGTGGGCCATGACACTGCACATCCAAGGTTATTAAAGGAGCTAAGATTTGAACTTGCCAAAACATTAGCTAAACTTTTTTTAAAATCATTATTGTTAGGGGTAGTTCCAGATGAATGGAAAATTGCTAATGTAGTAACACTATACAAAAATGGTAATAAAAGAGGTAAGCTTTACAGAAGAAAGGCTCATTAAAAAAAAAAGACATGCATAATGGGCACTCATATCAAGATCACTGGTATTGATAATAATACACTTTTAATAAGTATAATTAAAATACATTAAAATAATTTATAAAAATAATGTCCCAAAAATCATGATATAACCTAATCATAATAATCTACTAGAAATACCTAAAATAAGGTGCTTGTTGTATTGTACCTGTTGTGGATACTTGTATAATAGAGATGGGGACTAAAGGAGAACCCCACTTAAACAGGGTACTTTAAAAATAACTATCATAGAGGTTACTAGTGAGAGGTAACACCGGCCTGTAGCTGGTTCTCCAGTATTGGTTTTCCTTATATCATATAAAATTCCAACCATAAGCTGACTCTTAACTTTTATCTGCTTCAGACGCCATCCTTCCCCATTATACTGGGTAAACAAGTTCTTATTCCATTTTTATTCAAGCCAATGGATATGGTTATCAGTTTAAGATGTCACACTGGGGAAAAATGGTGACTGTGCTTTAGGACATTTGTATGGTGATTTTGAGTTGAAAATGTGTATCAGGTATAGTTTCCTATTATTTGTCCTATGTAATTAAAATTTGCGTATACCCCTGGAACTATCTCCCAATTTTCCACTACACTTACTTATTTAACAAAGGAAATGACCAGTCCCATTTCAAGAAGATGTAAAGTAGACTGCAATGTAAACGCATTTCAGATGATTATGCACATTTGCAAGCAATCAGGAACATTTGTGACCCTCCTTTAGGTAGAATGAATGTAGTATTTTAATGTTATGAATTTCGTCCTTGGTGTAGTTAAAAAAGTGCCTTTCATAAACATAAGCTTTGTGAAAATATTGTTATGGGTTATATATATTCTACATGTAAAGTACATAATGCATTGTTAAGAAATGTAAATTATTTTTCACTGTGATAAAATAAATATTTTAATCCATACTTTTAGTGGCCTACAGTATGCCATGTATCTGTTTTGTTTACATATAGCATTAAGGGAGATATATACATTTTATTTTTCCGTGGATCAATTATTAATGCACAGAACACAAGAATGTCTGCAGATCTAAAAGGTTGAACCATATGTACTAAAAACATTTCAAACTCAATTACTATGTTACAATGATTTGTAAGCAAATATACTGATTTGTTACATTTATAAAAAAGGAAGGCAACTGTGACAGAAAAGATCAACTGGATCAGTCTTGGATTGCACCTTGGTAGACCCTGTGACCTGCCACCACGATTCTTTCTTACACCAGTCATAGATCATTGCACAATGAAAAAATGTATATGTTTGAAAACTTTAAGCCTGACTAAGAGCATTGATAAACAAGAAGAAAAGTCATATTAAAGGTATATTCAAGTGAGCTGGATTATGAATGCATATGATAGAGGAGAATTATCACATATAATAATTGCAAGTTTGTCGGTAATGCAATGTTAAATGTTACAAGTTGCGCAATGATTGTACATGCAGCTGTTATCAATGAGCTGCAAAACCTCTTATTGCGTGGCCCGCGATGAGCACCAAAGGCGCTCATCACAAGGAACGTAAAGTAGAGGGGGAGAGGCTCGCAATGAGCGCTGAAGGTGCTCATTGCAAAGACAGCAAATTGTGGATTTGCCAAAGGCACTCATTGTGAGGCCCGTAAAATCAAGGGGGGAGAGGCTCGCAATGAGCGCCGAAGGTGCTCATTGCGAGGCCTGCGATAAGCGCCAAAGGCCAACAATCATCCCCTCCTGATGAAATTAATATAGATGGGTATATACCTATTGGTCCGAATATAAGCCACACCTTTTTTCCGATTTTTGTGCTTGCGAGTTAAGGGTGCGGCTTATATTCGCGACCGTCAAAAAATCATTGCCGATTTGCGAACTTTGCTTGTTACGTGTGTCGCTTCTATTCGCGAATGCAAAATTACTGCCGATTTGCGCGATTGCGAGTTAAGGGTGCTGATTTTCGTGCTTTTGACTGCGGTATTGAATAGCGATTTACGGTTTTAGCGACTCTAACATCCTTTAAGACCTGTAACCTGCAAAAAAAGCTACAGTGCTAATTAGAAAGCCTGTTTCTTGCAATGGCGGATCACTTTGAGAGTCTTTTTCTCTCCAATTTTACGGGTGCGGCTTATATTTGAGTTCTATCTTTTTTCTATTTTTTCACCTTGAACTTTACGGGTGCGGCTTATACGCGGGTGCGGCTTATATTCGGACCAATACGGTAATACATAGGCACATGTACAGTCCCTTACACTATGGAGTGGAGTTTGGACTAGGACCCACTCTTGCCCTCTATCTAGTATAAACTCTAACCACACTCATCTAAATGGGTACAGTCAATATGCTGAATAGGACCAAAATCTGGTGGGTTAATATATGACCAAAAGAGCAGTACCCAAAGGGTTATCGGACACATTCATATATACATGTGTTAAAAATGTACAAAAAGCAGTTTACTGTTTTCCAGTGCAAATTCGCAATGGCAGTAATTCATATAACTCATATAAATACACATCTAAAATTCAATTACATATATTAATCAGTTAAATAATTTTGATTCCTATGCAGATCCATGGGGCGCTCCATGGTACAGCTCTCAGGATGTAATGGGACAGACATATAAATGGAATCCTGTAATCATAAATAAAGTCTTCAAATATTCAGACTTTCTCAAAATATGAGTTTTGTCCAAAGCTTACATAGTTGCTAAACTGCGGTATAGCAGTAAATTGGCTGCAGGAGCTTTTTTCCTTATGATACATTTTAAAGTTAATCGTTAGCTCTCCCACATTACTGCACTCAGCCCACATCCGTAAACCCTTTCTTGTCCGCAAGAGAATTCAATGTAGGAGGCATCCAACCAAGCCATATATATAAAAAATATTTAATTATTTGAAATTTATGATATTAGACGCGACAATTGTATTTATAGCTTCAATAAATAAAAATGTGTGCATTTTGTGTTAGTAAAAAAAAGAAAAAAAAAAAATATATATATATATATATATATATATATATATATCATATATATAGTTGTTGTAATTGTGAGTTTGTGTGTAACGCTCACAAATTGCGGGCTTGCGCATGTGCGCAATGAGCGGCGAAGCTGCTCCTTGCGGGGCTCACAACTGCGAGGCCCGCAATTTGCAGGTTTCGGTCTGCGAGACCCGTAATTTGTGTGTTTGGGTCCTGCGAGGCTCACAAATTGCAGGTTTAGGCATGCAGGGCTCGCAAATTGTGGGTTTGGGCATGTACATTGCGAGCCTCGCACTGTGTGGCAAGCAACAGCATTGGGAGGCTTGAAAATTATAGTATCACATATTATAATTGTCAAACTGTGAGTTATCGTCACGCTTGCGAGCCTCGCAGTTGAGGCACTGAAGCACACAGGACTTAAGCTGAAATGAGCGCCAAAGGCGCTCCTGCTCGCCTTGCAAAGCAAGGCGAGCAGTTGAGGAATTGAAGCAAGCGGGACTTAGGCTGGAAGCAGTTGAGGAATGTGGAACTTAGAAAAAAAAAATCCAGCCTCGGAATCTCAGGGGCAAAAAAATCTGAGATCTGAAAAAATACAAATTTAACGGCTGAACCGCAAAAAACGAAAAACAAACCGAAAAACATAAATATGTCTCAAAGTAACTTACAAACTCACACACAGCATAGGGGGAGAGCCAAGAAGCCCGTGAGTGAAGTTGCAAGTTAATTCAAGGCATATTTGTCATTTTTTAAAGATTAAAAATCGGCTAAGCGAAAAAAAAAATGTTGGATACAAAAAATGAAAACGAGGCCGTAGCGCACAACTCGCAGTTGAGGCACGCGGAACAGCCTCAAATGTTGAGACACACAGGATTTAGGCTCAAACAAATTATGACCTGTAGGACTTTGAAAAAGATTGCGGACAAACAAATAACGACCAAGGAAAAATGCAGTCCTCGCAAAACACGAATTTAACGGCCGAAACGCGCGACTCCACAAACACACTAAAAACACAAAATATGCCTCAAATGAACTTACAAGGGAGCCTGTGAGTGAGGTTGCAAGTTAGTTCGAGCAATATTTTGCGACTTTCAACGAACGAAATTCGCATAAGCGACAAAAGAAATGGCTGCTGATAAAACATAAACGGGCCAAGAAAACGAGGCCCGAGGACGTAAAACAGCCCGAAGGACGTAAAAATTGCCCTGAATTAGTACGACTTAAAGCAACACAGTAACGGCCAGTAACATGTAACCGAAGCAACTAACACTTCAAACAAGGCTGTCACACTGAAAACAAGCCAATAACACAACCCAAGGCAGTAACACTGACCACAACGGCCCTAAACTACATGGGGGGACAGACTTGCAATGAGCGCCGAAGGCGCACATTGTCAGAGCCAAAGGCGCTCAGCGCCATGCTCGCCATGAGCGCCGAAGGTGCTCAATGGGCCATAGAATCACATTGTGACGGGTAAGTCGCTAGTATATATCCCCTAACACAGGCCCCTCACTGAAGGCGCACATTGTCCCCTAACACAGGCCCCTCACCGAAGGCGCACATTGTCAGAGCCAAAGGCGCTCAGCGCCATGCTCGCCATGAGCGCCGAAGGTGCTCAACGGGCCATAGAATCACATTGGGGCGGTTAAGTCGCTAGTATATATCCCCTAACACAGGCCCCTCACTCATCTCCACTTGCTGTCAGCCACGCTCTGTTCCACGGCCAGCAAACACCTGTAACACCCAGAATCTGATATCCATCACATCACAAACCTTCAACTCTACTTTTCTCCTGCGCCCTCTGGAACTCACAATCTATCTGCAATAAACTCACATTCACTCATGACCTATTCACTACCAACTCCCTAAATCTACTGGCTCTCACTGAAACCTGGCTCTCATCCTCAGACACTGTCTCCCCTGCAGCACTCTCTAATGGTGGTTTTCACTTCAGCCACACACCTAGACCTGGGAACAAACAAGGTGGTGGTGAGGGTGTTTTGCTTTCCACTCGCTGTACATTTTACCTCATACCCCTGTCCCATCCTTTGAAGTTCATACTATCTGCCTCTTCTCACCTATCTCTCTACGTGTAGCTGTGATCTATTCCCCCGCCCCCCCCCAGTCACCGCCTCTTAATTTCTTGACCTCTTTTCTGCCTGACTCCCACACTTTCTCTCCTCCAATGTCCTTCACTGGTACTTTTGTACAATGTTCCTTCACTGGAGATTTTAAAATTGCCGTTGACACTTCCAGCTCCCCAGCAGCACCCAAATGGCTTGCACTTACCTCTTCCCTTGGCCTCTCACAACTAACAGATTCTTCAACTCATCATGCTGGACATTCTCTTGACCTTATCTTCACCAATCTCAGCACAACTTCCTACCCAGTCATCCATCCACTCCCTTTATCGGACCATCACTTCCTTACCTTCAACCTCACCACATCTTACTCTCACCTCCCATATTCAACCCTTGCCACCACCATGAACAGAAACCTGCTAGCACTTGACCCTGCTCTGCTCTCCACTATTATCCAACCCCTTCTCAGCCCCATCACCAACCTCAACTACCCTGACACTGCCACCTCACTCTACAACTCTACTCTCTCTTCCACCCTTAACACTCTGGCCCCTATAACCACACGCAGACACCCTCGCTATCATCCGCAACCATGGCACACTACACAAACACGATACATCCAGAGGTGCTCCCGCACTGCTTAATGACACTTCAGCAGATTTCCTCCACTACAGATTGATGTTACGCTTCTATTCCTCCGCCCTCATCCTTGCCAAACAACACTACTTCACATCACTTATTTCAACTCTGTCCTCTAACCCCAAGCTTCTGTTCGCCACTTTCAATACTCTCCTCTACCCCCCATCTACTCCCATCTCTTCCTCTCTCACAGCTGAAGACGTTGCCAACCATTTTATGCATACAATTCAAAACATTTGCAATGAACTCTCCTCTCATAGTGGTTTACACACTCCACCCTCTCAACTAACCAATAAAACCCAGTCTTCTCCCTTCCCCAATCCCACAGCCACCAGGAACTGCTTTGACCCGACTACAGGGGACAAAGTCTCCAGCCTGCTTTTATCCACTCGCCACACTACCTGTCCTCTAGATCCTATTCCATCTCAGCTTATCCCTCCCCTCTCAACCATCCTGTAGGGTGGTAGGCCCTTATCCTTAACTCCTAAATCTGTCATATACAGAGAATAAAGAGAGTACCATATCCTCTAAATTTATTAGTCCTTATAGGTATTACGGACTACCCTAATTGGCTCAGACTTAAGTCTCATATATTAAATTTGAGAATAAATTTATAGAACAAGACATGAAATTGCATATGTGAATGACAAATTTATAGAGTGAGTTGGAATTTTTTTTTTTTTTTTTTTAATTCTTTTTTTTTTTTTTATTGCGTATCAAAATGTACAGAATAAGTCAAGAATGTAACATATGTAATCATGTCTATACATCAACAAATAATTCTGCATTTTATCACAAAACAGTTCGATTAAATATGCTAAAAGATGTGAATATAAAACTTGCATCTCTCTGAGGACTTGAGATCTATGGTTGGTATTGGAGCCATAGCATCTACCCTATGAAAATATTTTCTTTTCCCTTTCCTCCATATAGTTTTCTAGTAGAGTCTCAGAGTTAATCCTCGAAGAGCTAACTTATTTACAAAAACAGTTACTATCTCTATGTTTCCAGTTCTGAATTATTAGAATGTATTCCTTTCTCCTCCCTTACCAATTTTCAACAAAGAACTAATTAATTGTTCCAGTCTTTCTCAGACTCACCTCATTTTGGACCTCTAATTTTCCAGATGTCCCAGCAGGAGGCCCATCGTTTGTATCTCACATCGAATTCCGCTGAGAAGTGGCTCATGGTTTGAATATGATCAATTTTCTGTAGTACTTCTTTAAATGTAGGGTTAGTGTGTTTCCAATGTTTGGCTATAATGCATCTAGATGCCAAGTATATCTGATTGGTTAGGAATTGCTCACTTTTTGTTAGTTCCATGTTTGGGAGTCCTAATAGTGCTTCTTCTGGCTTTTGCTTTATTGTTTTCCCCCACAACTTTTCTAGCGTGTTGTATGTTGCCTGCCAAATATGTCTAATTTTGGGACATTCCCAAAGCATGTGAGTTAACGAACCTGTAATAAAGCCTACTTGATCCGGATGGACCACCTTAGGTAATAATGGGGCCAATCTATTCGCCAAAATTTTTGAGTATATTTTAATATCGGTATTAATTAGTGAAATTGGCCTGTAGCTTCCACATTGGGCTGGATCTTTACCTTCCTTAGGGATTACAATAATTTTTGCCTCTAGAAATTCTTGTTTTATAGGGGGTCCTTTTAAGAATTCATTAAATAACTCGTGTAGATGTGGGAGTAATTGATGTGAGCATTGTTTGTAGTAAAAATTGGAAAACCCATCCGGGCCGGGCGCCCCATGTGATTTAGTTGTCTTAATTGCTTCCTTAATTTCTTCTAACATTATGGGTCTTGTTAAATCTTCAGCTCGGGTTTTCTCAATTTGTGGGAGCTCCGTTGAGTTTAAGAAACTACCTATTTGTGAGTTGTGGGCTTTGGATCCTGAGTGTGTGGCGGCTGAGTATAGCTCCTCGTAGAAGTGCCGATATGTTTCAGCTATCTCATTCGGTTTAAAGACCAGTTTGTTAGATTTGTTAATTATCTTTGAGATGAAGGAATTTGCTCTCTGTGTTTTCATTTTTTTGGCTAACATGGTGTCAGGTTTGTTGGCGCTTCTGAACATTGTGGCCTGTGTGCGCTGAAGAATGGTTACCATTTTTTTCCTAAGTATAGAATTTATTAGTTGCTTTTGGATCAGAATTTCATTATAAATCTTTGGGTCGTGTTTCCTAGTAAATTGCGCTTGTAGGTCCGCAATTTTATTCTTAATAGTGTCCATTTGTGCTTGATCTAACTTTTTCGTTGTTGCTCCTATTTGAATGCAAACCCCTCTAATGACTGCTTTATGGGCTGCCCACACTTCCCCCCTGCCTACCTCGCCCCCATTATTGACTGCAAAATAGTCGTCTATTGCTTTGGTAATTTTGTCTTTAGATTTAATGTCATTGAATAGGTGTGGATTTAGGGTCGATGAAGGAGACCGCCCTGATGGGATGATACCACTTAAGGAGATCTGAACCAAATCGTGGTCCGACCATGCGATGGGGTGTATATTTGCGTCTATTAGGTTGTGGGTTAGTCGCTGTTGAATCAGCACATGGTCGATCCTTTAATGGGATTGGTGTCTAGAGGAGAAGAAGGTGTATGACCTATCTGAAGGATATATTGCTCTCCATGCGTCTATCAGACAGTGGGATTTTAAAATGTGCTTAAACGCTTTGGTGGCTGCTGGCGTAGTGTGTGCGGAAGATTTGGAAGATCGGTCCTTATCTGGATCTAGTACCGTGTTCATGTCCCCTCCTATTACTAGGGTGGATGGTTCCCATCCCATCATAATTTGTGATATATTATCGGAGAATTGTGTCTTTTCGGTATTTGGAGCATAAAGGTTAAGGAAGGTTATCTTTTGTTCTTGGATGGATCCGTGGACTGCTAGATATCTGCCTTCTGAGTCTGATTGAGTTCTGGAGTGGCAAAAATGTTATCTTTTGTGCACTAAGATTGTCACTCCCTTTTTCTTCTCTTCAGCTGTAGCATGGTATGTCTGCCTGGATGTTTTCCCCCAGTATTTGGGGACCGCACATTTTTTAAAATGGGATTCCTGGATCATAACTATGTCTCCCCTTAGTTTTTGATATTCTTTTATTGCTATCCCTCTTTTAACGGGTTCATTTAGGCCCTGAGTATTGTGTGAGATGATGTTAAGGTTCATAGTGTGTCCTACCTTTTAGCTCTTTGTTCCTTATGGGGAGCAGGTCGTAGCAGGATGATGTTTTTGACGTTTTTTTCTGAGATTGTCCGATAGGCCTCCTGCTGGGTTTGTATACAGTTCACCTGGAAGCTGGTTGTTCTAATGGGGTAAACAAAAAGGCGGGGATAGATGTTAATTCTTACACAATGATAGTATTACTCAAAGGTAACTTTATGTGTGTTCTCTTCTGTTCTTTGTTGGTAAGGGTTTTGAATCATTTATTTCTATATTTTAATTGTTTCACTGGGATGTGAACTGTTTAACAAGTATGTAAAAATTCAGGTACTTTAAATAGTTGTGAAGATAGTAGTAATAAAACTATCGAAAGGATAGCACTCGCTATCCTCCTTAACTTGTTTGGTGAGTCCACCCATGTCTTTATTTGACACTGCGTGGATTCGCCTGTTTTCTAAACTAAACGAATTGCCCATGGGGGACTTTATGAGAAGTCTATAACTTTTAAAGTGAAAAGTGAACTTATAGAAGTCTAACTCATTTTCTGTTCCGAGGGTTTCTGAAATTAGTCTATTAAGAGGCATAAGATAGTAAAGCCTGTCAGGGAGTTGAATAAGTAGTGCTCTAACTAACTTACTGTGTTTAGGACTAATGATATCTATCAGATAGTCGTTTTAATGCCAGCACTAGAAACATTTCAGGAAAATTGTAGTTTGAATATATCTATTGTAAGTTACAAAGGTTTCCACGTTTAGTCTGTTGTAGAGACGCGGGCATGTTGTGGTTTAACTAGCTTCTATTATTAAGATCTAAGATTATCTAATGTAAGAGCATTGTAGTGTATACGTCAGAAACATCTTGGAAAAATACAGTGATATCTAACCCTACAACATCTTGGCCTGTCTTAGCTTGCATAAAGATTGCCTCGTGACAGCATTATAGACCTCTCAGGGAAAGAAGACAAGAGAGAAAAGACAAAATGATACATCACATTACAACATTTTGGTTTTAAGAGTTCGTCTTGTTCGGGAGTGTGACATTTCTCCCTCTGTCACGTCGTGTTGATCCTCTTCTTCTCTCTCCTTGGGGTCTGTTCTCCATGAGAAGTTCAGGGGTCGCATGTAGGTGAATGTCCCAAGAGGTCAGTAGTTTGATTCCTTCTTCCAAGGATCTGACGGAGTAGAACTTGTTATCTCTTGATATGGTCAGGCGGAATGGAAAGCCCCAGGAGTATCTCCAGCCCTGAGCAAGGATGCAGTCTAATAGAGGTTTCATGTTTCTCCTTTTGGATAGCGTTAGTTGTGATAGATCAGAAAAAATCTGAGGTTGTTGTCCTTCGATTTCAGGTACGCCTCCCCTGGATACTTTCATAAACATCTCCTTTGTGGTGAAATAGGGAAATCTTGCGATGATATCTCTAGGTCTATCCTTCATGTTTGGGCGTCACCCCAGGGCTCTATGTATGCGGTCCATGTTGTATTGTTCTGAGTTTAGTTCTGGTAACAAGAATTCACATAGTTCATACATGTATCCTTTAAGGTCCGTTACCGATTCAGGGACGTTGCGTATTCTCACGTTCTGTCTCCTAGATCTGTTTTCTAGGTCCTCCTGGAATAGGAGGTGATTAGCTTGTTCTTCTTTTAATGAAGAGATTTCTACCTCTAGTTGATGATGGGATTGTTGTAGTTCTTCGTATTTCTCTTCAAGTATATTTGTCTTAGTGTCTATCTTTTTTATTTCGGATTTTAGCTCTGTGGACACTTTCAGAATTTCTGTTTTAATGTCTTCTCTGAACGTTCAAATTAAATCTTTCAGGTCTTGTATGTCACCTTTGGTACTCGGTGTGGATTGTTCCATTGTCATTGTCTCGGTAGGTCTTGTTGTTGATTGGAGTGTCTGGGGGGTTGTTATTATTGTCTTTGGTGGGTAGTAGGCTTGAATATTTTTGTTGCTTTTCCTTGTTGCGACTCCAGCCATAATACTTTATAAGTCACTTTTCACTTTTGTCTTATGTTAGCGTCCCCGTTGTGTGGGCATTGGAGTAGGTTTACATCTTAGGGGATTCGGACTCCATGTGAATGATGGATTACAATTCTATTATGATTATAGTATTTCTCACCTCTGTGCACTATTTGATATAGCCACCAGGGGTCATTGGTGTTCTACCAAATTATTCTTCAGTAACTCTCTCCTTTGTTTGGTCTGCGTTTCTCTTTCTTGTGGTGGTGTGTATAAGTTTCCCCTTGTAGTATAGGGGGTATTCTGTTTAAGTGGGACTCCTCTATCAACTTAGTGTTTAGATTCAACCTCTGGAAGGGGGAAGAAGGTGGATGTCTTTATAAGATATATACGTCTTCCACTTCTCAAGCGGGTATTAGGTCTTGCCCCACTTTTGTCTTGATTTTTGGAGGTATAATTGCCTTCCTTCAGGTTTCAGTCAGCACCTTTGTTGCTTCTTTTTATATGTGTACTTTATAGTACTTTGGGGTATGTTAACCCTTTAATATATTGGAATCTCAGGTTCTTGAGTGTAGAGCTTTGTATTGGCCCTTGTGCTTGCTTTTCTTGAGAGTTACAACTCTCCAGCTGGGGTATTTTTTTTTTTTTTTTAAGAGAATGTGAGTCTTTTTTGTGCTAATTAGGCCCAGAGTTATGGGGTATGTTCTAGGCTCTTTAAAATGGCCGCCGCTGTTTTTTGGCGGGAAGAAATCTTAGTTCTTGTATGCTGGGGATGGGCCAAAATGGCCGTCAGTTGTAGGCTCCAGGTGGGTTCCACTCACCAGTATGGCTGTGTGGGATCTCTTTTGTGAGTCCTCGTGTGTCCCTCTATTAAGGGCTAGCTACTGTCCTTTACAGGAGTAGTCTTGCATCTGTTTTAATGCTTTTAATGGTT
The DNA here is from genome assembly GCA_027410445.1 of Discoglossus pictus. NCBI lineage: Eukaryota > Metazoa > Chordata > Amphibia > Anura > Alytidae > Discoglossus > Discoglossus pictus. The sequence goes on along the minus strand of CM050166.1, from coordinate 299,311,210 downwards.
AATTGCTATGTCATATGCAGTCCGTTCGTTCCCCCTTATTGGGCCTGTGTATCGGCCTCTTATTAGTCCCCTAGGTCTGTGTTGTACATGGGGGGGGGGGGATTCCGGTTTGTAGGCCGGTTTGAGTCCTTACCCTACCGCCGTTTTTTTTTCTCCCTCTAGGACTCCATCTCTGGCGTGGCGGGAGGCTCAGTGTTCTGGCTCTCCACCGCCGATGGTGTTTGTGTCTGCTGTGTGTCCCGCAGAGGTCGCGGGGAACGGCGTCTGGTAAGTACTCCTTGTTTTATTGTAGCTTACTTGCTCTTTCCGTGGTCACTGCTTCTCAGCTTGAATCCACTTTAGTTCTTTGATTCAGCGCTCGCTGCTCGGTGTGCCCTCCGCTGACCTTGTTGTTAGGCTGGTGCGTTGTGCACTATGATTAAGCCCCCATCCAAGTATCTCCCATCAGGGGGAGAGAGGAGACACCCGGAGTGTATCAGGCGTTTGTCAGGCCCGTGTCCACGTGGTTCCAGAAAATTGTATGTACCACTTAAAAAATATATCCTCGTGGTCCTTGAGAGTAAGTGGATCTCTATATGGTAGTTACAGTGTCTTTTGGTAGGAATTAGTCCCACTATTAGCGAGAAATTCGGTCACTAAGTCGGAGCACAATTGCAGCACGACCGTTCAGCTAGCTTGCTGGCCAAGCCCCCCTCAGTTGGAATTTTTTGATGAAAAGTCTGATCTCTAGATAATATTCAAAATAGAAAAGCGGTTGTTTTATCCCATTCTTTAAATTGATTTTAAATGTTGAAGTGTGCGTCATTGTTTTAGTAAATAAATGTAAATTCATTTTTTTCTTAAATTTCACATTAATACAGTGCTAAGCACTCTTAGTGGGAGTTCAAAAACTCCTATTAGTCTTTGAGACTCCCCTCTCAACCGCACTAATCCCAACTCTCACACACCTCTTCAACCTTTCCCTAAATACTGGCATGTACATCTTCTCTAAAACATGCCATAAATACACCCATCCTCAAAAAACACCATCATCTGACTCTGATGTCGCATCTAACAACTGCCCTATCTCTCTACTTCCCCTAGCTTCCAAACTGCTGGAGTGGCTCATCTATACAGCCTTACTAACTTTGGGCCTCATTAAATTCCAGCCTCGTAAATAAGAGGCTTCTACTTAAGCCCTACGTACTGCAAAGTTTCTCTAACTTACAATGCTATTAAATTACCCCTGCTGCGAGCAACGTATGAGCTACGCAGCAGGCCCGTACGTATCTACACTGCGTAAATGTACATGAGGAGTGACAGCCTGCGAGATGATATCGCAGGCTCCCACTCCTCATCAAGTGCTGCGGGGGTCCTAAAAGGGACCTCCGCGGCAGTCCCCCACATAAGCCCTGCCGTGGGGGGTACTCCAAACCCCCCCCTAGGCACCTAAAATGAACCCCCCCTCAATGCGGGGGTCCCTGTCGGGACCCCCGAAGTGTCCTCACATGAACACCTTGCTGCAGGGGTCCATAGGAACCCCCGCAGCCCCCACACATTAACCCCTCGCAGCAGGGGTCCCCGATCGGCACCGATCAGGCCCCTGCTGCATTTAAAACTTTTAAATTCCCCGCCGCGGCTCCTTAAAGGGACCGCGGCACACTATTACCCAATCCCGGCCGCGGCACTTAAAATTAACCCCCCTCTATGCTGGGGGTCCCCATCGGGACCCCCGAAGTGTCCCCACATAAACCCATTGCAGGGGGGGTCCCCGATCTGCATAGATCAGGCCCTCCGCTGCATTTAAAACTTTTAAATTCCCCGCCGTGGCTCCTTAAAGGGACCGCGGCACACTATTACCCAATCCTGGCCGCGGCACTTAAAATTAACCCCCCTCTATGCTGGGGGTCCCCATCGGGACCCCCGAAGTGTCCCTATATAAAACCCCTGCTGCGGGGGGCCCCGATCGGCACCGATCGTGACCCTGCTGCAATTCAATTTTAAATTTCCCGCCTCGCGGGTCCTCAAAGGACCGTAAAGGTCCTGAAAGGACTCGCACTAAAAATATTAACCCCAGGCAACTATAATTACCCCATTAACTCATGATGGTCAATCCAGACCACCATAAGGCCTAAATTAACCCATTAACTCATGGTGGTCAATACAGACCACCATAAGGCTCTAATTAACCCATTAACTCATGGTGGTCAATACAGACCACCATAAGGCTCTAATTAACCCATTAACTCATGGTGGTCAATACAGACCACCATAAGGCCTAAATTAACCCATTAACTCATGATGGTCAATCCAGACCACCATAAGGCCTAAATTAACCCATTAACTCATGGTGGTCAATACAGACCACCATAAGGCTCTAATTAACCCATTAACTCATGGTGGTCAATACAGACCACCATAAGGCTCTAATTAACCCATTAACTCATGGTGGTCAATACAGACCACCATAAGGCCTAAATTAACCCATTAACTCATGGTGGTCAATACAGACCACCATAAGGCCTAAATTAACCCATTAACTCATGATGGTCAATACAGACCACCATAAGGCTCTATTTAACCCCATCAGTCCCATAAGGGTATATTATTACCATTATGGGCCTGTTACAACCCAACATTAACCACATAAGTGCCATGATGGTCCTCAAGGACCATCATGACACTAACTACAAACACTACACTATAACCCCCAATAAACCATTTAATCTAAACTAACCCGCCTCTACACTAATCTATTAACACTTACACTACCTACCTACACTACCTACCCCCTAATAAACCTCCCCAACACTCTAATTACAAAAAACAATAAACCTACAGCACAGAAAACAAAAAACCTACAGTACAGAAAAAATAAAAATTACAACCCCACCCCCCACTACAGAAAACAAAAAAATACATTACAACCCCACCCCCCACTACAGAAAATAAAAAAATGACACACCTGAAAAGGAAAGACAGATAAACACAATACAATACATACATATAATACATTACATACATTACATACAATACATGACATTACATACATTAAATATAATATATTAAATATAATATATTACATATAATACATTACATACATTACATACAATACATGACATTACATACATTAAATATAATATATTAAATATAATATATTACATATAATACATTACATACATTACATACAATACATGACATTACATACATTACATATAATGTATTACATATAATATATTACATATAATATATTACATATAATATATTACATATAGTCCTAATCAAATACCCCCTATCTATCTAACATACAATCTATTTAATTTAAAATAAATCCTAACTATATCAAATACATCCCCCTATCTATCTAATATACAAAAAATCCTAACTACATACACAGACCCTAATTCTAAGCTAAAATCAATAAATTAAGACCACTTACCTTTAAGATGTTGCTTCAGATCACTAACCTATGGGTCAAACAAAAAATAAAAATTAGTACAAAACATTAACATCAAATAAATAAACATTCTATACATTCTAAATATTCAACTCACCTTTACAGCATGTCCAGTCACTGTTTAGCTCTTCCGGCGCGGCCCTGTTAAAAAAAAAAACACAATACATGAATACATGAATACAATATATAAACAATAAATAAAATACACAAATAAACATCTAAATATACATTTAACTTACCTCCCCGCGATGTCCCCGGCCTTCTCTCCTTCAGCCCCGGCTGGGCCGCGGAACCATCCGCGCTCTAAAAAAAAAAAATAAAAAAAAATAACGGAGGTCTGCACTGGCAGACCTCCCCGACGCTACTGAACCTCCCGGAGTCGTTTCCGGGAGGAAATTGGCATTGTCGGCTTGTGATTGGCTGAAAAAGCTGTCAGCCAATCAAAAGTCGTCAATGTAGGAGCCAATCAGGATGCGCAGATGTCTTCTACCAATCACTCCGTGGGGGTGTATCCCATAGTGATTGGCTGAAGGCATCTGAGCGTTGTGATTGGTTCCCAGAAAGATAGACAAGTGTTTAAGCCAATCAGGGTGGGATATTGGGGTGTATCCCATCCTGATTGGCTCACACATTGACGACTTTTGATTGGCTGAAATTGATAGACAGCTTTTTCAGCCAATCACAAGCCGCCAATGCCAATTTCCTCCCGGAAACGACTCCGGGAGGTTCAGTAGCGTCGGGGAGGTCTGCCAGTGCAGACCTCCGTTAGTTTTTTTTCTTTTTTTTTTTTAGAGCGCGAATGGTTCCGCGGCCCAGCCGGGGCTGAAGGAGAGAAGGCCGGGGACATCGCGGGTAGGTAAGTGAAATGTATATTTAGATGTTTATTTGTGTATTTTATTTATTGTTTATATATTGTATTCATGTATTCATGTATTGTGTTTTTTTTTTAACAGGGCCGCGCCGGAAGAGCTAAACAGTGACTGGACATGCTGTAAAGGTGAGTTGAATATTTAGAATGTATAGAATGTTTATTTATTTGATGTTAATGTTTTGTACTAATTTTTATTTTTTGTTTGACCCATAGGTTAGTGATCTGAAGCAACATCTTAAAGGTAAGTGGTCTTAATTTATTGATTTTAGCTTAGAATTAGGGTCTGTGTATGTAGTTAGGACTGTAATTATTTTATTTTATTTTAGAATAATGGTCTGTGTATGTAGTTAGGATTTTTTGTATATTAGATAGATAGGGGGATGTATTTGATATAGTTAGGATTTATTTTAAATTAAATAGATTGTATGTTAGATAGATAGGGGGTATTTGATTAGGACTATATGTAATATATTATATGTAATATATTATATGTAATATATTATATTTAATATATTATATGTAATGTATGTAATGTCATGTATTGTATGTAATGTATGTAATGTATTATATGTAATATATTATATGTAATATATTATATTTAATATATTATATGTAATGTCATGTATTGTATGTAATGTATGTAATGTATTATATGTATGTATTGTATTGTGTTTATCTGTCTTTCCTTTTCAGGTGTGTAATTTTTTTATTTTCTGTAGTGGGGGGTGGGGTTGTAATGTATTTTTTTGTTTTCTGTAGTGGGGGGTGGGGTTGTAATTGTTTTTTGTTTTCTGTACTGTAGGTTTTTTTGTTTTTTGTACTGTAGGTTTTTTGTTTTCTGTGCTGTAGGTTTTTTATTTTTTGTAATTAGAGTAGTGGGAAGGTTTATTAGGGGGTAGGTAGTGTAGGTAGGTAGTGTAAGTGTTAATAGATTAGTGTAGAGGGGGGTTAGTTTAGATTAAATGGTTTATTGGGGGTTATAGTGTAGTGTTTGTAGTTAGTGTCATGATGGTCCTTGAGGACCATCATGGCACTTATGTGGTTAATGTTGGGTTGTAACAGGCCCATAATGGTAATAATATACCCTTATGGGACTGATGGGGTTAAATAGAGCCTTATGGTGGTCTGGATTGACCACCATGAGTTAATGGGTTAAATAGAGCCTTATGGTGGTCTGGATTGACCATCATGAGTTAATGGGTTAATTTAGGCCTTATGGTGGTCTGTATAGACCACCATGAGTTAATGGGTTAATTAGAGCCTTATGGTGGTCTGGATTGACCATCATGAGTTAATGGGTTAATTTAGGCCTTATGGTGGTCTGGATTGACCACCATGAGTTAATGGGTTAATTAGAGCCTTATGGTGGTCTGGATTGACCACCATGAGTTAATGGGGTAATTATAGTTGCCTGGGGTTAATATTTTTAGTGCGAGTCCTTTCAGGACCTTTACGGTCCTTTGAGGACCCGCGAGGCGGGAAATTTAAAATTGAATTGCAGCAGGGTCACGATCGGTGCCGATCGGGGCCCCCCGCTGCAGGGGGTTTATGTGGGGACACTTCGGGGGTCCCGATGGGGACCCCCAGCATAGAGGGGGGTTAATTTTAAGTGCCGCGGCCGGGATTGGGTAATAGTGTGCCGCGGTCCCTTTAAGGAGCCGCGGCGGGGAATTTAAACGTTTTAAATGCAGCGGGGTGCCTGATCTATGCAGATCGGGGACCCCCGCTGCAAGGGGTTAATGTGGGGGTGCTGCAGGGGTCCCGATAGAGACCCCTGCAGCATGGGGATGTGTATAGGGTGCAGGGGGGAGCCTCACACTGCTGTCTCGGGCTGTTCCGAGGCAGCACGTAGAGGCTTTCGGATCCCTTGCGTGGACTTTTTGTCCACGTAGGGATTCTTACGATATGCGAGACTCGTGCATAGATTTAAGGCTACGTAGCTCTCTCGGAGCCTATTCTCGGCCATTTTCTCGCAGTCATATCGTAAAGCAGGCTGCGAGAGATTCGGTTCTCGCAAACAGCAGGAAAACTGCCTTTTGCGAGCACCGAGAGAACTACGAGGGAGAATTTAATAGGGCCCTTTATTTCCTTTAACTCCCTTCTTGACACCTTCAAATCCGGCTTCTGGGACCAACATTCCACTGAGATAGCTCTCAGTAAAGTCACTAATGACTTGCTCTCCGCCAAGTCAGAAGATCACTTTTCCATTCTACTTCTTCAAGATCTCTCTGCTGCCTTTGACACAGTCGGCCATCCACTTCTACTCCATATAATTTCCTCCCTCAGTATTCAAGATACTGCTCTCTCGTGGTTCTCATCATACCTACAAAATCGATCATTCAGTGTCAATTCTCTAACACCTCTTCTTCTACCTACCCCATGTCTGTTGGCATACCCCAAGGTTCAGTCCTAGGCCCCCTCCTCTTCTCCATCTCTCCATCCTCACTTGGTACCCTAATACAATCTTTTGGGCTTCAGTATCATCTCTATGCAGATGACACTCAAATCTATCTCTCATCAACAGATCTTCTAACACACGTCTCCAACTGCCTTTCTAGTATATCCTCTTGGATGTCCACCCACCATCTCAAACGCAACATGTCTAAAACTGAACTCCTAATCTTCCCTCCCTCTACCACAGATTCAATTCCTCACATCTCTCTCACTGTCAACAACAACATCATCACTCCCACCTCCCAAGCCCGTTGCCTTGGGGTTCTACTGGACCCCGCCCTGTCTTTCATCTCTCACATACAGTCACTAACAAAATCTTGCCTTCTCCATCTATTAAACATCTCCAGAATTCGCCACTATCTTACACAAGACACAACTAAAATCCTAATAAACTCTCTCATCATCACTCGACTTGACTACTGTAACTCGCTTCTTGCTGGCCTATCCACCACCCGACTATCCCCTCTTCAATCCATAATGAACGCCTCTGCTAGACTCATCTTCCGTACACAACGCTCATTGCGCACCCCCTTATGTTTCTGCCCTCATCTCAAAATATTCCCCCAACCGCCCTTTTCATTCTGCTAATGACCTTTCTCTTTCTACAACTCTTGTCACCTCCTGTCATACTCGCCTTCAGGACTTTTCTTGTGCTGCCCCTATCCTCTGGAACTCCTTGCCTCGCTCCACCAGATAGTCCTCCTGCCTTAAAACATAAAAAATATCACTAAAAATGCATCTCTTTAAAGAGGCGTATCACCTTCCACCGTAACATGCTCATCACCTTTCTCTCCTCCTTTACCACACACAATACCTTTAGGTTGTAAGTCTGCGAGTTTCAATCCTGCAGGGTGCTCTGGGGAAAGCACCATGGACACTGGATTCGAAGCTCAAATACAGGGCCCTCCTTGCTTTGTTATGCTTTGATTTGTATTTACCTTTGCCTGGAATTTATCTTATGTACAGCGCTATGGAATATGTTGGCGCATTATAAAAAAAACGATAATAATAATAATAATAATAATAATAATATAGACAATGCATTAGAGCATTTGTTCCTAGGCAATGTGGTTTCCTGACATTTATTAATCTAATAATTTATAATTACCCGTATGTTGATATTGGACTGTTAAGTGTCAAATAATGTTGAAATATCATAATTTTTAAGTGTTTTTATGTGTTATACTGTCACTTTAACTACTGCTGCTACACTCAGCAAAGGTATTAAAAGCCTTTGTCAGTGGTCTTTAATACATGAAAAATCAGATTCCGTAGCGAGTGTAAAATCTGATTAGCATAGGGTTTGGGTGTAAAAGTCTAACGGAGTAACTTGTAATGTTTTAACAATGCAATAATCAATGGAGATTTGTGCCTTGCTTTTTAGCTTTGTCGTGCAGCCTTCACTCATAGTAGTAGGATTTACTTTGTTACTATAGCACCCATATGTTTATTCTTGAACTGCAGTCATCATTTAAAGAGAGTTATAAATGATTAAATATTGCAAATAAGTTTTCTTTGCTCCTGCAAAACAACAAAATATTATACTAAAATATTTTCTCTATATACTATACAATTTAATATACTGTATTCAGCTCCTGCTGAAACATTTATAAAAATAAAATATTTGTATACCAATTTTTTGAAAATAGTAAAATTTTCCACTTCTATTCCCCGCAATAGAGTAGTCATTATGTAGCCACATTAAATTCCCTCAGAATTGAATAACACAGCCCGTAACGTAGCCCGCAAGCCTTAGCAAGATATTAATGTGAAATAATCATCAATGTGTGAATAAAGTTACACTAATACAAAAAGAGTAAATAACACTCTTAACCTCAGGGCAATCATTAATTATGAGAATAAATTAACAATACCTATTCATATACTAAATATCTCATGTGGATTAAGCATCAGTAATCAACCATTACTAATACAATTAATTACTTTAAATTATTATTGCAACATTTCAAGGATAACTGCTGAAACTTTAACTGTGAAAACACCACCACTACAATAATAAAGCATTACTTTGTTGTCTGGTCAATAGAGTGACCCAGCCGCATATTAAAAGGCAATGCTTCCCTGAACATGAGAAACAGGAAAGCCCAGATATATGTTTCAGCCTTCGTAGTGCCTTATCAGTGGTGTGTAGCTGAACTACCTAAGGCACAGCGAACAAGGAGTCCACATCTGGAGCTCTGATTAAGCTTTGATCGAGCGTCTCTAATCTATTTTTGTGTTTACATTGATGATTATGTCATACTGATACTTTGCTAATTACCACCATTTCCTTTTATATTTGCTTTTGCATTTGTGCTTTGTAAGGGGAACATTGAAGAAAAGGTAGCATAGATAGTTAGAAATATGCATAGCCAGGTATGGCTGAACTCCTATATTGCCGTTACCACTTCTACTAAATGTTTTCTACTTACATGCAAGCTAGTACAGTAGTACTTGTACATATTATTCCACCCTCCAGACTCTGGGCTCTTCTTCTCGTGTTCTCTTTTTTCCTAAACTTTATTAAACTCTAAAATATATATGAACATTTCTATTTCATTTCCTTTCTGTCCTTTCTGTCTGTTATGTCTTTAAGACCATACACCATTATAGTAACCTTCCTTTGAATTGTTTCTAAAAAAATTTTATATCTTTTTGCGGTTTTGGTCATCAGAACTGGTCGCAGAGTAGTAGACCAAGGTATATACTGATGGGTCTTATATGGAGCCAATCATCACCAAGAAACAGTCAAATAAATACAAATCAAATGAGGATAGTGAGATAAAATGAACCCTGATGGGGGGATACCAAGCAGAGTACTCCATCTACAGCACACTGGAAGGTAAACTCAGGCATTGTCCCAGTGGACAAATCCAAGAGGTACTCTGCCCTGATATGTGAGTGCATTATGTCATGAGGTTTGAGGGTAAAAAGAATACCACATCCATCTATTATTTACATTATATGGTTGTCCACGGGTCTTGTTACTACCACTGTATACACAAACAATTATAGTATGCCTTTTTAACATGGGAGGGGTTAAGTCTATTACACAAATCAAGTCAAGACTTGGCTATATTTTCACATGGGTAAGAAAGACTCTTCAGTTGAAACATTGTGAAAGTCTCAAGATAGCGTGTTCTAGGACATACGCACTACCACATTGTTCTACATAAACATTATCAAACAGGCATTAAGATAAATGCATAATGGGCTTAGTCTTTTACAAAAGCTTGTTGGCACACAATATAAAACCAAGTTCACACATATTCATTTTAATCCAGTTTAATATTTTGTACCAGAGCGCTCTCAAGTGGAAAGAAACAAATATACACAACACATTTATCAATACATTCTAATTTAGACATTTACAAGCAAACGGGAAGTAACCATTTGTGATTGGTGGAAACCAACCTTGTGACGATGAGGAGGAAATAGTTATCTAAATGAGAGAGAGAAGGTGTGGGGTCTTTGCTGTCTCTTCCCGGCCTTTACTGCTTTTCTGGGTCTTATGTCTCTTCCTGTGCTTTCCTGTTTTTGCCTGAGTCTTTTTTTCCTCTACTTTTTTCTGGCCGTTCTGACAGTCCTGTCTGCTGGACAAACCTGACTGTAATCCTTGGGCATAAACCTAAATTCCATTCATACCTTTTCTCAGATTTCTTATTATATCTGTCTATCCAAATTCTTTTCTATCTCCACAACTCTTCCTAAGAAACCAATAACACAAAGAGGGATTACTTCAGGCTATCGTGAGAAGGGATCCTAAAATGACAGGTGTTATCCTGAAGTTCTATAATTGGTATGTATAAACTGGTTTTAACTTCCTAATTTGTAGTAGATTTAAAATTAGCCGAATTAACCACAATCCTTCTGTTACCCTTTTGGGAGTGGTCACAGAAGCAAGACTCATTAGTACCTTCATTCTAGACTGTAAATGTTAATTAATATATTTCAATCTGTGCCCAAATTCCCTAAAACAGACTGATTGACTCTATTCAATAATGTAAACATTTAACCAAGTTTACAAAACCAGTGATTAAAGACACCTATACAGCAAATCATATTTAGCAATACTCAACATATATAGTATTGTATTGCACAATCAACAAAACTGTCTTACATCATTATTGATTCAATTGACCAATTTGATAAATTAAATTAAATGTAATCAATTTTGATGTAAGACCAGTAACCTAATAATAACTTGCCAACACCTAAATACAAAGGTTATTTAGCTTGCAATCTCACATACAATATAACTAACTTTGATACATATTACTTCCATATATATTTCTATATTCTAACTGACATATAAATTGTTATACCATATTTTACTGCTTTCATAGAGTAACAGGTTATATTGCTAATTATTAATATCCTATATACTGTATCGAATAGACAGCTGATTGTTTATACACTATTGCACTAACCAAATATAGACAGACTGCTGACCAAACTTTATTAGATTATATACACTGTTTACATACTCCTATATTGAGCTAACGGAACATTGTATTGATATAAATTATTAATCCACATTTGATAAGTTTGCATACTTTGCTTATTAATTGCTGTATTGATCTAACCAAATATAAAGTGTGTTAAGACTAATTGTTATCCAATCATCCAAAAGAGATTGTAATAGACATCAAGTAGATTGTATATTGTGATCTAACTAAATATCTAAGCTTACAAGTGTAAACACTTATAATTGTTTATCCTTGATATTTACTGCTATAGCAATAAATGCTATTTCAGCACACAGCATATACTTGTTGATAAATTGATCCACAAACTCAAATAATCTATACACCGTAATATTTTAAAGAAACTATATTAATCTATACAGTGTAACCTCCTCTGCCAGGCATTGCTTTCTGGACTTGCAGCTTGGCTATTGCCGCAGACACTGGGCACCCAAAAAGAAAAAAGTCAGGGCAGAAAAACAGCCAGAACTGCAGAAGGAGGCCCTTCAATAGTGATAAGAGGTGTTGCAGTCTGACACAACTTAAAGAAATATGATATATGGACTCACTTTGCCAAAAATGGACAAGTGTCTGGAGTCTCTGAAATTAGCCTGGTACTCTTTCGTGTCCAGTGCACCTTGGAGCACTCTCCAACTCGAGTCCCCTGAGGACTGTGGAACAAAAGCACAATATAGTTCTCTCACTAGGGGCCTCTTGTCCTCGTCAACTGGAGAATTGGGCACAGTTTATTAGACCAGGGTGGATACTCATTGACATTATAAAGGGCCAATCAAAATGGATTAGTCATCACCCCACCTGCTGGTAAGTTTTCTCAAATTTCAAAATATATAAAATATAAATAAATAAAATGTTGAGAGGGATATCAAATGAATCCTGATGGGATGATACTGAGCATTGCATTAGTACCTCTCTTTTCATGCTGTAATCATTCATCTTCCAATACAACTAAGCATCATATCTGCAGCATTTATGTATTGTTTCTACTTCTAAATCATCTAAAATATTAACACCCAAAATACTTTTTTTCTTCTGTTGCTTTCATCCAAATACTATTAAATCTTTGTTGCATTTGGGGAATTTGTGTCTCAGTTGCATAAGTCCATTAAAATAAAACAACTTTTCCAATACATATTTGGTACATTAAACAAATAAATTGTGTATTTGCTTCTATACTACTTTATTTTTAATTAAATATTTCTGAGCACCAGTAGAACAAATATTAATAATAGTACCTTAGCAGCCCACTTTGATTAATTATGTTACTGTAAGCTATAGCTGTAATCACATCTGTCCACATGCTCTCATAATTATATTGTATGTTTTATAGAGCTTAGCTGTAAAATACTCACTCCACCTGCTTTCAGTGGGAGTCTTTGTCTTTGATGTATTATTTACTACACATTTTGTGCAGAGAGAGAATGTCTTGTAATTCCTTTAATTATCTCACCTCTGCTCTTCAGAACTTTCAAACTACTCCCTTGCTGTTTCATATAGTCTTGAATAATGTCTAGAAATGTGCTGTCTGCAAATGATTTATACAAGGACGGAAACATCCATGGAAGGCATGTTTGGGGAAATTCTTAACTTTGAAGAATCTGTGTTATAAAAATGTCTGTCTTATCTGGATTCAGCACTTTGTGATAGCTTGGAGGGTATGGAGGGTGTGGACGGAGTGATAAAGGTAAAGGGAGAGAGGAATGGGATTTTTCTATACCTAGACATTTTAGCATTTGATACCTACACATGTTTAAAAGCATGATCTACTTGAATAACTTCAAATTCTGCTTCTGCAGAAACATAAATGGCGCACTCATATATTCAACCTTCTTAATTTAAAATATTTATAACTAATGGCTTAAAATGTATTAAACTTACTTTCACAGTTCTTGCTTAGCAAGAACACACACGGGATCTCCATTGGAGACTTGCAATAAAGAACTTTCATTTGACAACAAGCACTTATTGTTGAGGCAGCCGCAAATTAAGTAAAATTTGTTTTTATGTTTACACAACTATTTTTGTTGTTAGTTTGCTACATATATAAAAAATAAGCACAATTCTAATTGAATTACAGAGGTCCTTTAAGTAAATGAAATCCTATTGACACATAATGTACCTCTGTGCATTTACCAATTTCTACAGTGTAAGAACGAGAAGTTACATTTGTGAACCTGTTAAAGAAGATTTTGCAAACATATGAACATTTTCTCTGACACATTTGCAGCCTTATAATGAATGAATACTGTTATGAAGAACTACACTTGAAACTAGGCAACTTTTTTATTGTAATGTAGCCAGTGGTGGCTGATGAACTTTTAGGCTGAGGGAGAAGGCTCCTCAAAAACCCTCCACAGAAACCTCAATAGACTCCGACCACTAACCTGAATACCTGAATACACAAGCAGAAAGATAGAGAAATTCTGGACTGTTGTTGATAGGACCAAGTTGACCATCATTAACCTATAGTAGTATGAAAACTACACTCTCGATACTAATTTTATAACTGCTCTCAATATTTTCTGAAATGATTGACAGTAAACACAATAAATTGAAACCTTCTAGGAAACATTTTCAGGTAAACAATTGAATGTTTATTACTTTTTATTTATCTTTTTTTGAACCACCTATTGACTTGCGGGCTCATTTATTTTTCAACAAATGGCTAAAAGTGTCAATTAACTGTTGTGCATTGCAAGAACCCGTATTGGTCAAACATTGAAGACATCTCGTATTGCAGAGGTCATAGGATCATGTCAAAGGTCATTAGAGTTGCTTGAGCAATATGTTAAAGTCATCAATTATGTGTAGATGATACAATTAGTTATAATTGTGTAAGATAAGCATGTTGGTTTATTGCACACATTGAGCAATAATTACAGTAATTGCATTGACGTTTCACCCCAATTAGTAATAGAAAGATTGTTTATGCTTATTCTCCTTAGAGTCCAGATACAAAATGATCTATAGGGTATGAGCAACTAATGTCCCCTTTCCATTTACTGTACAATGACAAGAAATATAGTCACATTTACACTAACATTGCAGGAGCTCGTCATAACAATATTTATATTCAAATATACGTTATTTACACAAGTTTAGAATGATAATTGTAAGTATATAATTTTGTTTCTAAAACATATTCACAATTCTCAAGTTGAGGTGTTCAAAGACCCATATAGGACTAAAATTGACCACAGTGTTACTTTAATATTATGGCCAGGTGTTAACTTGAATGCATATTTACACAAAAAAATTCCTTTTTTTTAAAAGTTCCTCTGAATAGGATACGGATATTGTGATCCGCTCCACCTAAATTACTTAATACAGAGGCGAAACAAACAAGAGTTATGGACCACGGTAGTTTAGGAAACATTTCACATGTTTGTGAAGTTTGTAACAAACTATGTAACAACAATAGCAGCTGGGTAAGAAATGAGCATAAATTTAGTTTGAAACAAAATATTTTAAAAACTTCTGCACACAGTTTTGCTGTAGAAGGATGTGTTCCCTGTCTTATTGTATAATTGGAACCTTTAACATTTGATACCCACCCACACATGTTCAGAATCCAGGTGCAATAAGAACAGCAAGCTACTAGTGTAGAAATGTAAAGACTTAAATATGCAATCTTCATTAAAATATCATGGATGTTTTCAGGGACATGCAAAAGCACCAACATGCATTTATTTCTAACTAAAAACTATTTTTTTCATTATAGATTGCTTCTGTTTTTTTCCTTATAGAATGTTCCTTCCTCCTCCAAAACTATTAGTGCATTTAAAAGATCATGACTTATACATTTTGCTTTGCGTGGAAAATAAATTATATTAAATTAAGAAAAATACAAAAACGTCATCACAGAAACAGATACAAAGCAATGTATTTTATCTGCTCTTTATCTAACAAGTGAATAGGGAGGATGTGTAAACAAAGTATCACGGAGAGCCTGGTAATTCTGTTTCTTATCTGATCTTATTCAGCTAAATGGGAATATTTAGACAATGAGTTTAAATCCAGACCACCATAAGATTCACTGTCTGTTTATTTCCTGTAACATGTCAGCATAGAAGAGGAGAAAACAAATCAAACATGTCTAAGTTTAATGTAATTTATCTACACTATAGACCAAAAATGTTTCATAGAAATTAGTATGAATTGTAATGAGCTTGAGGGAACTCAGAGAAGCAGTGTCTGACAGATGTACCTGGGATCCTAAGGATCATAGAGTCATGGAGAGTCGGACACAACAGAACAACTCAACAACAACCATAACAACAATGTTTAAAATGTGTAATCTTTTAATTGTAAGATAGACTTTTTTTAGACTAGAGCAGACCTTTAAGTTACATAGGGTCAAACTACATACAGAACCCAAGGGGGTAATTAACAGTTATTATCCAATTATAAAGAGATATCAATCTTTGTTTGTGGGTGGATCCGAAAGGCTCATTAACAGGTAATAACTGCAACCTTCATTGTAAGCTTACTTTAGGAAAGTGTGATTTCTAATAACAAGTTACTAGTTATTAACTATAGGGTAAAATTAAATAATATTTGGAATATATTATATCAGCCTTATTAAATTGTGATTCAGCCAATTGAATAGGGCTCTATATAAGCACAGAGCATAATGCTCTGTGCTTATACAGGGCCTCATTCTATTAGCGGCCGCAGCCGTTGCGCAAGGACCGGCCGCAAGCTATTCGGCTATTCTATTCCCTTACGGCCGGAGGCTCCGGCAGGCTTGCGGCCGGTGCCTTGCTATCTCTTGCGGCCGCTCGCGCCAGAGGAAAGCCTTTGATCTAAAACGTCCGCAAGAGTTTCGGCCGTAAGAAATTCCTATTTGCAATTCAATTGCTCCGGGAAACCTCTCTGCAAGGCTAAAAACGAGCCACTGCTTACTTGCAGGAAAGAGGTCCCGCTAGCACCAATTAAGCACATAAAATAGCTCAAATAAAGCCATCATGCACTTTGAGAAGACTATAAAGGGATTTTAGGTGTTAGAAAAAATAGCACATAATTATCCTATACTCAAATCCGTAAAATATTTTATTTTTAATATCCGTAAAATATCCATGTAAAAAGTCCAGAGTGCTTGGAGCACCTCAGACATGCCCACGCTGCATCCGGAAAATGAACAGTTAATTTGAACTCGGGTTTGGGCTGATGTGCAAGCTTGAGAGTGGGTTACTTTTAATCCTCATGTTCCCCAATATGATCCCTAGCATTTACAGAGCTGTACAGTGCAGGCTTGAATTTATTTTTGCGTTTTTATATTTCACCGCTTATGGCCGGTTTCAAGATATGCGGCCGGCCGTAAGAGGAGATCCTTGCGGGGCCGTATAATAGAATCGCGAGTTAACAGAACCCCCGCAAGGAATCACAGCCTTACGGCCGATTTACGGCCGCTAATAGAATGAGGCCCACAGAGTCCTATTCAATTGTCGAAATCACAATTTAATAAGGCTGTATGTCCCTAAATACTAAATACTATACATTAGCTTTGGTATTTTGACTATACACTAGCTTTGGTATTTTTTTATTTTTATTTACTAGCTTTGGTATTTTTATATGTAAATATTTAAAAACAGATTAGAATTTAAAGGTAAGTAAGTTGACAGTTCTTCCCAATTTAGAAAGCTAATGTTACCCCTGAAGCACTCTTCATTTTTTAGGCTTAAATGCAGCGAAGGGAAATATAGTATAATAAATTATTATGCTCCTTTTAACTTTGTCTTTGTAGCATGCAGATCTTTTACACTCTTTATTCTATTGGTTAATTTTTTCTGTATAGAAATTCTTTCAAGTAAAATTTAACAGAGAAATTTGATTTGATATATGCCCTGTATATAAATTCTTTGATGTTTGTTTGAACTTGTGATATGAAATGTATCTTCTTTCACACATTTTTACATTTTTGCAAAACTGAATAAATATTAAAATATCAGTCATCCTTGATCGCTATTTTAAATGTGAGTTATTAATATTTATCTTCTCAAATTTTCTTTATTACAAAGTTATAAAAATTACATACAAACAAAACTTAACACTAAAACAATTCAATCATCCTATTAGGTGTATAAATATTACCATTCTACCTCCAAGTTCATAAACACAAAAGCCAGATAAAGGTTAGTACATGTGTATACAAAGTGATATATCTCATATTTTTAAGGAGATTTGGAATGAGAGAAATAGTTTTCCCACAATTTCCACTTGAGGCCAGTGTTTCTCTTAATTTTCATTATATTTTTTAGGTCTTTTTCAGGAGTTTGATCTCTATGAATTATTTTCTCTACTTCGTGTCAGGATGGTTTACAGCTAGCTTTCCATAACTTTGCAATAATCCATTTAGCCAAAAGCAAAATGTGGGAAATTAAAAGCCTACATTCCAATGGTATCTGATCCATATTAAAATGGAATAGTAGAAGTTCTGGTTTACACTGAATTTTTAATTTTGTTATAGCTAATATCTGAAGGATACATTGGCTCCAAAATTCCTGAATAATGGTACACTGCCACCAAACATGGAGGTGTTACCCTCTATCTCTACATCCTCTCCAGCACTCCTCAGAATTTGTCATATGAAATGTATTTAATGTAACTGGAACTAAATGCCAAAGCTGCATTAACTTGAAATATAGCTCTCTATATGAGACAAGGTAGGAGGTTTTTTTAATTAAGCGGAATGCATTAAACCATATGGCCACATTTTCCCCAAATCTTTTCCCCAAAGGATCATTCCATTAGTTTTGTTTTCTTCATTAATCTTTTTTAAAACATTGGTACATTTGGATATAATATGCTTGTTCTTCTCTTCCAATATAAGTTGTTCTAAGGGGGCATATTCTCTAAATTTCTCTAAATTGATTTTAATAGAATGGTAATATAACCATGTCATCCCCAATTCTTGTAACTTATCTGCAATAATTTGATATGGGACAAATGTATTATTCAAATAGAAATCTCCTATTATTTTATATCCTCATAGTTTCCAGTTTACTATTACACACCCTGGATTATAATATTGAAGGATATCTATAGGGATCAAAAGAGACGGATATTTAATCCAATCTAGTTTTTCTCTCCTTGTGTACCAATATTTCAACATAGATTTGGTAACCACAGAAAAAGAAGATTTAAAGGAGGGTTTCTACACATGTATTTCTCTAGGATCAACCATTTAGTTTGATTTGAACTAAAAGTCCAACTAAGTATATGACTAAGCATTATAGAATCATATATTTTCAATATCGACGGGGAAGCTAATTCCCCTTTTTCCAGTTTTCTTTTAGTTATATTCAAACCAATTCTTGATTTTTTTGTCTTTATTCAGAAATGTGTTCAACAAACCATGGGATTTATTCAACATGATTCTAGGAGCACTTCTGGGACTATACCTCAAGATGTACGATATTTTGGGCAAAATCATCATTTTTACTAAGGCAATTTTACCAGTCCAGGATATATGAGTTAATCTCCATTCTAGCAGCAATCTTCTTATATGTTCATATAATAAATCTAAATTACATTTTAATATATGTTTAGCTCTATAGGAGAATGTTATCCTCAAATGATGCATTTGATTATTCCAATTCAATTTATAAAAGGATCATATTTTCTCTATTTGAGATAATTGTATTCCACAAGAAAGTATTTAGGATTAAACAGTGTTAATCTTTAAATATGAAAATGTACTATATATGTTAATTTGTTCAAAAAGAGATTTCAAGGATTCTTCCGGATCAATTAATGTAAGAACAACATCGTCTGCAAACATCATCATTTTGTGTTGGCAGTTGCCCACTTTAACTCTCCTAATACCCTCTTCAGCTCTTATTATCCCCGCTAAGGGTTCCATAGTCAAAATTAATATCAGGGGGGATAGTGGGAAACTCTCTCTTGTTCCATTAGTGATATAAAATGTTTTAGTTTCAAAACCATACCCTGATACCATAGCTCTGGAGTTTTTCTATAGGACCATAATGGCTTTTGTTCCACATTCCTCAAATCCATACCTACCCAGAACAGATTCAATGAAGGACCAATTTACTCTGTCAAAAGCCTTCTCTGCATCCAATGAGAGTGCCAAGAAGGGGATGTCTTTTTTGAAAGAGTAATTAATTAGTTCTAAAAGTCTCCTTGTATTATCTGAACCTTGTTGGTTGTTAACAAACTCCACCTGATCTAAATTAATTAGTTTAGGTATGAGTCTATTCAATCTGGTGGCTAGATTGTTTGCATATATTTTTATGTCCCCATTTAATAAAGAAATAGGTCTATAATTTGTATGTTGTTCCAGGTTTTTATCTTGTTTTAAAATATTAACAATATGGGCTTCTGACATTCCTGTTGGAATTTTCCCCGAGTTCCCGATTTCGTTAAACATATCATACATCTGAGGAATTAATTTTAAACTAACAGCCTTATTAAATTGCAATTTGGCAAATTATATAGGGCTCTATATAAGCACATAGCATTTTTTTTTACAGAAGTTTTTAGTTAGTGAACTTCTATCCAAAACTTGCCGAATCGCAATTTAATAAGGCTGTAAATATCTTATAGTATAAATTTGTATATCCATCTATACCGGGGGTTTTTTTGTTTTCATATTTGAGATGACATTCTCAATTTCTTTATGTGTTATATTTTGATTTAGGTCAATCAATTCCTCTTGATTTAATTTCGGGAGATTAATTACTGATAGGAAATGATCAATATCTATTTTAGTTGGTTTCATGAATCCCTTTTCCTTCTCCAAATTATATTATGAATTATAGGCGCTGATTGCGAGACACGTGATGAGCGCCAAAGGTGCTTACATTGGGTGGCAAACAGCATTGCCAGGCTTAACATTTTATTCCCGTCATTTTTGACGGGCGAGTAGCTAGTATTTTATATTCCTCAGTGACTACCAAATTCATATTGAAAATAATTGCCACCCTCTAGATTTTGAATGGTAGGAAGCACTAATACACTCTTCATAAGATCTATTTGTCAATTTAGAGTTATCCTTTTCTTCCAATGTGTCTCCTGTAGACATATAATATCAGATAGTTTTTTAGTGCTATTCTCCTTTTAAACAGGGTATTTAAACTTTTAACATTATGAGAGATGATGAAGTACCATCTGACTGATCTTTAAATATTGCTATAGACTTCCTTTTATATCTTAAAATAAAATAATATGCATACACCTTTAATCTTTCATACTTCCCCATACTACCTATATGTGTTGTCTTCCTTTATTCTTGACAAAATTTAACAAATTTCCATCTTACTAGGCGGATAAAGGGAGAACATAAAAAAAAAACAGAAAGCGAAAAAAGATAAAGAAAAAAAGAAAAAGGTTTAGGAGATGTGGGCAATCAAAATCAGACTATTACATCTGATCTTGTTTGTAGAGGGTTGAAACCATAGTCTGAAGGTGTTTTATACCAACTCCTACCAAGAGCTTCCCATATCTGGAGGATAGTAGTCAATTCCCAATCCTCAAAGTATCAAAAGTTCAAACCAGATAAGGGATAAGAGGGAAAAGTGCAGAGGGAACAATAGAGATGGATCCTAATTCAATCTTACCTTATATAAACAGTTATATCCAATCTATCATTTGAGGCCTTAACGCCTTTCACTTTTAGTATTTCTTATCCAAGTGTTAGTGAAAAACTCCATTTCTAACAACATTTTCCCACCTATATATTTTCTATTATTATGTGATATGATTTTTATAAGTGTTCCTTAATTAGTGTTTATTATTTTCAGCCCTAAAACACAAAAAATGTTACAATATTACTCTTTAGTGAAACATGTCCCTCTTGTATTTGTGTTTAAAATATAAAAATGTAATATTACATAAAACTTCATACATCCAGTTGTGTAAAATCTATATTTTTAGCCTAAGATATAAATTCCTAAAACCTTAAATTAGTGTTCCTTATTTTCTCCAATTTGCACAGTCCCAAAGAGGAACTTCCACCATATATTTTATACAAAAAGTGTATATATTAACATCTACTATCATTTCGTATATACTTCAAAAATATTTTGTGATCATATATGTTTGTAAATTAACTTTTCTATATTTATCCCCAAAACTTGACTTTTATTTAACCCTCTCTCTCAAACCTCTCGCCCCACCTCTCAGTTCACTCAATCATATCCCAATTATTCATTAAATTGGGCCTACTTAGTTACTACTTGCCATTCTTGTCTCTTAATAAAAAGTTTGGGGGCTCCATTTTCTTTATGGTTTTCTCATAATTTATATTCCAGTTTTTCAGTAGGTTCTTACCTTCTTCTACTGATATTACTGGAAACCATTGTGAGTTTCTGCAGTTCATTAAACGAAAGGGGAAGCCCCATTTATAGCTAATCTTATCCCTTCTCAAAGCTAAAGTTATGTCCATAAATTATTTCCGTTTAAGCAAAAATCATTTATATCATTATATGGGGGGTCTAAGTTCTTTTTCTCAAATAGACTTCTCATTATGGATTCTTTATAGGGGAGAGAGTGGATTTTAACTATTACATCTCTTGGTTTTACCCCATTTAATTTTTTGGTTAATGGAATTTTGTAAACTGACACTAATTGGTTATATATTAATGTATCTGATGTCCCCAAACAGCTTTGTAACACATTTTCCCAACTCTGTGTCCGGGATAGTTTCAGGTATACCCCTAATTCTCAAATTATTTCTCCTTGCTCTTGTCTTATTAAGTCTCATCTTTAGATTATTCAAATTATCTTCTAAATAAGATGTGTAAGACAACAATGATAAATGATCTTGAATTAATTTACCAACTCTGTAATCTGAATCATCCAATTTTAAATTTAGATATTTTATTTCCCTACTGTTCTCCAGTATCTGTTGTTTAAATTCTCTAGTCAGTGAAGAATGTAATTCTTCAAATAAGATTTTTATTTTGGATATAGTGAGTAGTTCCTCTTTTTCTTGTACCTCATTACTTGAGGAATCAGAATGTTGCATTAATTGCGAACTTTGGTCTAGAGAGTGTTCCAATGATGAGCATTCTATTTGAATATTTTGTTCTTTATTTCCTTTACATTTAGGCGAAAAGAAGGTAGATGGAGATTTTGGATTTGATTGTTTCTTATCTTTAGATCTTGATTTAGAAGAGGAGTTTTTCATCTTTCTCCTATTATTTATTTTCCTTTTGTTACTTCCCTCTCCTTTCCCTAATTCCCCCCTCCTCTTTACCTATTAGACCAATTAAAACTAATATAGCTTATCATAGGCAATGTTTCAACAGAGAAGGAGAACACTCATCAATATTACAATCTCTATTGAGAGTTCTTATTTAAAATCACTCTGATCCCCTAGAGGCCCTTTATTGGGACAGGGTTACTCTCAATAAATAAAAATTGATCTATCCCACTCAATGAGATTTTCAACAGGAGAACAATCCAAACATCAATATCCCAATCTCTATTATAATCTCTCTTAACCCCTAAAGGTTCTTTGTTGGATCAAAATTACCCTCAATAATTATACATTGTATATCCTAAAGGGCACGTCTAATTCACTATCTTTTGTTGTTTCTTTAATAAATCAATCTCTAAGATTAATAGGTCCCTTCTTTATACTGTCCAATTAAGGATTCCCCTCTGGTCTGTCCGTCAAATGTTCCTTTCTTTTTCAGTTCTCTATCCTATATATTCTCCCGGTTTCCAAGATATTAGTTTACAGTATCTGTAATGGGGTCTCTCCCTTTCCCCTCTTCTCCTTTATTGATAAAGTACTCTTATTTAACAAAAGTCTTTTATTCTATTTTAGGAGACTTTCTTCATCCAATCATATATCTCAGTCCACTTAAATCATCCTTACTAGGTTCTCTCTCAGTCCAATTTTATCTTTATAGGGTAATTGCTCCCCTTTTAAAGCAGTTGTATTCCTCAAGGAATTAGGATAATTCCTTTTTTCATCCCATCCAAATCAGTCTTTACCGGGTTTTCTCACTTCCCCATAGACCCTTGTAGATGAAATAATCTCCTTCTATTGAGTATTTTACTATGTTTCTTGTCTCAATTAAGTGGGTCATCAAATAGGGAGATATTTTAACTAGATTATTCTTAGGACTTTTATCTTTTCCATAATCCTTATTGTCTCTAGATCTTTTCAGACTGTCTCTTGTAATGGTTCCTACCTTCCAGGTTTCTCTATTTAATCAGTATAAACATTTATTTGCTGATTCTTTAATTAGACTTTTTCACTCTACAATTGTAATTGCTGTAGAGTTTTATCCAATATATATCCACATTAAATTCCAAGTTCGTATGTGCAACATGAGACCCGCATCGGCTCCGACCTTGAAGATTTGTGGATTTACTGTGCCATTAAATTAAAACATGCTGCGAGTTAAGGGCTTGATCAACAAACTTGTAAACCATTTTTCGCTCGTCGGATCTGTGACTGTGAACGGGATCAATTAGTCAAACTCGTAGTTACGAGTTTGGGTGGAGCCAATGGAAACAGAGATCGTCAGAATTACGTCACTGAAAAATGGAGGCAGGATTTCAAAGTCTTACGGGGTTCAATTACGAGTTACGATCAGACCCACATTCCAGATGTAATGAATTATTGATAAAGCGGTATTATGATATTCTATTACATACAAGGTTGAGTATATGTATTAACACATTGATTGCCGGGATTGATATAACACGGAAAATAAACATGAAATCAAGTATTTTATGGGGTCAATTTGCGAGCTTGAGAATATTGTGCTATTAATTGTAAGACCTAACATCACTTTCCCTGTTATTCTATTTACAGTAGTGTGTGTATATTTGCATTTACAGTGCTACAGATTTGACTTTATCCCCCTTGCGAGTCCTCTCTAGCACTCGTTGGCTTCTTGGCTCCATTTGCGAGATTTGAACGCCAGTGATTTTGATGCAATTTACTTGAGCAATTGGAACATAGCGCTTACGGGCTTGACAGATCAAATGATTTGCGAGCTCGCAAGATGAATTCTCACGTCCCGTAGGGTTTTCTCGCTCCTACCCCGCAAGTCATCGGTGGGCTAGTTTAAGAGGCCAATTAAATAGCTGTAAGTCTTATGAACTACGTTACGAGCTACGTTTTAGCACATAGAGGGAATTTAATGAAGCTGCTTTACTGGGGTACCCTTCCCTCTAGAAAATCTCATCAAATGTAGAGGTTCTCACCTTGTACTTGATGTTCCTCCACATTCCCAAGGTTATAGAGGGCTTGAAAAATATCTTTTATATTGCCTTGTCTTTTCTTTAAGGAGTCTCCCCGTTCTCTCACGTGGATGGATTACAGCAGCTTCTGTTGTCGCTTTCACTTCACCTCCACTGCCCAAACAATTCACTGGGATCCAATGTCTCCCCCAGTATTTGCTGGAGCTCTCCACCGCTAGTGTAATTTTACATCGTGCTCATTCTCTGCTTACCTTGTGAGCTACAAGCCCCCTTCTCCCTCTTTGTCACTGTTATTATTCACAAGGGAGCATTCACCTTTTTTGATACAGGGGTATTTCTCTCCACAGCTACTCCAACAATCTCTCGATATACGTGAAGCTCCGTAGAGTGCTCCTCCATTCGGTGCGACTAGGGAGAAAATACAGTAACTTCCAGGGTATCCGTGTAGCTCAGCATCTCCCTTCTGTTCCAGTCTGTAACAACTCTTTCCTAGCTGATAAGATCACCTCCACAGACAGTCCATCCAGTCTACTTCAGAGGTTAGTCAGTTACCACCAATTTACTATACATAGCTAGACATCAATTTTCTATACTGTACATTGATGGAGATTCAAATCTTCTTTCCACTCCTCTCCAAACTGCCCTCAGCTGAATCACACAGCTGAACTCCTCATTTATGATCCGCCTGAGTTATTATTATTTAATATAAGTCAACATTGAGCATATACAGTACATTAACAAGGCTAGTGTTTGATAGATACAGCTTTCTTTATGAATAAGGCCAAACTATCAAATACTAAGGAAGGTTTTTGGACTTGATTGATAATACTTGTCCTCAGATCTTACTGCAAGATCTAACAGATTTATAGTACTAATGAATCAAACAAATAATTGTTTTATGGGCATCCAGCATCTGCTAGTTTTGGAGTAGGAGTCTCCGAATTTGAGATGTACATACTGTATTTGCATTCTTCTAGACATTTCCAATAGATAATGCTGAACACATGTATTCTTGAAAATGATGCTCTATTGGGGAGTGTTAGCACCTTTCTATAAGATGTGCAACGTATATTTTAGAGATGCACACACTTAATATATCTAGAACTGACTCTCTAGACTGTCTTTTTCCTAGACTTTGAGAGAAAGGAATAGGAAAAAACAGAGAATATGGGACATGGTCCGGACTGGAAAAGAGGGCCATTGTCCTAAAATATGGGACTTTCAAAATAGGTTATTTAGGAGGTTAAGCAAGCAGGGGAATTTCCCCGAAAAAAGTAGGGATAGTCCCTCTAAAGAATAACAGCTTGTATGTATATTTTATCAGATGTTCTAAATGGATTTAGGACTTCTATACTTATATACCCTGGAAAACTTTATAAAATTAGATTTTTTGAGTAAAATATTTCATTTTATAAAATTTGGAATTTTCACTCAAAGCTAAAAAAAAGGTAAAAAGTAAAAGGCTTGCTAAATTTCAAAATTCTGGGGAAATTTTCATTAAAAGTCAAATATTTGTGTTTCTTTAAAATTTTCCTCAAAACGTGTTCATGTTTGATTTGTCAATACTTATAATAATAAACTAGCGACTTGCCCTTCAAAAATTACGGCAATAAAATTGTAAGGCATGGCAATGCTGTTAACCACACCATGTAAGGCTTTTGCTCCTCTGTAGACCTTTGGTGCTCATTGCGAGCCCCTGGCTTATCACGTGGCTCACAATGAGCGCCGTCGGCACTCATTGTGAGCCTCTCCCCTCATGTACTTCAAGTGTCCTGCTTTGCAACAATCACCTTTGGCGCTTGTTTTGAAGACAGATATCAAAGTACAATGTACAACCCAAAAAAATATTACAGTGAATTAATAAAGTAATATGAATTAATAAATTAATATACTTTACCTATTTATATGTAACAAGCGACTTGCCCGTCAAAAAATGACGGCAATAAAATTGTAAGGCAGGTAATGCTGTTTGGTCGAGACATTAATTTTGTTGGTGGTCCGAGATCCTTCGGCGCTCCTTGAACCTCGCGCTGGCTGTTGTATTTTTTTTTTCTGATAGGCGCTTTTGCTGTAAATGTTTTATCGGCGTTGATCTGCTTTTTTTGCACTTATTGCAAGGCTTTGTGTGCTATGAGCAGCATTGGCGCTCGATGTGAGTCGCGCGGTGAATGGGTATTGTGTTTATTGTGAGAGTTTTTTTTGTGTATATTTGTTTTTGTATGCTAATGAAATAATTAATACATTAATAAATTAATATACTTTACCTATTTGGAAGTAATATATGCAGGAAGCATTGTGCTGAAGAGCTGACAATCTGTTTTGATGTTGCTGCAGCATACAATGTAGGTTTGCAGTGTTGTGGAGCTGAGGTGTAAGTGTCAGCAATGTGTGCAGTGTGTAGTTTAAATAGGCTGCGTGCGCGAGGGAAAGCTGTTAGGGTAGCTGTGTACTTCCGCATTGTGTAAGTTAGTGGCGGCTAATGTGTATGTGGTACGCGGCTGTGTATGATATAGAGTCCTTCTTAAGAGTGTATCTTGTACCTCGTACAGCTTTTTTGAAAAATCCGTATGTGCTTGGTGGTGTTTTGCGTGTTTAGGGTCCTGTAGCCTCGTTTTCGTTTTTTTGGCGGCCATTTTTTCTCTAGCTTAGGGGATTTTCGTATGTCTAAACTCTTGAATTTGGACTTAAATTGAGATGTAACTTCACTTGCAGAGGTCCTGGGTGTCCCCCCTTGCTGTGGGTAAGCCTTTTATGTATTTTTTGTGTGTATTTAAAATGGCGGCGAATGTGTATTTGGTAAGCTGCTGTGGATGATGTTGCGTCCTTGGTAAGAGTGTATCTTGTACCTCGTATGGCTTTCTTGAAAATCCGTATGTGCTTGGTGGTGTTTTGCGTCTTTAGTGTCCTGTAGCCTATTTATATGTAATATGCAGCAATCAATATTCTGAAGAGCTAACAAACTATTTGTATTTTCCTGCATCTGAAAATGTACAGTTGAACTGTTGATCATCTGAGCAGAATGGGTCAGCAATGTGGCAAGTGTGCAGTGTAAATAGGCTGCGTGCACGAGGCTAAACAATTTGTTTAGGCGGGTAAATTATTATTTTAAAATCCTAATGTTATTAGTTTAAAATGACTTTTTTTTTCTATGTGTTACTTGGCTCGCAAGCATTTTCTGTCCTTTGTAATGGTATATTGTGTATCTCCTACGTTCCTGTGTAACTTGTAAGTGACTGGTGGTGATTTTCGCGGCTCTGTATCCTTTAGCCTCATTTTCAAGAGCCTTCGACTCATTGCAGCTGACGTGGGAGCCTCCACCTGCACAAATGCGGCCCTCGTTTCGCAAACGCCGCATTTGCAGCCCAAACTGCGGCCCTCGCTTTGCGAGGCTCGCAGTTCTCTGAGCTTGCTTCGCTTGACAGCTTTGTCCACAAAGCGTGACAACAACTTATAGTTTGACAATTATAATATGTGATAGAAAGGGTTTTCTATAAAAGTTTTCTCACTTTAAGGGCCACTTAGATGTCTTACAAGGGGCTCTCTAAAAATCGTTATGCAGGGCTTGATAAGAAAAAGCGTTATTAAACTTTTACTGTTTATTTAAATAATAAAATAAAATACTATTTTTTAATCATGCCCCAAGGCAGTATGAAATCCACCCCCTAAATTAGGTATTTTCATGAGTGAACTCTCCAAACTGGTATACCCTACTTGCAGTGTGATAGAATGTGGAGACTAGAAAGTGTGTTTGTGCACACTGCTAACAGCTTATTTTACACTACTGCCTGCAACAAATGTGTGCAAAATGGCTTGAATTTGAATTTAAATTATTGTGTTATTTATTGGGTTGTATCTGAGCACTGCTTTGGCCATACTTTGATTGGCTATGAGGGCTACTCTCTTTCTTCTGCGGGATTCTTGACCACAGTAGAAGATCTAGTGGTTGTCTAATCTCAAATGTCCAATTTCAGTCCATTTAAGTTCACTAATTCCCAGGATATCAATGTTTAACCTTGCCATCTCATGTTTGACTCCATCCAGTTTGCCTTGGTTCATTGTTCTAAAATTCCTGGTTCCTATGCTGAATTGTTCTTTACAGCAGCAGACTTTCCTTTCCCCTCCAGACAAATCCACAGCTGTGCGCCCTTTCATCTTTGGCCCACTTATTTAATTAAACCTGGTGCTACTTGTACTTGCCCTCTGCTCTTTCTCAGTAATGTGGTAGGCACCTTCTGACCTGAGGGACTCATCTTTCGGTGTCATATTGTTATGTCTCTGGTTGTGCTTGTCGATAAAGCTATCTTAGCAGAGTTACTGGAGTGGGATGCAGGTTCATTCTTCAGTGGACTGTGATTTGTCTGACCTCTCTGCCATGACTTGCCCATCTTGGGTGACCCTACATAGTATAGCTCATAGCTTCATTGAAGTGCACAAGCCCCTTCGCCACACTCTAAAAAAGCTCTATGGTAACATGAGGTTTTTGAGAGCACAGGGATAGAACTTAACAACTGAATAAATGTATTATGTATACGTACACATTATTTACAGTATGAATAAAATAACTATAAATGCGTATTCAATAATATTTAGTGGAATTGATTATTATTAATGTAAAACAGGAATAACAACACAGAAAGTCACACTTTAGTCATATTAACCAAGGCAGTATACGTGAACTTACTAGTTATCCATTACACAAAATCATATTCCTTTTGAACAAAGAATATGTAGTGGATGGAAAGTCCTTTTGGTGTACAGGTCAGTTAGGATGACTGAAGAGCGATAGTCTCATCTGTATGTAGCAGGGATATGCTCAAATCCTGGCCTGTGTAAACTAAGCCCAAAGGAAGCTGTGCTATCAATCACAGCCTTCCCCCATAGAGTCTCACACACTGCTAGACACGGAACTCTTCTAATTACTCATGCAATAGCCAGTGGGTAGAATAGACTGTATTTAAACAAAGATTTAAAACTAAAGATTGTTTAGCTGTTATTAGTGTAACTAAAAAAAATATAGATAATTTTAACATACAATCTAGTGCTCTTTAACACCATAATGAGTACTTACAGTGAGTTCAGTAGCCTTTTAATACCTTTTGTATTTATAAGACAATGAAAGCTGTTGTAGTTTTTTCTGTAATGTAAGGTTACGGTGTTGTTTATCTGACCTGCTGTATGAAACATATCTCCGTAGGCTGAGTATGTCTAGATTAATGATAGGCAGCTCCTCACATCCCACAGCATGGATCCGAATAAGGCAGTGATATGTTGGTTAGATTGACAAATGTATTAGCTAATAGGAAGAGAATTAAGTCCTGCACATTCTCGTTTTTGTGTGAGCTTATATGTCTGCAATGTATAAAAAGAGAAATGTGAGCCGGTTTCTCTCTTTTGCATGTGTAATTAATAAAGTAATAATATGTACATTAACTGTGAGTAAGGGGGTGAGGGAAGAGGGATGCGGGTACAGGTGAGCAATATATGGGGATTAAAGTTACAAAACGGGACAGTCCCCCGGAAACCAGGACAGCTAGGATTGCATCGCAGCAACAAACTTCTGCTAAGTTTGCTACCTTTAACCACCTGTACTATAACAATTTGTACTTCTTTTGTAATAATGCGCTATGACTATTGTCGAAACGCATGCATCAGATCAAGCTGTAGCTCCTGTTCCACACCTGTGACTTGATCAGAGGGCGCACGATTCCCTTGTAATTTGTAAAGTGCTTCTAAATGTAAATTAACACAAAATAATAATTGTAAAACACACCTAGCATCAGAAGTAGGGAATAATTACCAGCTTTAATATAAAGCTGAAAGGCTATCTATATTCGTTCTTTTTCTCTCTCATTTGGAGATTACAATTCTCTGAATGGTGGATGAATTTGCTGAATGACCAAATGATGGCGATGGATTTTACTAGCACAGTTTAATCCAGAGAATTAGCAGAAGACCATATATGGTATTCTTGTACGCATGGGTGTGTGTAACTTTGAGATCTGGATATCTCCAGTTTTACATGTGGTCGAAGGAATCCTTTGTGTGGACAGCTGACCAGTGAGGGGACTTTGTGAACTGACCAGTAAGAAGTAAAGGATATGAGTATGGGGGTGGGATTCTAATATAGAGAATATAAGGAGCATACCAGGCTCTGGCAAGCACTCTTGCAATCTTCACCTCTCTCTCTGGCACTCTGGAGCTCTTCTCTCTTCACTACACTGTGAAGGCCTGGTAAAGTATCATACTCTCATACACACACATGGACATAATTGGTAGCTTTAGAATGCATTTCTGCTAAGTTAAGAGATGTTGTTTCCATAGTATTATCATGTATTATTAATGTATTTGTATTAAGTATTGTGTTCTAATAAATGCACATTTTGTAACCATAAATCTGTAACGCCTCTTGAATATACTGTATATATATTTATATAAGTGATTTTCCGTAGAAGGCAGGAATCTCATAGGATGAGATTAGGATAATTATTATAATCATAATTAATATAATAATGAATAATAATATTGTAATTGATTAATTTAGCCATTTTTATAACAGTTAATGGCGAGTCAGCCTATTTTTCTTACGGTGTACATTCACTTGCATTTGGGAGGGATTTAATCCAAAGTCTCTTTGATGTTACAAGTGAATTTAGCGGACGAAAAATTGAACCTGTGATAATTGGTGATATTGTCGAGCGTTTTCTATGAAGAAAGTCGTTGCCCACTACGTTTCAGAGGCATCAGAGTGAGATGCAATTAAAGTAAGATGGACAGCATTTCTGGGGATCCATTGGTATCCAGACGGAGACATCAAGTTGGGGTGCACACCTTTTTTGATTAGGGACCATGCTGAAGATACATCAAAGTGTAAGTAATGGAGATAATTGCTAAATATGCTGAATGTAGCGATTTTGAACCGGTTATTGTTGAAAATAATAGTATGCTTAGCAGAATACATGATTTATGGTTACAATGTGAAAAGCAAAATAAGCAAATTGATAAGAAAAAATGTTGTTTAACCAAGGAGAGAAATAAGTTACAGAACTGTATGAAATTGTTAATGTGTATTAAGAACCAGATGAATATGGCTATAATGGGGAGTATTCCAGTTGCAGCAGTTACAGAGACTAGTCAAAAAGCAGACAGTTGTCCAAAATGTGGCATAAATGCAGAGTATGTGAATACTTTAGAAGATAATTATCATGCAAGGGGACAATTAGTAGCCTCGCTCAGAGAATGTTTATCTGATCTGCAACATCCAATTGCAGTAATTGATAGTAATGAGCCAGCTAGTACATCAGAGGAAGAGGGTGGATTACATCTTGTAGATAAAGAGCAACAAGTAAGAGAAAGAAATTATATAAGGGACAGTTCTGATGTTAGTAGGACTATACCAGACTTAGTCCCCTCACATAATAAGATCTCTCCCACTAAGTTTAAGTAAAGTACCAGATGCTTCACATTTAACACCATGTGAGAGAAATAGAGAGAGGAATTCTATAACATCACAGGCATCTGCAATAATCAGGCAACAAGACCGAGATAAAATAGTGAAACAATTAATAAAGTTTAAACCACTATTCCCACAATATGATGCAAAGATAGATGTGTTGTTCAATATGTCTAATTTTGAGTCATCTGTGAAACAGTGCATGCTTTCTCCTAAAGAGCCATGTGTTATGTTAAAATTGTGGCTTCCAGGAGTTCTAGCATCTAGAGGCCCCAGTTAGTGGTCCAAATGATAGCAATAGAGATTGGTTTAAAGAACACAAATGGGGTACAGAATGGGACAGGCTGAGAGCTGTATCTAGGTTAGTCACAGAGACTTAGATAGCCATTCCTTTGCTGAGATGAGAGTACCTGTACAGGATGACCCATGGGTGTTTGCTTCTAAATTTGAGCAAGTGTACAGACTCACACAAAGAGTGCCCTCAGATCAGACCCCATCAGATATGTTACAGTATCTAGTAAGAAAATTTACTTATTTGGACCCTAGCATACAAATGATGGCAGAGGAAAAAGACACCATGGAACCTGTACTATGTATTATTGGTAAGGCACGGCAAAACATTTTAAGGAAAGGAGTCACAGGGCCACATAAAATTGCAGTTGTGACTACTAATGAAGGAAAATGTAATCCCTTGGAAATTTCCTTCAGAGGGATTAGTAATTATTGTAATAAGCCTGGACACAGATTCAGAGATTGCAGGCAATGGATGAGGGAGCATAAGCAAGGTGAGGGATGGCAGGCACACCAACATACATTAGGGTCTCCAAAAGATAGGATTGATGAGAAGGGTGCTTTCAGACGGAACAAGCCTAAACCTCCAGATAAAACAAGAAAGGCGTATGCTCCCAAGACCAGGCCTGGGAATAATCTGTATGGGCCAGCACAGGAAGCTTTAATGATGATGGCAGGGATTGAGAGGAATCAGGAGAGGCAGTATGAGAATAATTCCTCTCTGACATCCTTATCTGACTGACTAACACCATCCCTGGGAGACATGATTCCTAATTGCAGTACATTTAGGAATCATTCGTGACTTCCCTGTGTTAATGGGGTGATTCCAGGCCATGACACAAAATCACTCATTGACACAGGTGCTTTACTGACTTCACTGACAGATTTGCCACTAAGTCCCCCATATGGGGCAAAACAAACATTTTTTATGAAACTTGGGGATCCCAGTCCCAGGTTTTTCCCAACCCAACAGTAACTGACATTAGGACTTGAGTGGACAAAGGAAATTATAATTTGGCAGAGTAGGAATGCAGAAGGTATTTTATTGGGTGATGATGTTATCAGCGCAGAAGGGATGATAGTTGATCTGTGTAATAATGTACTGTGGAGGGATACTAGAGGGAGGAAGCATGTTATGTTAGATGAGTCTTCCCTGAGTCCTGTGGCAACCATTATATCAGTTCCTTCAGAAAGGGTGTGGCCGAACACTGGTAGCCACTCTGATCTGAGGAAATTGGTGGTGGATTTCCCTGACATGTGAGCCCAACATAAAAATGACTGTGTAATACTGAGGGAGTAGGCTAATATTTCTCTTTTGTTACAGAACCAGCAAACTCTCCCTAGTGGGTACTCTATTCAGGATGGGTTAATTTGCTACAGTAGTCATACAGAGCCACAGGCCAAACTTCTTTTTGTAGTCGCAAAGCATTTACAGAGACAAATTACACAGCAAACTCACTCTCTTTTGGGACACATTGGTCACAGTGCCTTAGAATACCACCTTAGACAGAAATATTTTTGTCCAGAGTTAGCAACATCAGCTCAACAGTGTATTCAAGAATGCCTTATCAGTGCTCAGATAAATCCACGCCCTAAAGGACAAAGACCAATTCTCCAGAGGGTACCAGTAGCTGATGGCCCCTGGAAATCTATTCAGATTGATTTTATAGGCCCACTTCCACTATCAAAGGGGGGTCTTAGATATGCCTTAGTCATTGTGGATATTTTTTCTAAATGGGTTGAAGCTATTCCTCTAAGGTGTGACACTGCACAAGCTACTGCAAAAGCATTATGCGAACATGTGTTTTCTAGGTGGCGTTTTCCTGAACTCATTGAGTCAGACAGAGGTACACATTTTACTGGACAGATAATGCAAAGCCTCTGTGCCCTACTGGGAATACAGCAGAGATTCCATGTTCCGTATCACCCACAATCCTCGGGTATAGTAGAACGCATGAATCGAACCATTAAGTCTAGGTTAGCCAAAATGCTTACACAATATGGTAATTCTTGGGTTACACACTTACCAGCAGTTCTAATGGCTATTAGAGCTACACCTGCCACCGCTACTAAATGTTCTCCCTATGAGCTCATGACAGGGAGACAGATGGCTCTAGGCCATCCAGGTGATCCTCAATTGTCCACTCCCCTGAGAGAAGCCATGTCAAGAGACCAATATCTCTCCCAAATTCAGGAGCAGTTAAGATTACTGCTACATTTTGCTGCCTCTAATATTGCCCCAAGTGATTGTAAAGTGTCATCTAAAACTCTAACTTTGTTTGAAAAGGAAGGAATGATCATGATTAAAAAAAATGATAAAAATTCTCCATGGGATGCAAATTGGGAGGGTCCCTATGTCATTCTAGATACATTAGGTACTACAGTGCTTAAGGTAATAAGATCAAACCCCAGAAAAAACAGAAGGCAGCCTGGTCACAAATGGGTCCATGTGGACCAATGTAAATTGTATAAAGAGACAGAAGTCCCAGATGTAGATATTTCTGCTAAGAATTGATACATGTTTGATCTTTTCAGATTTGGCAACGAGAAGTCAACAAGGAAGATGATAATGCATTTGTTTTTGGGGATTTTATGGACAATGATATTTGTATGTAATAATCAGGAAATCGATGGACCACAAACTACCTCTTCCACAAGACAAAGAAGATCAAGTCATACACAGACGATCAAGGCATGGACAAAGATATGGAGCAATGACAATTTGGAAGAACCATGTTTTGATCAACTGACTTTAAGTGGGGGTGTAATTGTGAACATTGTTGGGACAAAAAGCCATAATACCATTAGTGGGTTTTGGAGGGACAATCTGGGTAATAAAAGGAACTGGGAATGTGAATGGACAAACTGGGGAAAATGGACAATAGGTCTGATAGGTGAAGGTATTAGGTTTTCCCTTAATTTTCAAAACCCTGTTATGTCCATGAATCAGCAAGGGTATAGCAAAACAAAAGTGATAACTGAGAACATGACCAAAGAAGGTGTAAAATTGGAGGTAGTGGGATCCAACTGGGGTGGACAAGTGAAGGTAACATTAACAATAGATGAGGGGAGGGAACCTACAACAGGAGCCCCTCCTCTGATCTATTCTACTACACTTGCTCCACCAAGGGTGGATAACTATGCTGACAAATCACATGTGTGGGGATAAGAAAGTACTGTCCAGTGGTCCCTTTCAAATGAGTGCTATGAACCCCACACCAATATTGAGGGATGCTATATTTCAGCTGATTTCATGGAGAATAAGGTTGACAGATTGGCTAGTTTCTAAACACTTTCAAAATTGTTCCACAATTACAGCTACTATGGAAAGGTATTAATTTAGATGGGTAATGGGTACCAGAAAAAGAAGTAAGAGGGATATTGTGGATACAATGTTGGGAGGTGTAGGAACTGGTCTAGGGGTTGTGAATTCTATTGATATTTCCAGTCTGACTACAACCTTATAGTCTGAGGGTTTGTTAAATTCCAAAGGGTTACAGACACAACAAACCATTAATACACTTGTAGAGGGACTGACAAAGCAGTGATAGATATACAGCATATTCCAGAGATATTGGTAGGGGTTAATTGGGAGGTTTAGGGAAGTGTCTTGGGATTTTGTATGTCTTTCCATGCAAACAGAGTTATCAACTGATTTTAAGATCCTGGCGCAAGCTATGGATAATAACCATACCCCTTTGGGAGGTTGGAAGCAAGCTGAAATTAACAGGTTTGCTTCTGACCACAAAGAGTTATGGGTGAACAGTTGTCTGGGTTGCAAGGGAAATATATGCAGAGCTAATTCATTAGTACCAACCAGGGGAACATACCAAAATATCTACCATATGACATCATTGGGAACTCCAGTAACTGAATCACATGTTTTACATCATGAGTTAGAGTTTCCCAACTTCATAGTAAATGGTTCCACCATAGAACAAGTAGATGTGGAAGGTTGCATGATATTACCCACCAAAATCTTATGTCTTACTCAGGGAATTTACTGTGTCATAGACTATCCGGTGAGATTAAGTTCACAGCAGTTTAATCTGACAGTGCCACAGATATTAACCTACAATAAAACCCTGGGGTCTCATCTGAATGTACCAATTGTATCAGACAACACACCTTGGCAGAAATGGGTAATGCAATTTAAAGATGATCATATACTGCTCAAACACCTACAACATTTTGGAGAAAGGGTACACATACATTTTCACCATCAACAGCAAGAACTCCAAAGGATTGAACATACATTTTCTGATCTGTCAAGTGCATCCTGGTGGCAGAAATTAGTTAATTCCTTTTCAAAACACTCATCATGGGTTTCTTCTTTTGGAAATCTTATATTACACCCATTCATAATTGTGTTAATATTGTCTATATTATGTATTGTTGTTCAGATATGCATGTGTTGCAATTTAAAATCCATGATCACACGTATATATTATTTGTACTATGGTTTACATATTGAAACAGCTCTAGTAAAATAGCAGAAACACACACACTCAGCGGGGTATAGGAACCTTTTCAAATGAATCATATACTCACTCTTATACTCTTCTTAAGCTTATATTGGAATGAAAAGGTTCATGTGTTCATGTGCCAAAGGGGGGATGTAAAACACACCTAGCATCAGAAGTAGGGAATAATTACCAGCTTTAATATAAAGCTGAAAGGCTATCTATATTCAGCCTTTTTCTCACTCATTTGGAGATTACAATTCTCTGAATAGTGGATACATTTGCCGAATGACCACATGATGGCGATGGATTTCACTATCACAGTTTAATCCAGAGAATTAGCAGAAGACCATATATGGTATTCTTGTACGCATGGGTGTGTGTAACTTTGAGAACTGGATATCTCCAGTTTTACATGTGGCCGAAGGAATCCTTTGTGTGGTCAGCTGACCAATGAGGGGACTTTGTAAAGGACATGTGACCTAACTGACCAGAAAGAAGTAAAGGATATGAGTATGGGAGTGGGATTCTAATATAGAGAATATAAGGAGCATACCAGGCCCTGGCAAGCTCTCTTGCAATCTTCACCTCTCTCTCTGACACTCTGGAGCGCTTCTCTCTTCACAACACTGTGAAGGCCTGGTAAAGTATCATACTCTCATACACACACATGGACAAAATTGGTAGCTTTAGAATGCCTTTCTGCTAAGTTAAGAGATGTTGTTTCCATAGTATTATCATGTATTATTAATGTATTAATTTGTATTAGGTATTGTGTTCTAATAAATGCACATTTTGTAACCATAAATCTGTAACGCCTCTTTGAAATATATATACACTGTTCAAAAAAATAAAGGGAACACTTAAACAACACAAGTCAATCACACTTCTGTAAAATCAAGCTGTCCACTTAGGAAGCAACACTGAGTGACAATCAATTTCACATGCTGTTGTGCAAATGGGATAGGCAACAGGTGGAAATGATGGGCAATCAGCAAGACACCCCCAATAAAGGAGTGATTCTGCAGGTGGTGACCACAGACCACTTCTCAGTTCCTATGCTTTCTGGCTGATGTTTTGGTCACTTTTTAATGCTGGTGGTGCTTTCACTCTAGTGGTAGCATGAGACAGAGTCTACAACCCACACAAGTGGCTCAGGTAGTGCAGCTCATCCAGGATAGCACATCAATGCAAGCTGTGGCAAGAAGGTTTGCTGTGTCTGTCAGCGTAGTGTCCAGAGCATGGTTGCGCTACCAGGAGACAGGCCAGTACATCAGGAGATGTGGAGGAGGCCATATGAGGGCAACAACCCAGCATCAGGACCGCTACCTCTGCCTTTGTGCAAGAAGGAACAGGAAGAGCACTGCCAGAGCCCTGCAAAATGACCTCCAGCAGGTCACAAATGTGCATGTGTCTGCTCAAACGGTCAGAAACAGACTCCATGAGGGTGGTATGAGGGCCCGACATCCACCGGTGGGGGTTGTGCTTACAGCCCAACACCGTGCAGTATGTTTGGCATTTGCCAGAGAACACCAAGATTGGCAAATTTGCCACTGGCGCCCTGTGCTCTTCACAGATGAAAGCAGGTTCACACTGAGCACATGTGACAGACGTGACAGGGTCTGGAGACGCTGTGGAGAACGTTCTGCTGCCTGCAACATCATCCAGCATGACTGGTTTGGCAGTGGATGAGTAATGGTGTGGGGTGGCATTTCTTTGGGGGCCACACAGCCCTCCATGTGCTCGCCAGAGGTAGCCTGACTGCCAATAGGTACCGAGATGAGATCCTCAGACCCCTTGTGAGACCATATGCTAGTGTGGTTGGCCCTGGGTTCCTCCTAATGCAAGACAATGCTAGACCTCATGTGGCTGGAGTGTATCGGCAGTTCCTGCAAGACAAAGGCATTGATGCTATGGACTGGCCCGCCCGTTTCCCAGACTTGAATCCAATTGAGCACATCTGGGACATCATGTCTCGCTCCATCCACCAACGTCACGTTGCACCACAGACTGTCCAGGAGTTGGCAGATGCTTTAGTCCAGGTCTTGGAGGAGATCCCTCAGGAGACCATCCGCCACCACATCAGGAGCATGCCCAGGCGTTGTAGGGAGGTCATACAGGCACGTGGAGGCCACACACACTACTGAGCCTCATGTTGACTTGTTTTAAGGACATTACATCAAAGTTGGATCAGCCCGTAGTGTGTTTTTCCACTTTCATAATGGGGGTGACTCCAAATCCAGACCTCCATGGGTTGAAAAATGTGATTTCCATTTTTTAATTTTTGTGTGATTTTGTTGTCAGCACATTCAACTATGTAAAGAACAAAGTATTTCATAAAAAATATTTAATTCATTCAGATCTAGGATGTGTTATTTTAGTGTTCCCTTTATTTTTTTGAGCAGTGTATTTATATAAGTGTTTTTCCATAGAAGGCAGGGATCTCATAGGATGAGATTAGGATAATTATTTTGATCATAATTAATATGATTATGAATAATAATATTGTAATTGATTAATTTAACTGTTTTTATAACAATAATACATTACACTACTGAACATTTCACTCTGATATACAATCAAAATCAGTTGAAAATGTTTTCTTTACAGAACTGACTGATTCTTTCATGAATTAGATTTTATGATACAGTAATTGTATATTTTACCTTATTTACACCTGTGCCTAACATTGAAAAAAAATGTTTTGTACAATATGTACAAATTTTTCTTAAGATATAAATTTACCCCACAGAAGCAGATGTAGTATTAGACGCAACTTGTATCTCATATTTACACAAAATAGGACAAGTCTAATAATTGTATCTTTCTGGACATATTTGCACATATATATGGACAAACGTCTGGAGATTTCTCATTACACAGCTTTAAATCTGTTATTTATAGTGGCATGTTTACATGCAGTTTAATAAGTGCAGTAATCAAGACCACATCTGTTGTTTGTCCGGGTGGCTGTTCATACCCATATGCATGTTTACTCTGGATTATGATTTTAGAAGACAGTTGAAACAATTTTGTGATTTGTTTTCTCAAACCCATATCTTTTTTTTTTCTACCTTTTTTCTAGCTCTTGGGTACATGTTTATTATGTTTGTGCAACACAATTGTTCTTTCTATTATGGGTGCAGATGGCTCGCTAACACATTGTATAACATAGCAGATGTACATCTTTCCTCAGCAACTTCAAATTTTGTGAAAAAAAGCTGCAAGTGTAGTAGAACTGTACCGCACAAATACTGTATTCTTTACTGAGAGAATGCCACTGTTGGTGCAATTACATTGCTGCTATAAATGTTGTTTTTAAATCTTAATAGTACACAAATATGTATGTCTCAAAGTTTTGAGACTATCTAAGAGCATAATTAGGAAGAGAAAAAGTAATAAAGCTAGTTTGTTTTTAGATAGTTTCTTTTATGCTTCTGTTGGTCCCTGGAGGCATCTGTGATACTTTAGTGATGGCTGTGTATGTGAGAGGGGTGTTTACACTTCCGGAGGAGTTCTCTTAAAGCCATAGATGAAACGCATGCATCAGATCCAGCTGTAGCTTCTGTCCAACACCTGATGTCATCAGAGGGTGCAGGACTTCCTTACAACTCAGTCTGCATTGTGCAACAGAACCCACAGATGCCCAGATGACTTAATCCAGTGTCCCGCAGGGTGAGTGGGCAGCTTGGGGATTAGTCCTAGGCAATACAGTATAGGGCCAGTTACTTGTTGTATTTAGGGAAAGGGGGTAAGTAGTGGGTCCCCAACCTCCACTACAACAGGAGTAGATAGGGCCACAGTGTTTCACAATGTATCCCCAGTTGGCACCATAATATAGCAGCTACCCTGTACAGGACTATTACTGAATGTATATCTATGTATATGCTGGTATTGAGGTTGCAGCTCATATGCATTTTTGAAGTACCTCAAATATTAGGACTTATCCACTGTATAAGACATTGTGCTCTTATAGAATATGTACTAATTTACATTTTGGTTAACTATTTGCAGATCTGATTTATTCCTGCCTCAAACCTGTGTACTCCTCTTTGCTCTGACCCTGTGGCCAATTTCACAGAGATACTATATGCCCAGGACTTATGGTATCTGATAGGAACACTATTGTTTTTACAATCTATGGGCCTCATTCTATTAGCGGCCGCAGCCGTTGCGGGGCCGCAAGGACCGGCCGCAAGCTATTCGGCTATTCTATTCCCTTATGGCCGGGGGCTCCGGCAGGCTTGCGGCCGGTGCCTTGCTATCTCTTGCGGCTGCTCGCGCCGGAGGAAAGCCTTTGATCTAAAACGGCCGCAAGAGTTTCGGCCGTAAGAAATTCCTATTTGCAATTGCTCCGGGAACCCTCTCTGCAAGGCTAAAAACTAACCGCAGCTTACTTGCAGGAAAGAGGTCCCGCTAGCACCAATTAAGCACATAAAATAGCCCAAATAAAGCCATCCTGCACTTTGAGAAGACTATAAAGTGATATTCTGTGTTAGAAAAGATAGCACATAATTACCCTATATTCAAATCCGTAAAATATTTTATTTTTAATATACGTAAAATATCCATGTAAAAAGTCCAGAGTGCTTGGAGCACCTCAGACACACCCACGCCGCAGCCGGAAAATAAACAGTTAATTCGAACTCGGGTTTGGGCTGATGTGCAAGCTTGAGAGTGGGTTACTTTTAATCCTCATGTCCCCCAATATGATCCCTAGCATTTACAGAGCTGTACAGTGCAGGCTTGAATTTATTTTTGCGTTTTTAGATTTCTGAGCTTACGGCCGGTTCCAAGATATGCGGCCGGCCGTAAGAGGAGATCCTTGTGGGGCCGTATAATAGAATCGCGAGTTAACAGAACCCCCGCAAGGAATCGCAGCCTTACGGACGATTTACGGCCGGTAATAGAATGAGGCCCTATGTATTTTTTTGCTCTATGTACTTTACCTTTCAATCAACTTTAATAAAAGTTATATTTAATTTTTTTGGCATTGTACTGGTCCTTATTTCGTCTCTAGAATCAGACTTACAATTTTGGGAATCATTAATTGGTCAGGTTCAATGGTGTTCTTTTCTGTCTCTCCTAGTTTTGCAATAGTATTTTTTTTTTTACACTGCTGGCCATTAATCTGCCAAGGTCCAGTACTGGAGGAGAAGAGCTTGTATTTATTGTTGCAATGTGCATGTGATGGGAAGATGTCACAATTAAAAACTCCTTAGGCTCCAAGCTATCATGGAGTGATGAGACCAGACGTGATGGGATTTTCTATACATAAACAGAGTCTTCAGAAATGTAGATTCTTTTATGTTCACAGAGCTAATGCTTGTTTGCAAAATATATGTCACAGTCATGTGTAGGCTTTTTTGAACTATAGTTGTCCTTTAATATAAAAAGGGCATGGAACTCTGTCTTGGATGTATTTAAAAGACTAGGCTTTACATAATAGGAAATAGAAGAATGCTTACTGTAATGCAGCATTGCCACACCGACAGACACATTCTGATTTGGTAATGTCAGGTCCAATCAGTCAGTCAAGGGGAATTCAATTATTTATTGAATGAGTTCTGTGATACATTGCAGTGTCACACTCTGGTGAACATTTTTGAAAATGTAGCCTGAAGAGGGATTAAAGGTATATGCAAGTGAGCTGGATTATGAATGCATCTGATAGAGGAGAATTAGTAGTTTATGGAAAAAATAGTTTGCATAAAAAAATACCAAAATAAACATTTAAAGTTACCCTAAAGTTTGCTGAATTACTTGCATTTGCAAACTGTTTTATATCAATGTTGACAACCCCTGAAAATCCCAGGGAAAATACAGCATACATAATACAGTGTATCTTTTTGGTTTGGGGATTGTGTTTTAGCTTTCCTTTAGATTTCTGTAATACACAGAACAAGCTCTGTGTCCCTTCATTCACTGATTGTTTTATCTACATCCCAGGTGAAACTTCCCCCAGCCCCAATGATTTACCCCATCACCTCCACCCCCCCCCAGTGAATTGCTGTTGTGATCTCTCCTAGCCCCGGTGAATTTCCCCATCACCTCCCCCACCCCCAGTGAATTGCCCCTGAGATCTCTCCCAGCCCCAGTGAATTGCATGCACTCACTCACACAGAGACACATGCCCTCTCAGAGACACATGAACAGAAAATGTTGCAGTTTATTGCAGGACCATAAATCAAGCATAAATGCTCATTCAGGAAAAATATATTTATAGTCTTCAAGTGGTATCCAATACCTGATGAAGGTTTGTTAATCAGCCAGTATTTATATTCAATATATTCCAAGGGTATAGTGTCTAGCTTTTAAAATGTTCTTTTTTCTCCCTCTTCATAAATGCTCATTCGCCTAAAAGACAAATTACAATAGGAAGAAGAAGATGAAATGTTTGGTTTCAATTATAATCTGTCAGAATGTATCAAGGAGAGGGTGTATGTCTAAAGAAAAACTGTGTAACCGCTCAAGCATTTTTACTTGAATGTCGATTTATGGTCATTTAAAGACCCAGTGAAGTAGCCTCATCTAGCTGGCTGCATACAGCATTGTTGATTGGCTGCAAAGCTGGGCATGCTCATATGGACAGTGCACACTTTTACAAAAATGAATCCTCTCAAGAGCCTAGCTCAATCATGGGGGTGTAACATCAGCCTGTTATTTTATTTTTTTAATGCAAATCTAAAAAATCATAGTGCATGTAAATACATGTAATCATACACTACTAATTCCCCTCTATCAGATGCATTCATAACCCAGCTCACTTGCATATACTTTTAATGATATGCTTTTATCCAGTGCAGTGCTATTCCTTCATGCTAAACAAATTATTTTCATAATAGTTAAAGCCTTGTCTTTCAAATACAATCACATATAATAGTTGTCAAAATGCGATTCGTTGTCACAGG
Organism: Discoglossus pictus; assembly: GCA_027410445.1. Lineage (NCBI taxonomy): Eukaryota > Metazoa > Chordata > Amphibia > Anura > Alytidae > Discoglossus > Discoglossus pictus. The sequence goes on along the minus strand of CM050166.1, from coordinate 299,267,662 downwards.
GGAGTGAGAGGAGGGGGAAGAGACACAGGGGAGGGAGAGGAGGGGGGAAAGGCAGGGAAGATACACAATGGGGGGGAGAGATACAGGAGAGGGAGAGGGGGAGAGACACAGGGGAGGGGGAAAGAGACACAGGGGAGGGGGAAAGAGACACAGGGGAGGGGGAATAGACACATGTGGAGAGACACAGGGGTGGGAGAGGGGGGAAAAGACACAGGGGAGGGAGAGGGGGATGACACCCAGGGGAGGGAGAGTGGGGAAGACACACAGGGGAGGGGAAAATACACACAGGGTAGGGAGAGGGAACAGACACAGGGGAGGGGGAGAGACATGAGGGAGGGGGAAGAGACACAGGGGGAGGGGGAAGAGACACAGGGGAGGGAGAGGGGGGTAAAAACATAGGGGTCAGGAAAGAAGATACAAGGGAGGGAGTGGAGGGGGGAAAGGAGACACAAGGGAGGAAATAGACACGGGGAGAGACTCACAATGAGCAGCAAAGGCACTCATTGCAAGGCCCGTGATGAGCACCAAAGGCGCTCATCGCGAGGCCAGTAAAGTAGAGAGAGGAGAGGCTCCCACTGTGTGGCAATCAGCATTGCCAGGCTTCACTTTTTATTTCCGTCAAGTTGCTAGTTTATACATATTCTTCAGTTCATGTCACTTTGAAGACTGGATTTTCTAATAAGATGTCTGCCTTAAAGGCTCAGTATCTGTAGGCACTCAAAATACTGTATGTGAACATTCTTATTAATTTGAATAGTGTCGCACCTCTGTGACTGATAAAATGTGCTGCTCATCTACATCTATGCATGGAATATGGTTCTGTTTTGAATCAATGAGGCATCACTTTGATAGAGAAGTACCACACCTTACCAGAATCCACTGTTAAACACTACCATCTAAGGTTATTACAATATATGAATAAAATATGTTTCCCTATGCACCTCTGCCTGCATCACAATGTGCACACTGACATCCCAAAGCCTGTCAGATCTGACAAGTGGTGGCACTGCACCACAGCTCTGGCTTATCCAGTAGCAGTTTTTTCTAATGGCCCAGACCAGCTCCAACGGCTGGGCTGATTTCAGGACAAGGCCGAGTAAGCAGTCACAAGAAGTGGGGCACCTCTTTGGTTAAACTTGGCTTCTCAAGCCCTCAACTGCACAGCATTGCTACACAACTGCATTACCTTCAAAGCAAACTGAGCAAGATGGTGCTAAATGCTTACCAATCAGTGCAACAGACCTGTGATGGCAAAAGACGTAGGATTATTGAAGAGCTGACTATCTGAGCTATATTTTAACAACCTATTGATTATCTGGTATTTCTACAAGAATTTTAGCAACATAAATCTAGATTTCCTATTGTAATTGCAAGCACTGTTTTTTAAATAAACGTATGCTGCTATTTGTTGCAAGACCCCAAGTTAAGTAGTGGGTTTGGAGAATGAAAAATATTTTAAGAGCTATGTAATATCCAGGAGATGGAGCTACACACTGATAATCCAGGCATGGCATCCAATTACTTTTATGTGATACATGCACAGTAAGCCAGGCTGTAGCACATCTTAAGGAGAGGAAAAAACAAGGTGATCCCAACTATCAACAGAAGAGGAACAAACACGGTGATCCCAACTACTTCACAACCTGTAGAGAGTAAATTGCCAGTTATATACCTTATATGAAGCTATCTGAAAAGTTGGACTGTTCATTTCTTTCCTTTCATTATAAATGCCCAGCCTTGCCCCTCCAAGTTACCAACTTTACAGCAGTGACTTCATGCATCCTTTAATAACCTTTGTTGTGAAAGAAACCATCATTTTCCAGTGATATGTAATGGAGCGGAATTAGATTTTTTCCACTCCTCTCTTGATAAAATCATGTAGGTATGCATAGAAAAGATAGCTACTGACCCGAACCTATGCATGTAATGATGGCACTTTAGCCTGCACTCTATTGTTTTTGGGGGCAGTGACTTTATTACCGTTCTTTTATGAAGTGAAAAACTTTTAAAGCATGAACTCCCCACAACAGTTGCTGACTCTCTGCATACTGGAGAAAAAACAATGTTAATTAAAATTGTAATCTTATATTGTAATCTGTTTATGCTCATAATATAAATGTGGCTGGAGTGCATGTGATTTTTATTTTAAAGTGGGATTGTCTTTCATACATTTCTATAATATAAAAGAAAAGAAAAGCATATGCCTATATATAAAATGGTGGTTCATGGGTTAGAGGAAGAGGAGGATAGAGGAGAGAAAGTGGAGAAAGAGCCAGAAAAATCATAAGAGATGCAGGGAAGAAAATGACGATTGAAGGAATAGGGTAGACAATAGAAAAAGATTGGATTGAAATACATACATAAAAGAGGAGGGAAACAGAGGATCAGTGATGGAGGGATGGAAGGAAGGGGACAGAAGGAAGCAATATGTGCAGTATTTACTAGAGGTGGGGTGTGGCACTGGATAATACAGGATGGAGACTGAGTTAAGAATTTGAGTAAAAAGGTGAATGGATAAGCAAGATGGGTGGAAGGGATGTGTTAAAGAAAATTATGAAAGTTTTGGGATCTGGGTATTGCATTGGAGGTTGTCATTATCCTCCTTGACCACAAGCCTCTTTGGACTCATATGATCCACCCAGGATGATTAGAATTTTGAGACAGGCCATTACTCTGGCCGCATAATGACTCCTTTCAGGAATGCCCTTCTGGGCATATGTGGTTGTGGGATGGGGTAATTGTGCCATGTCTGACCCACCTGTGTAGGGACTGGAATCAGTAGATGTTTTAGTTATTAAATATGTTGTTATGTTATGTTATTCGCTGTATGTTATGTGGTATGTTCAGTTATAACCAGTTCATGGGGGTTAACTGACAGTTGGGATTCAGTTATGTAATAAGTCTGTTATTTAATCTGCTCTGTGGTAAAGTCTGTTCCGACTAAAGTGTGTGTATGCTCCTGACTGGAAAAGAGGGAGATAACGGTTATTACTGTCTGACTGGACTAATATATTTTTGGCTAAGACTTTAATTGCTATCATAGCTTTCTACTGGAATCCGTTTACACAGCACTTACCAGTTAACCCATAGCTGCCATTTTTTATGTAAGTCCAGCATTCCATGCCTGCGTGGATAGATTTGTTAACGGTTACTTTTTTGTTGTTGTTTTGATCACTACACAGAGCACCAGAGCAGTGCGCTGATCTGCACTGCTCAAATTCTAGAGAGGCAAGAGAGCAGAAACCTGAATTTTCTGCCATAAGAAAAAAAAACTTACTACAAGGTATGTTCCTTTCAAACTGTAAATGTAAGCAGTCTGACAAAAACTTTACCATTGACTTGAATTTGGAACACACCCCTTCAAGCTGAATGGCTGCAGTAATACATCATCATGTGGGCAGTGTGTTATACAGTGTCTTGCAAAAGTATTCACCCCCTTGGCATTTTTCGTGTTTTGTTGCCTCACAACCTGGACTTAACATGGATTGTTTGAGGATTTGCATAATTTAATTTAGAGGAACATGCCCACAACTTTGAAGATGTTTTTTTTGTTTTTGTTTTTTTTATTGTGAAGCAAACAACAAATAGGACAAAATAACAGAAAAAGTAAATGTGCATAAGTATTCACCCCCCTAATGTCAATACTTTGTAAAGCCACCTTTTGCGGCAATCACAGCTCCAAGTCGCTTTGGATAAGTCTCTATGAACTTGCCACATCATACCACTGGGATTTTTGCCAATTCATCCTTGCAAAACTGCTCCTTCAAGTTGGATGGTTTGCGCTTGTGAACAGCAATCTTAAAGTCTGACCATAGATTTTCTATTGGATTGAGGTCTGGGCTTTGACTAAGCCATTCCAACACATTTACATGTTTTCCCTTAAACCACTCAAGTGTAACTTTAGCAGTGTGTTTGAGGTCATTGTCCTGCTGAAAGGTGAACCTCCATCCTAGCCTCAAATCATGCACAGAGTGGTACAGGTTTTGCTCAAGAATATCCCTGTATTTAGCACCTTTCCCTCAATTCTGACCAGTTTCCCAGTCCCGGCTGCTGAAAAACATCCCCACAGCATGATGCTGCCACCACCATGTTTCACTGTTGAGATGGTGTTCTTTGGGTGATGTGATGTGTTGGGTTTGCGCCAGACATAGTGTTTTCTTTGATGGCCGAAAAGTTCAATTTTAGTCTTTATAGACCAGAGCAGCTTCCTTCATACATTTTGGGAGTCTCCCACATGCCTTTTCACAAACTCAAAACGTGCCATTTTGTTTTAGGCTAAAAGTAATGACTTTCTTGCTGGCCACTCTGCAATAAAGCCCAACTCTATGTAGCTTACGGCTTATTGTTGTCCTATGTACAGATACTCCAGTCTCTGCTGTGGAACTCTGCAGCCCGTCCGATGGGGCGTCAGGGCAAACGCCCCCCCAAATATTTTTGTGACCCTGCAATAAAAAAACAATAATTTATTAGTAATAACCCCAAAACAATTAAATATAATGTGTACATCAGCATTCAAGTGTTATTACATTAATAAATGAAGCAAACTATTCCCTGGGACACTGTAACTTTAAGATAACCCCTTGCCCTTGTGTGTATATATTAACTGCTCCTGTGTATCTATTGTAGCTTTCCCTGCATCCCTGTGTGATCATATTACACTACACTGACTAGTACACTAACCTTTAGACTCTATGAATCAATGAGGCCTGGCCCCCTGACCGTTAATGCATTCCGCCCACAAGCAAAATGACGATATGCATGGGCAGTGATAAATGTATCAATTTCATGACTGACAGTCTTCCATCATTGACCAATCAATGATGGAAGGCTGTCCGGTTGTCAGGAGAACAACCTAAACCCACCCAGACCGTTAGCTCCGAGCGCCCGCCAGCTAATAGGGCCTCGCGTTAATTTTTGATTGACATCCACAGTTAATAAAACCACCAGATGCCTGTCCCTTCCGTCTTTCTGTTTCCTGACCCTGCTCACGCTGAGACTGAGAGAGACCTCCCTGGCTGAAACTACTCACATCTGCCCAACCTAACAGTAAGTCTACCGGGCACCTGCCCTGGCCAAACCAAACCCCTAGTGCCCCTAATAAAAGGAAGGGTCCCGCCCAGTTACCCCACTATGCCTGCCTGGCCTGCCACCTACCCAGTCACCCACCAACTTACCTACCACCGACGACCGACCTAGGCCTGCAATGCCTGTGCCACCCCCATCACCCCCATGTGGCCTGTACCACCCCCGATCACCCTGATGTGGCCTATGCTATGCCACCGCCCGATTACCCCGATCACGGTGATCGGGGTATTCGGGCGGTGAGCGGGGTGGCACAGGCCACATGGGGGTGATCGGATCACCCCCATGAGGCCTGTGCCACCCCTGATCACCTCCATGTGGCCTGTGCCACCCCCGAGGCCTGATCACCCCGATGTGGCCTATGCTATGCCACCGCCCGATTACCCCGAGCACGGTGATCGGGTTAATCGGGCGGTGAGCGGGGTGGCACAGGCCACATGGGGGTGATCGGATCACCCCCATGAGGCCTGTGCCACCCCTGATCACCTCCATGTGGCCTACGCGGCCACCGACCCACTGACCGACCCATGGCCGACTGACCCCACCCTGACCCAACTACCACCCCCCCCCCTATTTTTATTCCATTTTTAGAACTAACAGGCCATGCATGTGCCTGTCACTTTTAAAGATAAAATAAAAATAAGGTAAGGGAAAAACAAAAAACAATAATAAAAATAAAGTAAACAGCACATACTAAACAATAATAAAAATAAAGTAAACAACAGCACATACTTACCTGTCAAATTGACCCCTCCAGCAGTGGCCTTCTGCCCTGGATAGTCGTCGGGCATTCCAATCAATTTTGATTGAAGCCCATGTCATAATAATCCAATCTTGATTGAAGCCCATGTCATAAAAATCCAATCTTGATTGAAGCCCATGTCATAATAATCCAATCTTGATTGAAGCCCATGTCATAATCCAATCTTGATTGAAGCCCATGTCATAATAATCCAATCTTGATTGAAGCCATTGTCCATCCATTCTGGCCCATTGCAAGAGGCCTCCACCTAAAAAAAAACGAAGCACTAAAAAAAAAATAACAACAAACTAACGGAGCTCCTCCTACAAGGAGCTCCACCCGCGACTAATTGTTTTTTTCCCACGCTCCGCCTTATATACTAATTTTTGAAGGACTCTGATTGGCTGAAATTTTTTGATTGACATTGATTTCAACCAATGAGAGTCTTTAAAAAAATAGCAAATCAGCAAAGCAGGTATGCAGGTAAGGGAAAAAAAGGTTAGTGTGAACTTGTGTGATCCTGTATGTATTATACATATTACAGGGCTATTTATGTGATATACATGTTACAGGATAATATTCGGTAATATGTATAGCAAATAAATAGCACTGTAATATGTATAATAAATAATGTCTAATAGAAATACATGAACAATAGAATCAAATAATTAATAAAGTACATCAATTAATCAATTAATAAATATCAATTAATATATATTTTTTATGTATATGTTTATGTATATTTATGTATATTTTTTGTGTGTGTGTGTGATTGATATATATATATATATATATATATATAAATATTGATATATATATATATAATGATTGATATATATATATTGATATATATATATATATTGATTGATAGATATATTGATTGATATATATATATACGTATATACATATATATATATGTACACAAAGTTACGGTTTGGGTCTTGAACGTTCTAATTTTTTGTTGTTGTTTTCTATCACCCCCCAGGTGCAAACTATCTGTGGAAGCAGATTTGTTTGGACTCGTTGGTCAACTTACTGAACATGAATACCCTGAGAAGAAGAGCCGACTAATGGTAGGTGTCACTGCTTTTATTTTTCTGTTAATGCGTATAGGTGCAATTATGATATTGCTGTAGTCTTGTGACATGAGTTTTTTCAATCTATATTGTATACCAATGAATTTAACACATTATTACTTTACTTCTTGACATTGCTGCATTGCTGATCATGTATTTCAATGGGCTTTACAAGTATAAGGTCATTGGGCGGGGCTTATAAAGGTCATTATGACGCCAGGGGGAGGAGTTATAAAAATGGGTGTGGTTTTAAAAAAGGGGGATGGGCTATGTTTCACCCTGGCGCCCCTCCAACTTGAAAGTTCACCAGCCGCCACTGGTTACCTTAGGTCTCTGTGCTGCCTCTCTGGTTAATGCCCTCCTTGCCCAGTTTGTGAGTTTTGGTGGGCGTCTGTCTCTTGGCAGGTTTGCTGTTGTGCCATGTTCTTTCCATTTGGTTATGTCAGATTTGAAGGTGCTTCTGGGGATCATCAAATATTTGGATATTTTTTTATAACCTAAACCTGACTTGTGCTACTCAGTAACATTGTCCCTTACTTGTTTGAAGAGTTCCTTGGTCTTCGTGGCAGTGTTTTGTTAGTGGTGCCTCTTGCTTAGGTGTTTCAGCCTCTGGGACCATTCAAAAAAGGTGTGTATATGTAATGACAGATCATGTGATGCTTAGATTGCACACAGGTGGACTTCTGAAGGTAATTGGTTGCACCAGAGCTTTTTATGGGCTTCATAACAAAGGCGGTGAATACATACGCACATGCCAATTTTCTGTTTTCTATTTTAAAAAAATAGTTTTATGTATATATTTTTCTTATTTCACTTCACCAACATAGACTATTGTGTTCTGATCCATCCCATAAAATTCAGATTAACAAAACATTGAATTTTGGGCTGCAATGTAACAAAATAGAAAATGTAATTATAGATTGAGTGAGGGATGGAATGCAGATAGAACAGAAAATGATAACAGCGAAAGGAGTAGGACAAATATATGGAGGGGTAATTGGGAATAGAGAGGGGATAGATTAAACATAGTGAAATGAATGGGATGGAAATGGGGCATGGAATTGCAAAAGTGAAATAGATTATGGTATGCAGATAAAACTATGGTATGGGATGCAAATAAGAAGACAAAGAATACACAAATATTTGCAGATATTCTTGGACCTCATTATAATATTGTTATAGCTAAAATATGAGAATTGTCCAGATTAATATGTAATATCAAAAGATCTAGAGGTGTGGTGTAGTGATTTCACACAGTAGTGACAATAGTATAGGATATACAATTCTTGAAGACCAACATTTAGAATACAACATAACCTTTATTATAGTAAATCAAACATAAAATGATAAACACCTACAGAAGGTGTGTTGAATAAAATGCAATGTCAATAAAAAATATAGCAGTAGAGGGTTTGGGAGGTAATAACCAGCTGGGTCAAATGGACGCTTTTCATACAACACAAAGGTAAGTGGTTGGTAAGAGAGTCTGTGGCTATAGGCTCTCAAAGATAGAGGGACAGCCTCAGTAGGCAAAAGAATTGTGGTCAGTAATTCTATAGTATACAAGTTAAAGACCTAGCTCTACAAAACAGCTACAAGGGTAGTCCTTGTGATATTGCTGTATGTACCAATGGTACCAATGGTGAAAAAACAAACAAAACAAAAACTGGCACAAAGGGATTCAATAGTGGCATTCCAACAAAACACTGATGCAATATAAGCAATGATAATGTCAACTAAACAATCATTGTATGCTCCAATACACCGGAATCTAGAGTGGCAATAGGGGGCACAAAATAAAAAATGTTAATCGGACTACTAGACGCCCTCTGGGACAGCGCTGTGAAAGGCGCCCAATTACTTACCCTAACTACTCTCACGGTGCTTGGAGGAGATTAAGTGGTGGGCCAATAGAAAGATCAATTGATGTAGATAGCCTCCTGCATCCTCGTCGACTGCAATCCGACACGCGTTTCCCCATCTACGATGATGGATTCCTCAGCGGGAATTGTGAGGGTATGCTTTGGCAGGGTCCTCTATTTTAATCCAATCAGGTTGCAGCATACAGGCGCCAGAAGCGTGGTCCCCGACTGATGGCGTCATTGCGCGCACAGTAATAGTGCATCTTAATTATCTGCTTCAGTTGCTACTTTCACCGACAGCACCACTTCACTTTTGAGGAGCCAGACAGAATTACAGGAGACGAGTCATGCTCTGTAATTTAACAGGAATACTTGAAGCAGCCGTTGGAGACACGGGAAACTATTTCTATTGCCTAGACTGGCATGCTTGTAGAGCCAATTTCTGATAAGAATAGGCTCCCAGGATTTGGTAAGAGGAACTGTGAGATGACCCTGGGGAATAGAAACAAGTTGAATAAAATGGCACTCAAATTAAAGTATTACAGTGCTGGTCTCTAGTTTTTAAGAAGGTCTTTAAAGTTACTTGATGTTTCCTAAAGTGACAAGTGGGTGGAGAACTATTGGATCCATTTAACTGTCATAAGGATTCCCAAGTGGTAAAACTAAAATAATGCAAAAATCATGGTGAAACTTAGGACTGAATTATGACAGTAATACTGAAGTGAGAATCATGTTTGAAACTGAATGCCTACATTTATTGGAGGACAACAAAGGGACCTACCAGAAACTGATGTGTGATCCCACCAAGGTATTCCAACTTGAAATGTGTGAGATTCTAGACAACGGACTAAGGATGGGAATGATTAAATTAATAAAATTATACAACTTTATGCGAGTGAAACAACCGGCTATCCCCACGTTCTACCAATTACCTAAAATCCACAAAAAAAGAACACCACCACCAGGAAGACCCATTGTATACGGCAGCAACAGCGTCACTGAACATGCCAGCCAGTAATTGGATGACATACTATGTCCTTTTGTGACCAGCCTCACATCATATGTGAAAGATACAAAGGACACGCCCTGCAAACTATATGATATCAAGCTATCAAAAGACACTCTAGCCAGCTTGGACGTTGAAGCTTTGTATACAAGCATTCCTCATTATATGGGAATCAAAGCAGTTGAACACTTCCTCTCAACGACAGGTAATCATGTAAGAGATCACAATAACTTTGTGATTCTGCTACTTCAATATGTCCTTCAACACAACTACTTCTTATTCAATAAAGTAATTTACAAACAACGAATAGGCACCGCGATGGGTACTCCATGTGCACCATCCTATGCAAAATTATTCCTAGGATGGTGGGAGGAGACAATTGTATTTATCGAAGATATGGATAGGTATATGTCAAAGGTAGCAACATGGATTTGCTACATTGATGATATTCTTCTAATTTGGAATGGCACTGAGGAAGACTTTATGGCTTTTGTTTGAAGTACTCAACAACAATGACATAGGCCTAAAGTTTACACACAACATAAGTAAAGAAAAACTGGAATTTCTGGATTTAGAGATCATCATTGATGTCAACATTAATCTCCAAACAAAAACTTTCAGAAAAACAACTGCTACCATCAGTCTACTTCACTTCAACAGCCATAATCCAACACATTTGAAAACTAACATATCCTATGGACAGTACCTAAGGATAAGGAGGAACTGCAGCACTGATGATGATTTCATGAAACAGGCAAAATAACTTCATTATAGGTTCAAAGAAAGAGGTTACAGTCATAATTGTTTGAAAAAGGCTTCGCACAAAGCAAGTGCACGACCCCGGACTGAACTTCTGGAAATCCCCCACAAAAAGAACGAACAAGGTTCAACTAGGGTCATCGGTACATTTAACAATAAAAATGAAGAGATCTTAGAAGTGTTGGATCCCCACTGGAGGATTCTACTACAGGATCCAGATCTGGCAGACACTTTATCGAGTCATCCTTGCAGCACTTGGAAAAGAGCGCCTAGCTTACGTGATTATATAGTACATAGCCATCACAATACTGCAAACAGCGACAAGGATTGGCTGACAAGGCACAACAACGGCTGCTACAGTTGCAAAAAGTGCAAAGCATGCATGTTTATCGAAGAAGCAAAAAACTTCGAAAACAGAACCAAAGATACATGCTATAAGATCCAATCCCAAATTACATGTTTTACTACTTCTGTAGTATATATGATGGAATGTAAATGCACCAAACAATATGTCGGTAAAACTATCCGCCAGATGAGGATTCAGGTTTTGGAACATGTCGGTTCATTACTTGACAAAGACAATGTTCCAGTTGCTGCCATATCAACATCGAACATAATGGCAATATAAACATATTGAGATTCATAGGTATTGATAGAATACAATTGAGAGAAAGAAAAGGAGACCTGGACCGTAATCTATTACAAAAAGAAGCAGAGTGGATCTTTAAATTAGACACCTTAAATCCCAGTGGACTTAATGAGGACTTCACTTTTTTCCCATTTATCTAATTATTAATTTTCAAACCACAATGCTAATTTCTGGTCAGCATTAGCCCCATGTTTCTGGTCAGTAGCCCAAAACTTCATTGCATTCATTATCTGTCCTCTTAGAGATAACTATGCCTAGCCATCTTGCCTAGTTGGTTAATATGTCTCGTTCATTTTATTCCATTTCCATACCAGTTCAAGCCCACTCCTTAAGGGTTTGTCCTCTTTCCCCACCCCTCCATCACTATACAAGTCATATTATGTATGACTCTATCACTTAGGCTACCACGACATCAAGTCGTACAATGACAACTTGTTAATACAGTAAAACCCTAAGTCTTTGGTTATCTTTTCTAAAGCTTCCCACATAATATTATTGGTTCTCCTCTACTTGGTTCCAAGCTAGTCACATTTGCATTATGGTATCAGCCTAAGTGTTCATCCACGGCTTATGTCAATAGATGTCCTTTCTCACTTCAATATTACTGTCATTATTCAGTCTCACCATGATTTTTGCATTATGTAAGTTTCACCACTTGGGAATCCTTTTGACAGTGAAATGGATCCAAATGCTTTCCACCCACTTGTCGCTTTAGGAAACATCAAGTAGCTTTATACTTCTTAAAAACCAGCACTGTAATACTTTAATTTGAGTACTATTTTGTTCACCTTGTTTCTATTCCCCAGGGTGAACAGTTCCTCTTACCAAATCCTGGGAGCCTATTCTTATCAGAAATTGGCTCTACAAGCATGCCAGTCTAGGCAGCTGTGAAATAGAGTTCCCCGTGTCTCCAGCGGCTGCTTCAAGTATTTCTGTTGAATTACAGAGCATGACTCGTCTCCTGTAATTCTGTCTGGCTCCTCAAAAGTGAAGTGGCACCGTTGGTGAAAGTAGCAACTGAAGCAGATGATTGAGACTAGTGATGTCGCGAACATCAAATTTTCGGTTCGCGAACAGCAGACCCGAACTTCCATCAAATGTTCGCGAACGGGCGAACCCGGCGAATCGACATAGACTTCAATGGGCAGGACAATTTCAAAACCCACAGGGACTCTTTCTGGCCACAATAGTGATGGGAAAGTTGTTTCAAGGGGACTAACACCTGGACTGTGGCATGCCGGAGGGGGATCCATGGCAAAACTCCCACGGAAAATTACATAGTTGATGCAGAGTCTGGTTTTAAGCCATAAAGGGCATAAATCACCTAACATTCCTAAATTGTTTGGAATAACATGCTTTAAAACATCAGGTATGATGTTGTATCGATCAGGTAGTGTAAGGGTTACACCTGCTTCACAGTAACAGACCAATCTCCCCGTTTAATGCACCGCAAACAACCGCAAACAGTCCCTTTGCACAACCGCACACTCCCCATTTGCACAAGGTTGGATAGCAAGCTAGCCATGTCCCGTTCCTTGTCCTCACTGATGTCATTGAAGGTCTCTTCCTCCACCCAGCCAAAAAGGGTCCCCAAAAAGTGACAACAAGCCCCCTGGGACGCCTGCTGTGTTTGGTCTTCCACCTCCTCAAAGCCACCTTCCTCCTCTGACTCCTCTTCTTCAGACTCCCAGAGTCTGGGGGCTTCCACTGCCCAGCATGGAAGATTATACACAGGTCAGAATCTGGGGGCTTCCACTGCCCAGCATGGAAGATTATACACAGGTCAGAGTCTGGGGGCTTCCACTGCCCAGCATGGAAGATTATACACAGGTCAGAGTCTGGGGGCTTCCACTGCCAGCATGGAAGATTATACACAGGTCAGAGTCTGGGGGCTTCCACTGCCCAGCATGGAAGATTATACACAGGTCAGAGTCTGGGGGCTTCCACTGCCCAGCATGGAAGATTATATAGAGGTGAGAGTCTGGGGGCTTCCACTGCCCAGCATGGAAGATTATACACAGGTCAGAGTCTGGTGGCTTCCACTGCCCAGCATTGAAGATTATACACAGGTCAGAGTCTGGGGGCTTCCACTGCACAGCATGGAAGATTATACACAGGTCAGAGTCTGGGGGCTTCCACTGCATAGCATGGAAGATTATACAAAAGTCAGAGTCTGGGGGCCTCCACTGCCCAGCATTGAAGATTATACACAGGTCAGAGTCTGGTGGCTTCCACTGCCCAGCATTGAAGATTATACACAGGTCAGAGTCTGGGGGCTTCCACTGCACAGCATGAAAGATTATACGCGTTGCCTCTGCGTTATTATAAGGTGTGTACTGTTAAGTAGTACTATTCCTATCGGTTTAATCCCCGTTACGTCCACTATCAGGGGACGTGTATATGGCATGGATTTTTGGAAGCGGGAGATGGAAAAAGATGCTTGGTCGGTCCTCCCACTTAAAATTTGGGGCACGGCGCGTGCAATCTAAGGTGCCAACATATATGAGTGTCACTGTGCACGGGCAAAAGTTGGCAGAGTAGATGCAATAGGCTTCACACACACGCCTGTAGGCAGGCAATTGCTATTGAATCTATTACAGTCAAAAAATGGTTGTTTTATGTCACTGAGCACAATATAAGTTGTGAGCCTGACACAGGCAGGCAACTGAAATTAGATTACAGGAAAAAAATTGTTGTTTTCAATGTATGTTACACCACCAGGTATGAGTAGTGAAAATAAGCACAATATAAGCTGTTAGGTGTTAACCTGTCACACACACACGCTGGCAGGCAGGCAGGCATAGATTACACACAAAAAATTATAAAATAAAATAAATGATGTTCAAAGTTTCCTCAATGATAAAGTATAGGGGGCGCACCGAAAGGCGCATGTGTTCACCGTTTGCGGCGGACGCGAACATGCGAAAATCGCCTCAAATAGTTCTCCGGCGAACTGTTCGGGACATCACTAATTGAGACGCACTAATAATGTGCGTGCAATGACGCCATCAGTCGTGACCACGCTTCTGTTGCTGGACGCCGCAACCTGATTGGTTCATAAGACTTTAAATAGAGGACCCTGCCAAAGCATGCCCTCACAATTCCCCTGAGGAATCCATCATTGTAGACGGGGAAACGTGCGTCGGATTGCAGTTGACGATCATGCAGGAGGCTATCTACATCAATTGATCTTTCTATTTGCCCACCACTTAATCTCCTCCAAGCACCGTGAGAGTATTTAGGGTAAGTAATTGGGCGCCTTTCACAGGGCTGTCCCAGTAGGTCGATTAACATTTTTTTTTCTGCCCCCTACTGTCACTCTAGATTCCGGTGTATCGGAGCATACAATGATTGTTTAGTTGACATTATCATTGCTTATGTTGCATCTGTGTTGTGTTGGACTGCCACTATTGAATCCCTTAGTGACAGTTTTTTTTTTGTTTGTTTTTTTTTTCACCATTGTACATTGGTACACACAGTAATATCACAAGGACTACCCTTGTAGCTGTTTTGTAGAGCTGGGTCTTTAACTTGTATATAGAGATGTCGCGGACAGTTCGCCCGCGGACTATTCACGGCGATTTTGGCATGTTCGTGTTCGCAGCGGACGGCGATCACATGCGCTTTTCGTTTCGCCCCCTATACTTTATCATTTAGGAAACTTTGACCCTGCACCTCACAGTCAGCAGACACATTCCAGCCAATCAGCAGCATACACTCCCTTTCAAGGCCTTCCATCTGAAGGACAGCATCCATTTTAGAATCATTCTGAAGCTGCATTCATTGTGAGAGGACAGATAGTGTAGCTGCTGGAGATTTAATAGGGAAATAGATAGCCAGGCTGTGTATTTAGCTTCCACTACAATTAATCTAATTTCAGTTGCCTGTCTGTGTCAGGATCACAGCTTATATTGTGCTCAGTGAAATAAAACAACACTTTTTTGACTGTAATAGATTGAATAAAAATTGCCTGCCTACAGGCGTGTGTGTGAAGGCAATTGCTATTGAATCTATTACAGTCAAAAAAGTGTTGTTTTATGTCACTGAGCACAATATAAGCTGTGAGCCTGACACAGGCAGGCAACTGAAATTAGATTACAGGAAAAAAATGGTTGTTTTCAATGTATGTTACACCACCAGGTATGAGTAGTGAAAATAAGCACAATATAAGCTGTTAGGTGTTAGCCTGTCACACACACACGCTGGCAGGCATAGATTACACAAAAAAAATTATAAAATAAAATAAATGATGTTCAAAGTTTCCTCAATGATAAAGTATAGGGGGCGAACCAAAAAGCGCATGTGTTCGCCGTTCGCGGCGGACGCGAACATGCGAAAATCGCCTCAAATAGTTCTCCGGCGAACTGTTTGGGGCACCACTAATTGAGACGCACTAATAATGTGCGTGCAATGACGCCATCAGTCGGTGACCACGCTTCTGTTGCCTGTACGCCGCAACCTGATTGGTTCATAAGACTTTAAATAGAGGACCCTGCCAAAGCATGCCCTCACAATTCCCCTGAGGAATCCATCATTGTAGACGGGGAAACGTGCGTCGGATTGCAGTTGACGATCATGCAGGAGGCTATCTACATCAATTGATCTTTCTATTTGCCCACCACTTAATCTCCTCCAAGCACCGTGAGAGTATTTAGGGTAAGTAATTGGGCGCCTTTCACAGGGCTGTCCCAGTAGGTCGATTAACATTTTTTTTTCTGCCCCCTACTGTCACTCTAGATTCCGGTGTATCGGAGCATACAATGATTGTTTAGTTGACATTATCATTGCTTATGTTGCATCTGTGTTGTGTTGGACTGCCACTATTGAATCCCTTAGTGACAGTTTTTTTGTTTTTTGTTTTTTTTTTCACCATTGTACATTGGTACACACAGTAATATCACAAGGACTACCCTTGTAGCTGTTTTGTAGAGCTGGGTCTTTAACTTGTATATAGAGATGTCGCGGACAGTTCGCCCGCGGACTATTCACGGCGATTTTGGCATGTTCGTGTTCGCAGCGGACGGCGATCACATGCGCTTTTCGTTTCGCCCCCTATACTTTATCATTTAGGAAACTTTGACCCTGCACCTCACAGTCAGCAGACACATTCCAGCCAATCAGCAGCATACACTCCCTTCCAAGGCCTTCCATCTGAAGGACAGCATCCATTTTAGAATCATTCTGAAGCTGCATTCATTGTGAGAGGACAGATAGTGTAGCTGCTGGAGATTTAATAGGGAAATAGATAGCCAGGCTGTGTATTTAGCTTCCACTACAATTAATCTAATTTCAGTTGCCTGCCTGTGTCAGGCTCACAGCTTATATTGTGCTCAGTGAAATAAAACAACACTTTTTTGACTTTAATAGATTGAATAACAATTGCCTGCCTGCAGGCGTGTGTGTGAAGCCTATTGCATCTACTCTGCCAACTTTTGCCAGTGCACAGTGATACGTCATATCCGGGGCAACCGTAGTGTACAGTGACATAAAACAACACCTTTTTGACTGTAATAGATTGAATAGCAATTGCCTGCCTACAGGCGTGTGTGTGAAGCCTATTGTATCTACTCTGCCAACTTTTGCCCGTGCACAGTGACACTCATATCTGGTGGCACCTTAGATTGCACGCGCAGTGCCCCAAATTTGAAGTAGGAGGTCCGACCAAGCATCTTTTTCCATCTCCCTGTTCCAAAAATCAATGCCATATACACGTCCCCTAATAGTGGACGTAACATGGATTAAACCAATAGGAATAGTACTACTTAACAGTACACACCTTATACAAATGGGGAGTTTGCGGTTGTGCAAAGTGACTGTTTGCAGTTGTTTGCGGTGCATTAAACGGGGAGATTGGTCTGTTACCGCGAAGCGGGTGTAACCCTTACACTACCTGATCGATACAACATCATACCTGATGTTTTAAAGCATGATATTCCAAACAATTTAGGAATGTTAGGTGATTTATGCCCTTTATTGCTTAAAACCAGACTCTGCATCAACTATGTAATTTTCCATGGGAGTTTTGCCATGGATCCCCCTCCGGCATGCCACAGTCCAGGTGTTGAAGTCTATGGCGGTTCGCCGGGTTCGCCCGTTCGCGAACATTGGATGGAAGTTTGCGTCCGCTGTTCGCGAACCGAAAATTTGATGTTCGCGACATCACTACTTGTATACTATAGAATTACTGATGACAATTATTTTGCCTACTGAGGCTTTATCCGTCTGTTGATCTTACATCAGCAGCTTTATGTTTATGTTTTTGTAATATGCAGGGTTACTGCCTAGTTGTGTATACCATACTTTGAGCGCACAGACTATTACGTCCACCAGGGGTTTGCGGTCTTTGTCAGCAAATCGAGGGGATATCACTGGCCCATCTATCTTTGAGAGCCTATAGTCACAGACTCTCATACCAACCACATACCCTTGTATTGTATGAAAAGCATCCATTTGACCCAGCTGGTTATTACCTCCCAAACCCTCTAATGCTATATTTTTTATTGACATTGCATTTTATTCAACACACCTTCTGTAGGTGTTTATCATTTTATGTTTGATTTACTATAATAAAGATTATGTTTTAATCTAAATTTTGGTCTTCAAGAATTGTATATCCTATGCTATTGTCACTACTGTGTGAAATCACTACACCAAGAGCTCTAGATGTTTTGAGAATTTCAGGATTTAATTCTGTACTCTGTATACTACATGTGTGTGTTGGATCACTCCTATACCTTATAGTAATAATTATTTGCTATTAATATGTAATATATAGCCCTTCCCAGCAATTTTTTTTAAAAGTATTGACCTATCTGCCTATAACTGCTGAGAAGAATGTAACTATATAAATATACTTAAGAGTACAAGTATCACTAAAGAGTAAGGGACATATGTATTTCTCCACAAAAGCAAATATGGGTGCCGTGGAAGCACAGTAAATCCTACCTAGCAGTGTTAATCCCCCATCCCTAAAATCAAGGCAAAAATCTCCATTGATTTTTGCACTGACAATAAATTACGATTTACTCCATTACACTTTGACACCCAAACCCTATGCTAATAAGATTTTACGGATCTTTTAAAAATCAGAGCATTGCCGTAACTTCAAAAAGCAGAAGAAAGATTTACCAGTACCAAAGACCACTCGCAACTGGTTTTCAAATCTTTGCCGAGTCCCCCAGAAGCATTTAAAGTGAAAGTATACCACAAAAAGCACTACAAAATGATGAAATGTCAACATTATTTGAAACTTAACAGTCCGATATCAACATATGTGTAATTAAAAAAAATTATATGATATGTTAGCATTAAGCCAATTTTACGATAAAAAATCCAGGGTAACACGCAACCCAGTACTCAAGGGGTCAATACACCTCACAAATCTTTAGGAACAATTGCCTAGGAACAAATGCTGTAATGCATTGTCTATAAATATTTCATGGATCATCAGGGCTCATCAGGGTCATAGTTATTCCAGGAGCAGTTTCTTTAGGAACAAATGCCTAGGAACAAATGCTCTAATGCATTGTCTATAAATATATAATATATTAACACAAAATAAACACATCTTTATTTATTGAAGCTATGAATACAATTGTTAATATCAAAATATATTAATACAATTTAAAAATGTTTTTATATATCGCTAATGTTTCCTTGCCTCAGCCTAGTTACAGCACTTGTTATGGCAATTTCCACTCATTATAATATTTGTGACGTTCCCGTTTCCTATTGGCTGCTAGAGCCCTGTAATATCTGTAAAGCTTGGTTTGGCTACTCCGTACACAGAAATCTCTTGCAGCTAAGGCAGGATTTATGGCTGTGGCCTGAGTGCCCTAACCTGAGGGGAGAAAAGATGTACATTAGTTTAGTAGTTAGGGGGGAAAAAAGCTCCAGCAGCCGATTTACGGCAGTGCCCTAACTTAGATCACTTGATTTACATGAAGGCCTAAATTATTAGGGAGAACTGATCATTATCGAAGGGACGGTGAACAGGGCTAGGACACAGGAAAACTGGCTAGGCATAACACTAACCTGGCTGATATTTTACTAGGATAGTGTTTATATAGCAAGCTGGCAATGGAACAAGTTAATACTGCAGATATCGGTTGAAGGCAGACTAATAAATAGGAATGTGCCAAAATGTAGTGTTGGTGGAATTTGGTTAGCCCATTCCTGTGTATGGGAGTGTCATAAGGCTCACTGCACTGTTAACCTTTCCATTTTAAAGTCTTGCCATCTTTTTTAATCACATATATTATTATTTTTTGTTTTCATTGTTGACATTTTGATTTTCGCCATTTATTTACTGAGACCATATTTGCCTTTCTAAAGCAGGTCAAGCAAATTGCAAGGTCGGAAAGTTAAAGTTTTACTTCCAAATGTTGATTATAATTTTCCCCTCAACACATTTCCGACATAAAAAATTTGGCAAAGATAGGTGGATTTTAAGTTTTTCACCTGTTGACAGGATGTATAGGAACTGCAAGTAGTTATAGAAATGGATAACTATAGACATTCACTAAACAAGAGAATGTTAAAAATTTACTCTCAGTTTTCTACTTTCTACTTTTTTCCTTCCCAGTCACAGTAATCCATTAAGAGATCAAGATGCAGCAGGTGATATAAAAAATAGGCATGCATGTAGTGTTTCATAAACCTCTCTGTGACAGCTATAAAAAAATATAACCTACGGTATTTAGCAGAGGCTAAATTGAAGACCCCTATGAATGTTTTAATAAGAAATGGTCACACATGGCTTACGAATACCATATGCAACTGTATCCTGTATCCTCTGCAGCTTATTTTTAATGATGCCAATGAGCTGAGGACAGAACATTTATTGAACATGTATACCTGTTCACTAATACTGCTGTTATTCTTTTTTTGCAATGGCTTTTTTCTCACCACTCTTCCATAAAGTTTACCTTTGTGGATCATCAGGGTCATAGTTATTCCAGGAGTAGTTTCTTTATTTTTGGCTATGGATCTCTGTAGCTACTTCAGAGTTACCAATGGCTTCCTGGTTACTTTTCTGAGCATTGTTCTCCTTAGCAGGTTACTGAGGTTTGGTGGTCTAGGCACAGCTAGAAAGAGCAATAGTGTAAAGGTTAATCAAACTAAGTGCTTCATATTTGGCATCTGTGCTTTGCATCTGCTCATGAGCTGCATCACTTATGCTTGTCCTGTGTGTCAATCCAAAGTGAGGTGCTTTGTTACTGGTTCAGGGTGCATCATCCCACGAACACAGCATCTATATAATGGCATCAGACCTACTCAGCCTTGCCCCAGAAATTCCCCTTGTCTGGGGGGATTGATATTTACATGATATATGCTATGTTGGATTTCATGCAGATTGAGACCCTACCTCTGTCTTGTCTGCCAATGGCCCCAAACTCTTGCCTGTCTAGTTACCCTAGTCTCATACTGCCACTTACCCAGATTTGGATCTGTTGCTACAAGATATGGAAAGCATGTAAGCATAAATATAATAATATGTTTGTGCTTTTATAAATATGTGTGTGTTTGGTAATCCTGGGGTGAGGACATTCCAACTGGATTGGAGTAGTAGTTATAGTGGAAGGGATACACATATCAGAGTCAGCCAGTAGAGAATAAATAGCATCTTTTTAGCATAATTTGCATTTTAACCTCCACCCATCTTTTTCATACTATGGCACATGAATTCCCCACAATTCCATTTCCATATTTAATGCACAGCTTTACTAATGCAGTCTGTGGAAAAGTGCTGCACTTCCTGCTTACAGCCTGAAAAACATAAAAGCAGTCTTAACCTAAAATGTAGTGTTTTAAGAGTAAATTTTCTCAAAAAAACTGATCAATTCTTTTAACACAATAAATTGAAAAGTTGATTCTACTGAGTTCTAGTTATGAAAGCTTTTTCATTATAATGGCCCCCATTTCTTGGTGATTCATATCCATTAAATGTGGTAAGTGGAAGACTAAGCAGCAGTTTGCATTATAGCTGAATGTATCCATCAATACCAAAGCATAAAAGTCTGCTGGTGACAATACAGGATGACCCCTGCTTTTTATTTCTATTATATCTTAAGACTACATTTTTCAATGCACTAATGCATGTATAGAATTTTTCAATGGCAGTGTGTAACTGGAGAACAGAAGTACTGTGTTTATAGGAAAGGTGTAAATAGGTATAGAAATTCTTCATTAGAGAACACAGTTGCTGACAATTAAATTTCCCCTGCTGAAATCTTGGGGAGGTATCCAGTTGCTATGAAGTATAGCTTTGCTCCATCAGTATTACTTGTCTACTGTTGCAAAGTTGTATAAAGTGACCTTCAGCTTATAGAACAAGCTGAACTCATTGACTTAATAACAGCTATTTTTCCCTGTTCTAGAAGAATTGTGAAATATTCAACTTTTCATACAGCAAGTACTTCAGTCTTACCTTACAACATGTCATTGATATCTGTAACACATGACCCTGGTAAGATCCAATAGGCTTTAGAATAAATAAACACACTGAAACAGCGTTTCTTGGGAAAATTACGGGCCACAGCTTTATTAAAGCAACCATAAACCAATAACCAATTAACATAATTAACATTGTTAAATCACAGCTCAAATAATATCCCGGAGGAGGAGCCCGGCCCGGTCAGTAACCTCACACCCTGGGCCCACGCAAGGCCACCCCATGAGGCCGGGCAATGCCCACTTAAGCCTGTGGGCCGGGTGCCTCACCTCCCGCCAACCAAGGACATTCCTATTTGCATCCTAACTTAGAATTCACAAAATCCTAACCCTTCAACTCTTTTCCATCCCCGTTTTTTCTTTTTTTTTTTATCATAGCTTAAGCTTCCTGAACTTTGCACAAACCAGACTCGCCCTCTAGACGTAACCTACTTCCTTATCTGCTACTTTCCTATCTGACCACCATTTAAGGGGAGGGAGGGAATCAACTCAATGGCCGGCGCGGAGTGAGGAGTAAGCCCGCGAAACAGGCTTAAGTCCCTCCTCCTCCTCCCAGCCAATCAGCATCGCCTAGGCTCCGCCGGGTCTCGCAGCACTGAGGGGGAGGAGCCCGGCCCGGTCAGTAACCTCACGGCCTGGGCCCGCGCTGTCAGAACTTCTATATGAATAAAGTTCTATCTTATATGAATATTATGGTATAATATGATATTCCAATTATTAACCACTATTTTTATATCCATTGTATTAATATTTTATATGCTGTTATATTTATATATATACCTATGCATGCAATTCTATTACTTGAAAACATCTATGTGAAAGATATATTTTCACAGCTGCTCACCAGTGAACTATCCATGATTTGAATAATCCATTGTTCTATAAGAGATAAATATCTGACTGAACTCATAAGTCTAGGTAATAAAATCACTCCTTAAATATTCACATGTGAAATATTCGCTTCATAGACATTAAGTCTGGTAAACATTATAGTAAATCTGTCAAATTGATAACATTCTTATGACTTCATCTTGTTTATAGGTAAAGGGTCAAAGGGTTATTAGCTAATTAAAAGGGATAAAAATTCAAAGGTCTGAGAGCGCCATCTTATGGTTATAGGAATAAATGTCTCTATAGGAAAATATATTCTTTGTAAAAATTTAAATAAATGATGACATCATGAAAAGATTTTATTGGTTAATAGATACTTTAACTGATTTGGGATTCTGATAGGCAAATAAGCAAGAGGTATAATTATGGATAGAGACAGGATCTAAAGGAGGAAAAAGGAGAAAAAAAAAAAACAAAGAGAGAAAAAGAGAAACAACAGGAGAGAGAGAAAAGAGAGAAAAGAAAGGAAGAGATAAGAAAACTTCTATCTTGTGGAAAAGCCAAACAACTTTGGAATTAACTAGTGGAATTGTGTCATAATTGGTAATGTATAAATTGAGATATTTTATTTTATGATATAATTGAGAATTATTACCATAATTTCTCTGTTTGGTTTATTTCTTATCAAAAAGTTATTTAGATTTCCTTTTGTCATTGAAATTTATACTCCGGATATAAATTTTGATACAAAATTAGATATCTCATTTTTCTTTTTGACCAATACAGACAAATTGACCTACTTAGCTAACTTATCAATTATATTATAAAATACTTTACTGTGTGATATTCAATATATTCCTGTATAGCTGCATATATTTTAATATCATTAGACATTGTTAGTACATGCTAAAACGTTATTAAGAATGAATTTTATTAATTGATTTATCTGATTTTTGTTCTATGGGTTGCTATCCCAGATTTCATTGTTCACGTGAATGAAGTACACTTTTATATTGAAATTTTAGGACTGCATAGAAAATATCATAAATAATAAGTATTACAATATGATGTATTGATTTTCCTTTATTTATCTGACTGGCTATACTGTGTTTTATCTGCTTTTGATCTTGATATATTACTGTGTTATATTTGCATTTTGATTTTGATATATTATTGTGTTATATTTACATTTTTGATTTGATATATTACATTTTTCATTAGACTAGTTGATTTTTATTATTTTCAATAAATGTTATTTTATAAAAAGGAATATGTGTCTATAAATTGATTCTGAACTCAATATTCAGTATTCTATATTATATAGAAAATAATATGTCGTATTAACCCCGACATATTTGGAGGCCCCAGCGAGATTATATATCTTTATAGACACGTGGTCAATTATTTAATTGATTTAAAACTTTTTATTGAATAACATTTGTTAAGAAGAAAATAAAATGGCTGAAGGTGTTTTTGGTTCTGAAACAGTAGGAGCATTATCTTTAGATGACATAATTGGTCATGGTAAACAGGGAATGGAGTTGTTAGTTAAAACTTTAGTTTCAAATGTATATCCTGTTTGTGAATACAGGGAACAGTTGTCAGAATATTTGGCTAAAATACATCCTGAAATTGATGGTGATACAATTGATGATTGGTTCAAAGATAAAATTTTGTTAACAACCATGATGAGCACTATAAATGCAATTCAAATTAAATCAGAAAGAAAGAAGCATTTAGCTAGACTATCTACTGTTTGGATGGAATTAGCCAGAAGCTGGAAATATCAAAATTCCCAAAAAGAAATTACCATAAAAGATTTAAATAATCAGATCCAAGACATTGCTATTACTTGTCAAACTCTGAGAGATTTACATGGAGAAAAAACGCAGCTAGCAGAGCAGCAGTCTATCAAAATTCAAGAATTAAGGAAAACAGTTGTTGAAACGACAGAGACATTTAACGCAGCCCAAAATTTAAATGGTAAATATTCAGAGAAATGCAATGAATTACAGGCAGAAATAAATAAATTGGTAGCTGAGCGTGCAAGGGATACCAGTGAGGAAAGTCAAAAATTAGTTCAATTTGAGGAATTGTCTGAGAAATGTGAATACTTAAATGAGAAAGCTGAATATGCTGATAAACTAGCACAAAAGTATGTTCAGGCTTGTCAGGATTTAAAAATAGAACAGAAGAAATTGCAACAAAAGATTGAAATTTTAACTCAAGAATTAACTGACAAGAAAATTCATGAGGCTGAGATACTTGTAGAGAATAAAAAGATCCAAAAATTACTGACTATAGCTAAGAATGAGATTAAACAATACCAACAAGATGTTGAAAATCTAAAAATGGATTTAAATAGGGCTCAAGATTACGCCTCAAGCAAGATTGTGATGAAGGATTTTAGTGATTCTGAGGAAGAATTAGAAATAGTACCTTCAAGGAATAAACATAAACGATCACCTATAAAAATCTTACATAGCTCTAAAAATGAGACTGACAGTGATGAAGATATACGATCAAATAAAAGACTCTCTTTCCATGAGAAAGCCCAGGCTATAAGAAAATTAATTAAACCTTACACCAAAAATTCTAAATTGTCCATAGAAGACCACCTTGATTCACTAGAAAGGGTGATGGTTGAACTAGGGATAAGGGGGGCTAATGATAAAATATCATACCTCCCTTGGTCATTTGACAGCTCTTATACCTCATTTTTCACCTCTCTCCATGACAGCGATATAAATGATTGGGAGATATATAAATCTGAGGTGAGAAAATACTTTTCTGAGTATAGAAACCCACAGGCTGCTATGAAAGCAGTTCATAATCTAAAATGTAAGCCTGACGAAAGTCCAAAATAATTTTTAATCACCTTAAAACACGCTTATAGACAGACTGCGAAAAAGACAGACCCAGAATCTCCTGAATTTAAGAGAATTTACTTCCATGCACTACCTTTGTACATTCAGAGAAATATGGCGCGTGATTTTGATGACGCCAAGCCTTTAAGTTGGTTGGTAAATGAATGTACTAAAATATATGAGATTCAGCTTGATGATGGGAATAATTATAAGCGAAGGGAAAAATTTAATAATCAAACTGTGGCAGAAATTTCTGTTAAACCTAAATTACAGTATGAGACAGGTACAAAGTCTTACGCAGATGTTGTTAAAAATTCGAACAAATCAAGTCAGGCACAGTTATCATTTAGGCCAGTAAAAATTGCAAGTGAAAAATCTCAAAATACAAATAATGATTCTTTTTATGTTAGTCCAAATTACAGAGGAAACAATCCTATTAAAAATTATGTCTGGAGAACAAAATCTCCTAGTGCAGAAGGGAGATTAACCCCTCCAATGCCTAACACTTCAAATTATTCAGAGAATCAAAGGGTTAAAAGATATAGCCAAAACCAAGATTCTAAACCATCATCTAATTTAGAAGAGCAGGTTAAACTTTTGACACAACAGATGGCTGCATTTATGGCAGGATTTACTACTCAGTCAGTGAGAAATGATCCAACCCAAAATGGTCAAAATTCTCAAAGCCAAAGCCAATGACTAAATACTAATTGTGAAAATAGATTAATGATCAATAACACAAACAGAAGTGATACTGGTGAATTCCCTGATTCAAATAAAAATATAAAAATATGTCCTAAAAAGAATGTTGATAATATATTCCCTTTTCCTTCAGAAATTCCTATTCAGCAAGGAAGGGGTGTTGAACCTTTAAGCTCACATGAGGTAACACAGACTGAACTAGTGTCTACCGGTAAAGGATTAATAGTTGAAATAGAAGAGCATTGCAATGTCATGACAGATGATTTATTACCTGTTCAGTTTATTGAAAGTGAAACAAATGTTAATCAGGAAATTGCTGATAATCCTACAGAAATAGTTATAAATTGGATAGATCATACTCCACAATCTGACTTCTCAAATAAAAATAAACAATGGAAGAAGTTAGATATTTTAAGACATACACATTTCTTATGTGAAATGGAGGAAATACAGAACCGATATTATGTTTCTATTGGTATACAGAATGTTGAAACCTTAAATCATAAAGCATTAATTGATACAGGTTCCCAAGTCACTGTAATTTCCAAAGAGACCTATGAGGAAATTGAGAGTAAAACCAAAAAGAAAACTATTCTGAAACCATTCGTGGGAACTGTTAGAAATTTTGATGGCATTAAAGTTAATACTGTAGGCCATGTGTGGTTAGATATCAGAATAGGGAATAAACAAGTGAAACATCCATTTATTATAGTGGATATTCCTAGTTACAAAATTATAATTGGGACTGATTTACTTAGAAGATTTAGTCCAGTAATTGATTTTATTGATGGTGTGATATGGTCACAAGTTAAATTTCCCATCAATTATGATCAGGTTAAACAACCTCATATGCAAAGGAACTGTCATGTTATTGAGAAAAAGGAGGAATCAGTAGAGATTCACTTCCAAAACAATCGAATGCCTGAAATGACAGTACTTAAATGTAAAGACATTAATGGAGAACAAATAAATAATGAAAATGTGATCCAAATTGATCAGGCGCATATTAAAAATATTCAAATAGAGGGAAATGTATTAACTATCTCTTTAAATAAGAACGACTCTAAGCCTTTAAACATAAGTAAACACTCTAGATTTCTAGTGGAAATAGAAACCAATGATGAAGGTTTATTTATTCCTGTTGATATTCCAGGTATGAGAAATTCTCAACAAGCAAAACTAGCTCTAAAACATGAGCATAGCTATGTTAATGAGAGCTTATTAAAACAAATAAAGAATATTAATTTAATCCGAAATACACAACCCGATGATCAATGGGTATGTAAAATAGATCATGAAACTTCAACTCATGCTATTATGGCAAAATGTTTATTACCTCTTTTCATTGGGGGTAAAAGGATTATGCACTTATTCTTAGTTATTCAGGATTCCCAATATCCAATTTATATTGGAAATGATCTATTACATCGCTTTGCATCCCAAATTGATTTAATCAATAATGTTATTTGGTCCAGACTACAGGATAAGCCCTTAGAATTCCTAAATGACTCAGAAGCATTGAAATCTGCACAACAAATGCCTTATGCAGTAACCGTGCAAATGGACCAAAGTGTTACAGTACCAGAGGGGGTGGCACAATTTCCTCTCCCTTTACAGGTAAAAAGGGGTCAAAAGATTAAAGGTATTGATGCCTTTGTAAATCTTAGTCATCAGATGCAACAAAAAGGCCTCACCCTCACTCATACACCTCTAATTACTATAACACAGGTATCATTCATTATTCTGGTAAATAACACAGCATCCCATCCAATACGTTTGGAGAAGGGATCCCTAATAGGTATGGCTATAGATTCTGAGTATTTTACTTCTGAGTTTATGAATATTGTTATTGGTTTGATACCAGAGAATTATGTAAATGATGACCAGATTATGGATCAGTGTTTTGGCACACAACCTGAGGGATTATTTACTGTCCAGTCTATTTATCCCTTTAGTTTCACTGAAAGTAACTGTGATATTATGGATAACGAACTTGTTTTTAACCAAACAATTGATGAACAAGAATATGAGAAGTATCAGAACACTGAGACGCAGGTAAGTATGATCACTACTGATTTGTCTACACAATTGGAGGAGACTTATGAGATTAGTCAGCCTGAGGTATTCCCTGGGTTTAGAGAAAGAGTTGAGGAACAAATAGCCTTAGCTAGCGGATGTTCTAATGACATTGAACGCCAAAAACTAAGACAAGTATTAATTGATTACCAAGATATGTTCTCTAAGGATTCATATGATTGTGGTTTGACAAATTTACATGTCACTAAAATTAAAACTGACCCAAATATGCCACCTGTATTTGTGAAACAATATCGACTCCCTCTTGCCTCTTATGAATCATTGGCAGATATTATCAAGAACCTAGAGTCTAGGGGAATTATTAGACCGGTGCACAGTTCTTTTAATAACCCTATTCTAGGTGTCTTGAAACCAAATGGAACTTGGCGTTTATGCGCTGATTTGAGACAATTAAATAAACGGGTATACATGTCTGCATGGCCCGTTCCATATATCGATCAATGTTTAGCACAAATACAAGGATCTAAATTATTTACTACGCTTGATTGTGCCCAAGGTTATTGGACCATTAAAGTAAATGAAGAGGACCAATATAAACTGGCTTTCACCTTTGGGAAACAGCAATATACATGGACTAGAACCCCATTTGGCTTTATAAATTCAGGGCATGAGTTTGCTATATTTTTACATAAGGCAATGCCTGACGCTCAAGAGCGAGGGACATTAACATATGTAGATGATATCTTGATTAAAAATAACGATTTTGATAAACATATTTTTGAAATTAGATATGTTCTAGATCAATTGAAAAATGCAGGAGTTAAACTATCTCTTCAAAAGGCACAATGGTGCCGCACTAAAGTTAATTTTTTAGGCCATGAAATAACTCCCGAAGGTATAAATCCACAGAAAAAGAAAGTGGAAGCTCTTTTTAAAACCAAAACCCCTACAAATTTAAAAGAATTAAGATCATTTCTAGGTGTCACTAATTATTCTCGTAAGTTTATTGATAACTATGCAGAGGTAACTAGGCCTCTCATTCGATTATTAAAGAAAGGAGAGCCATGGCAATGGGGGGAAATTCAAGATCAAGCCGTAAACGAATTAAAACAAAAACTCAGCCAAGCTCCTTGCCTAGTTTATCCTACAATGGGTAAACCATTCTTTTTAGAAACTGGATATACTGATTTTTGCTTGAGCGCTGTTTTATATCAGAAATATGACCAACATAATAAAATTATTGCGTATGCAAGTAAGACATTATCACCTGTAGAAGTAAAATTTAATGACTGTGAGAAAGCTCTGTTTGCCACAGTATGGGCCTTACAGAATTTCCGAAATTTTATCCAAGGTGAGAAAATTATAGTAGAAACCGCTCATCAACCATTACAATACATTCAGAGTGATAGAATTAGAGCCGGTAATTTGTCAAATAGCCGTATAACCGCATGGACTTTATCCTTACAAGGATGGCCTTTGGAAATTAGATATGCACAGAATAAGAGGAATCCAGTGGCCCAAGGATTAGCTGATTTACATGATTGTACCGCCGAGGATCCTCTTAGAGAAAATTGGTCCGAAGTGGACCTTATGAAGGAATACAAATTATCTCCCCATAAGGTATATGAAGAGGTATTATGTAATACTTTACCCACAGTCTACGTGGATGGATGTGCATATCATATTAAGGAGGGAACAGATAACAAATTGGTGGCAGGAATCGGTAATGTATGGAAAGACAATATCCCGATTCCACCTGAAAGATATAAAATAGGATCTAAGACTAGTCAAATATCAGAATTGGTAGCCGTATATCGCGCTATCCAAACTGCAATAGAGCATGATCTTAAGGAATTAGTGATCATCACTGATTCGGAATATGTCCGTAATAGTTTCGTAGAATACCTACAAGTATGGAAACATAATGAAATGACAAATGCCCGGAAGAAACCAGTGAAGCATGGTAGGTTAATACATACTATTGATGAGATGGTAATCTCTAATGGAATGACTATATATTGGAAGAAGACAAAGGGCCACTCAAAGATAATGGGACAGGATAAAGAAGGAAATGATTTGGCTGATAAGTTGGCCAAACAAGGTGCCCTAGAGGGGGAGCTTGTTGATGTGGATCATCTTTTGGGTCCATTTCAAATTCAGGCTATAACAAGACAACAAATCCAAAAGAGTACAGAATTGTCTACAGCTCAATGGTCCCAAGATACTCCAAATTCTGATTTAATCAGTAGTCAGAAAGAGGATCCAATCATAGGTATATTTTATAACCATATACAAGATCCAGCTGAATATCCTCTGAATGAGATAGATATTGTAGGTAAAGAAGACCTGAGAATTTTAATGAAGTCAAAAGCCCAATTTAGCATCTTAGATGGATTGCTTATTCGTACATCTAAGAATGGAATACAGCAATGGGTGGTTCCTACCTCATATAGAGGTCTAATGTTACAACATGCCCATGATGCCCCAACATCAGGTCACAGAGGGGATAAAATCACCTATGAAATACTGCGAGATTTCGCATATTGGCCGCACATGTTGAAAGATGTCCAGACATATTGTCAGGGATGTTTGGTATGTCCCCAATACCAACCTAATACACCTACACATAGAGCTCCTCTTCAGAAAAGAGGGATGTCTATGCCCTGGTCAGATATCCAAATAGATTTTATTGGCCCAGTAACAACATCATCTAGGGGTAATAAATATATGCTAACGGTTACATGTATATTTACCAAATGGGTAGAATGCCTTCCAGCCACAAATTGTAAAACTGAAACTGCTGCTATATTATTAATTAACCATGTCTTTTCCCGTTTTGGTTTACCACAACGAATTGAGTCCGATCGAGGATCTCACTTTACCAGTGAAGTAATGAACCGTATGTGGAAAATCCTAGGGGTTAAGAGAAAATTACATATCTCTTATCGTGCTGCTTCTAGTGGTAATGTGGAACGGTACAACCAATCCATTGTTAGTATCTTAAAGAAATTCGTGAAAGAATCAGGTAAAGATTGGGATATAAAATTACCTTTAGTATTAATGGCTATAAGATCTACACCTAGTACGGCAACAAAGATGTCGCCATTTGAATTAATGACGGGGAGACGTATGGTACTCCCACAACACCTTATTTACAGAACCCAAGACCATAATTTAGTAAATGCTGCTACAACCCATCAATATATAGAGGATCTGAGGAAACACTTACAGCAGGCATTTGCTTTTGCACAAAGGAATTTAGAGAAATCTGCTGTAAGTACTAAAACTTATTATGATCTTAAAACATCCAAAAAGGAGTACGAGATCACAGATCAGATATATTTGTACAACTTTCAACGAAACCAAGTGAAAGAGAAAAAGTTTTTGCCTTCATGGAAAGGACCTTATACTATTATTGACAAAATTTCACCTGTTGTGTATAAAATACAGATTCCAAAAAATGGTGAAATGTTTGAAAGATGGGTTCATATTAATCAAATAAAAAGTTGTCACCCAAGATCTCAATTAAGGATCATTGATGGTACTCCTGATGAATAATGTGACTTTGAATACCCTGTCTAATAAGGTTATCCTATTTTTACATTGTATAGAATACACTATTAAAACTTTTCGTTTTTATTTCCTAGTAATTGAAAATGAAAGAAAGGAAAACAACTCTGATATGGATGATGCTGATCCCTGCCAAGAGGTCCGAATGGAACCTATTGTGGAACCAGGCCCTTCTTCAGAAATCCTTATCCAAGAGGCTCCAGGGTTTATTCTCACCGGAAGGAGATTGACATCGCACAAGATTTTCGTGAGCGTGGATCCACAGATGATGATTGAAAGGCAATTTAACATATCTAATATACAGATGGAGGAAACCAAAGTGTGGTATCGTGAACACATTGGTCGATCACAAGCCACTGTTAAGGAGATGTTGGAACAATTAAGGAAAACTTTTATTCCTGAGTCTTACAGTTCCAACAGCCGACACTCTCAACGATTTATCAGTTTCCTTATTGGGGCTGCAATAATGATTATACTTGGAGCTATTATAGGTACCACTATGTCAATAATAAACTCTATATTATATGAAACATTAATTAAGGAATCTAGGGAACTTCGGGATTCCTTGAAGATGATGCAAAGAGAATCGGAACTCCAAGCTAAATGACTTAATAATTGTAGTGAATGAGACTATTGTTACTACAATTTGCATTCCAAGGTTACTTCCCATTCAATTGACTTACATTGGAAGTACAACATATCCAGGATTGAGTATCTGTTTTTCCGGGAACCACTTACTTCTCATATTTACAACTGTAATAATATCACCTACTTTATTAAAGAGCGATATTATTTCAGAGAGGGGGATATGTCAGAACTTCTATATGAATAAAGTTCTATCTTATATGAATATTATGGTATAATATGATATTCCAATTATTAACCACTATTTTTATATCCATTGTATTAATATTTTATATGCTGTTATATTTATATATATACCTATGCATGCAATTCTATTACTTGAAAACATCTATGTGAAAGATATATTTTCACAGCTGCTCACCAGTGAACTATCCATGATTTGAATAATCCATTGTTCTATAAGAGATAAATATCTGACTGAACTCATAAGTCTAGGTAATAAAATCACTCCTTAAATATTCACATGTGAAATATTCGCTTCATAGACATTAAGTCTGGTAAACATTATAGTAAATCTGTCAAATTGATAACATTCTTATGACTTCATCTTGTTTATAGGTAAAGGGTCAAAGGGTTATTAGCTAATTAAAAGGGATAAAAATTCAAAGGTCTGAGAGCGCCATCTTATGGTTATAGGAATAAATGTCTCTATAGGAAAATATATTCTTTGTAAAAATTTAAATAAATGATGACATCATGAAAAGATTTTATTGGTTAATAGATACTTTAACTGATTTGGGATTCTGATAGGCAAATAAGCAAGACGTATAATTATGGATAGAGACAGGATCTAAAGGAGGAAAAAGGAGAAAAAAAAAAAACAAAGAGAGAAAAAGAGAAACAACAGGAGAGAGAGAAAAGAGAGAAAAGAAAGGAAGAGATAAGAAAACTTCTATCTTGTGGAAAAGCCAAACAACTTTGGAATTAACTAGTGGAATTGTGTCATAATTGGTAATGTATAAATTGAGATATTTTATTTTATGATATAATTGAGAATTATTACCATAATTTCTCTGTTTGGTTTATTTCTTATCAAAAAGTTATTTAGATTTCCTTTTGTCATTGAAATTTATACTCCGGATATAAATTTTGATACAAAATTAGATATCTCATTTTTCTTTTTGACCAATACAGACAAATTGACCTACTTAGCTAACTTATCAATTATATTATAAAATACTTTACTTATTGTGTGATATTCAATATATTCCTGTATAGCTGCATATATTTTAATATCATTAGACATTGTTAGTACATGCTAAAACGTTATTAAGAATGAATTTTATTAATTGATTTATCTGATTTTTGTTCTATGGGTTGCTATCCCAGATTTCATTGTTCACGTGAATGAAGTACACTTTTATATTGAAATTTTAGGACTGCATAGAAAATATCATAAATAATAAGTATTACAATATGATGTATTGATTTTCCTTTATTTATCTGACTGGCTATACTGTGTTTTATCTGCTTTTGATCTTGATATATTACTGTGTTATATTTGCATTTTGATTTTGATATATTATTGTGTTATATTTACATTTTTGATTTGATATATTACATTTTTCATTAGACTAGTTGATTTTTATTATTTTCAATAAATGTTATTTTATAAAAAGGAATATGTGTCTATAAATTGATTCTGAACTCAATATTCAGTATTCTATATTATATAGAAAATAATATGTCGTATTAACCCCGACAGCGCCCAGAGCCTCCCAGTGCTTTCCTAAGCACGCCCATGAGGCTGGGCAACGCCCATTTAAGCCCGTGGGCCACGTGCCTCACCTCCCACCACAGAGCAGACGATGGATACCTCCTGAGGCTGTGATCCCCCCTCTTGCTCTCTTAATAAAGCCAAGGCCCGGCTAGCCCCATCCTTAAGCTCCAGGATAAACAGCTCTAATCCTATCTCCGTTAGATGGACCTTATCTGGGCGAAAGAAGTCATCAGCGCCTATGCCTTCGAATTCTTGGTGTCTAATGGTAATGAAACCCAAACTCTTTACAAAACTAGCCATCGGTTTGTTTATCTTTTGCCTTGCTCTATCCACCGAAACAGGTTCACTTGCGTTCTGCCATGATCTCCTTTTGATCATTTCGGACCACACTATGAACAAGCCTGGGAACCGATCTAGCCAACACTTCACATCCCTCTTCATCTCTTTCAACATTTTTCTCATAGGCATTACCCCCAAATTGTTGCCCCCGGTGTGTATAATAAAAATGTGTGGGCTATCGTGATGCTGCTCTCCCACAGGCCATTCACCTTTGCCAATCTCAAGCCGTGAAACCCGAAGCATCTTACTTGCATGCTCGTCTCCAGAAAGCCCAGTTGGACCTTGTCACCAGTGAGTGTGGCTAACCGGTGAGCCCAATACATGTAGGAATGGCTGACGATCCACAGCTGTTTAACTTCTGCAACACATAAAACAAATTCCAATTAGACAACCCTTTCTGGCCGTATGTATGACCTAAAGCGATGCGACTCCCATCTCCCAATCCTTTTAACCTGAAAGCACCAAAGAACGCTAAGGAAAAGGCCGTACGGAAAAGTAGGGATTCGAAGGAGTCCCTGCATAGCACACCCAATGCCTCCCCCAGGCGTAGTAACAGGGAGAAAGTGATCGGGTGCCTCCTATCCGTCCGGTACTTCCCTTTGAACATGCCTTTTACCACCTGGCAAACTACAAACTCCTTTGTTAAGTCCTTCCGTCCTGCCAACCTGAACATAAATGCTAGGGCCGTCAACTGCCGAGCCACCGTTGCCCTGGAAGCACCTCTCTCTGCGCTCCGAAGCAAAAACCACAGCAGAATTCCTATGGCTTTCTCTTCTGAACCCTCGCCACCGGCCTCATCAACCATATCGCTCCACATGTTCCACACCTTCCTGTAGGCCACCCACGTCTTTGTCGCTACGACTGCCTGATGTAACCAGCTACCGTACCACTCCACGCTCCCAGAGTTCTGAAGGTATGTCCTCTCCATGATACTTCGCCGCCGGTGCCAGTGTGCGGAACTGGGTTCCCTGTAACCCGAGAAAGGGCATCAACCATCCCTACCTTAAGGCCAGGAATACACTCCGCCCTCACCCAGATATTAGCCCGCAGGCAACACAGAACCAAATGCCGTATGACCCGTATCAACGGCCCCGATGCAGCCTTCAACCTATTAACTACCCGGACCGTTTTGGGGCTGCCTGATTGAAAAAGGACCTGCCGTTTCCATGAAGTCGCATTTGGCTAACACCGCCGGTCCCACAAAAAGGAAATCATTGAGGTAATGGGTAATCCCTTGGCAGCCTGACTCGGTGTTTGCTACCCATTGCAGGAACGTACTGAAGGTATTGAAGTAGGAACAAGAAATAGAACATGCCATGGGGAGACACAGATCCACAAAGTACTGTCCGTCCACGAAGCAACCAAGGAACCGATGACTCTGAGGATGCACCAGGAGCAAACGAAACGCAGATTCGATATCCACCTTCGCCATCTTAGCCTTGACGACTGCCCACCTGACCAGGTCCGTGGCCCAATCGAAAGGGGCATACGACACTGACGAGTACTGTTTGTCAATCCTGTCGTTGACGGAACCACCTGGAGGATAGGATAAAGGCTGGATGAGGCGGAATTTTCCTGCTTCCTTCTTCGGCACTACACCCAGAGGGAAAATTACCAGACCCTGGAAGGGGATGAAGGGAAAGGGCCCCGCCATCCTACCCATTTCTACCTCAGTCCGGATTTTTTCCGCCGCTACCCCAAAAAACTCCTTTACCGATTTCAGGATTCTTAGACGTGACTCGAGCAGGGTGAGAGAGCATGGAATCTTGAACCCTTCCTGGAAACCCTTGTGTAGTAGGGCGGCCGCCCCGGCTTTTGTTGCCAACCTACCATAGCGTTCTAGCCACGGCAGCATTGCGCCCAGCTGTATGGGGGTCCGTCCCTTTTCGAGCGGGCTCTCCAGCCCTGGATCCATCCTTTTGTCTGGTGCATCTTGAGGCCGCGCGATCCCCTCCACAATTCGCACAGACATGCTTGAAACGTCAGTTTGGTGCCCACTTGCAGTTGCCCTCGTTGAATGAGTGACAGACGCCTCGACCAGCTGTGCTCGTAGTGTCAGGGCCTCTAGTCCCGCCTGGGTTCCCACGAAAGGGCGGCATATCGCCACCATGCCATTCCACCATACGTCCGATATGCGTTTCTTATTTCCTCCATATACACGAACAGCCCGGAGCATTGTTCCGGTCGTCTTTCTCTCATGACACAGGCCATGATGTTAAATGCCTGTAACCAGTTGTCGAACGTTCTAGTGTGCCTCCGGTCATCTCCTTCCCTGTGAAACCTCTCTGGATTCTCGTTCAACCGTGACATTGGCAACAAGGAAAATATCTCTATGTACTCCCGTCGCCAGATGTTTTTTTTTACGTCCAAGGCTAAATGCGCCCCCAGATTGTCCTGGGAGCAAACGATGGACGGCCTTGCAGCCGAATCCCGCACGTTTCCACTGCTCCTGTCTTGTTCTGCTCCTCCGGTTTGCGGTCCCACGCTCGTCGTGTGTGTAGTGGGGTTGGTAAGCTCCGCTCGGGCGACCTAGCGGGAAGGGATGGCTCCGCCCACGCCTTCCTGGCCAAGCCCCCCACCCATGCCCCAACTTCCGCATCGGAGACGACAATGTTATGGGTTTCTATAAGGGTTTTCAGGGACGACAAGAATTGAGATTCCCTGGGAGAGGCTCCATGTACTGCCACCCCCGTCTCCCTGAAATTTGCCAGCTTCTCACCTGATTCTCCTTGCCCTGGTGCGACTGCCATCCTGGGTGCAACCTGCCGGTCTGGACGAGCGGGCGTCCCTGCACATCTCGACCGCTGTGGGCTCCTTTCACCCCCTCTTGCGCAAGCACAGCTTCAGCCGCAAGACCATCTGCTACGAGACCTGAATCTCCCTCTGGCTCTGGGGAAGCATAAAGAACAATCACTAGCTCTCCTGTGTCTATCCCTCGTTATGGAACGCGCAGTCCGCTCTTCCCCAAAGAAGTTCTCCGACTCTGCGACTACGCTAGGGCGTAAGGATTCCCTCCGGCTCGGCGGCCTATAGCGGTCAATGCTATGCCTACCCCGGTCCTGCCCCTGAGTCACTATGGGCGTCCCTGTATCCGTAATGATGTCAGGGATGTGTGAGTTGTGGCCTAGCTCTCCTGTCAGGGGATTTCTGTCTCCTGGCTGGTGTTGAGGTGAAAATCAAGGGACTGTACCTGCTCGTTGACTTCCAGACCCTGGTGGGGCGCGACTGCCGTGTCACCTGGCCACTACCGGAACCTCGTCCATGACCACCATGCTGTCGTCTGTGGCCGTCTCCTCGATCACCTGATCCCTTCTTCCTCTGGTCGTCTCTTTTTTCTTCTCGGCCTCTCCCTTGGCGATGCGTCGTCCCTGCAAAACACCTGCAGAGCTGGCAGTGGGTGCGGCAGTGGGGACCGCAGGGGCCAACCGGTGAGAACCTGTAGGAGCTTTTTTAGAGCTCCTTGTACTTTTGCTGTTCCCCTTAGAGCCTCGAGGCTGATTAGGAGTGTCGCTGGAACCTTGGTTCTGCTGTGGGCCATGGGACAAGACGCTGGGTGGTGGCCGGATGTCTAGACCCTCGCCCGCGCTTCCCGCTGGCACCAAGCTCTCTGCGGTGGGGGGGATTAGCTCCTGACTCTCAAGAACTGTATCCGTGCCCTCCAAACTGCTCCTAGCCCTATTGCTCCGATCAGAGGTAGCACGCTGCTCCGCCAGGCTATCTAGGCTATGAGGCCTGTTCACCTGGCCTAGGCTACCGGTTACTGCAGACGCCTCGACCAGCTGTGCTCGTAGTGTCAGGGAGGGGGAAGAGACAGGGAGGAAGAGGCACAGAAAGAGGAGGGGGAAGAGACACAGGGGAGTGAGAGGAGGGGGAAGAGACACAGGGGAGAGAGTGCAGGGGGGAAGATACACAAGGGAGGGAAATGGAGACACGAGGAAGGCCGGAACAGACACAGGAGGAGGGGGAAAGAGACACAGGCCAGGGGGGAACAGACACAGGGGAGGGTTGGGGGAGACACAGGGGGGGGAAGAGATGCATGGGAGGGAGAAGGGGGAAAGAGACACAGGGGAGGGGTTTAGAGACACGGGAGTGAGAGGGAGGTAAAAACACAGGGGGGCAGGAGATACAAGGGAGGTAGACGAGGGGGAAGGAGACACAAGGGAGGGAGAGGAGGGGGGAAATAAGACACGAGGGAGGAAGTAGACAGAGGGAGAGACTCGCAATGAGCTCCAAAGGAGCTCATTGCAAGGCCTGTGATGAGCGCCAAAGGCGCTCAATACAAGGCCAGTAAAGTAGAGGGGGAGAGGCTTACATTGTGTGGCAAACAGCATTGCCAGGCTTCAGTTTGTATTGCCGTCATTTTTGACGGGCAAGTCGCTAGTTTGGATATAATATCTGTAATTTAGTAAGAGTAATGTGGGTCATTTGATGAAATGGAGTTGGACAGTATCTCAGAGGGTCACAGTAATTGTAAATATATGTATTTTTACTTCTCGTTATTTAAACTGATCATAGTTGTTAGAATGGGCAAGCTAGATGGTCCTTTTTAAGTTATTATTGATCATCAAATCATTGTTTCTATATTTAAGGGAGGAAGCAAGAAAAAAGGAGAAAGAAATAGACAAATGCAGGGGCGGCTTGTGCATAAGGGCAAATCGGCAGATGCCCTCCAAAAATTATCAATCACTTCAATATTGTATTTTAAATTTATATAGATAGTACAATTTAATTATATCTGTATATCAGCTTTCATGTCTTTTTTCATATGGTTTTGTTAAAAATATGCATCTATCACTTTAAATGAACCCATTGGGTGCCTTCCCCCTTGCCTGATCTCTCTCTTTATTACTGCATTGCAACGCTCCAACTTCGGTGAATATTAATTGACTCTGCTACAATTGTAGCAATTTTCCTGATTGACAGCTTGCAGCATCAACCAATCAGTGCTGGAGGTTATCTGGTTGCTATGAACATCCCCTCTGACCATGGAACACCGCCAAGCCTATGATGCTTATTGTTATGAAATGACATCAGGAAGGCTTTATATAAAGCCAATTATCTCAAACACTCCCCACTCTGTTCCTGCTCTTTTTACTGACTGATCTCCCTTGCTGATCTCATCAACCAAGTAAGTTTGCACAGGCAGGAGAGGAAGAGTGGGGGAAGAGACACAGAGGAGAGGGGAAGAGGTACAGTGGAAGGGGGAGAGGGGGGAAGATAAACAGAGGAGGGGGGAGAGGAGGGAAAAGATACAGAGGAGGGGAGGAGAGAGGAGGGGGGAAGGGACACAGAGGAGGGAGAGAGGGGGGAAGGGACACAGAAGAGGGGGAGAGGGGGGAAGAGACACAGAAGAGGGGGAGAGGGGGGAAAGAGACACAGAGGAGGGGGAAGAGACACAGAGGAGGTGGGAGAAGAGGGAAGAGACAGAGGAGGGGGAGAGGGAAGCAAGAGACACAGAGGAGGGGGGAAGAGTCACAGAGGAGGTGGTAGAGGGGGCGAGGTGACACAGAGGAGGAGCAAGGAGACACAAAGGAGGGGGAAGAGGGGGGGTGAAGAGACACAGAGGAGGGAGAGAGGAGACACAAAGGAAGGGGGAAGAAGCTTGCAATGAGCACCAAAGGTGCTCATTGCAGGGCGCGTGATGTGCGCAGAAGGCGCTCATCGCAAGGCCAGTAAAGTAGGGGGGGGGAGGGGGGAGAGGCTCGCAATGAGCGGCAAAGGTTCTCATTGTGAGGTGTGTGATGAGCGGGGGGAGGGGGGGGATGAGGTAGAGGGGGGGAGAGGCTTGCACTCATTGCAAGGCCAGTAAAGTAGAGTGGGAAAGATGCTCTCAAAGGAGCTCATCGCAAGGCCAGTAAAGTAGAGGGTGGGGAGAGGTAGAGGGGGGAGAGGACTCTCTCTGTGTAATGTGGGTTTGTAAGGTCCGGTTGGGGCCCATATGGTCCCGCCTGGTATTTTAAGGTTTTAAAGGTCCAGTTGGGGCCTATATGGTCCCGCTTGATGTAATGTGGGTTTTTAAGGTCCGGTTTGGGCCTATATGGTCCCGCTTGGTATTTTAAGGTTTTAAAGGTCTGGTTGGGGTCTATATACCGTATATTCTCGTGAATAAGCCAACCCGAATATAAGCAGAGGCATCTAATTTTACCACAGAAAAATGGAAAAACGTATTGACTCGAGTATAAGCCTAGGGTGGGAAATGCAGCAGCTACTGATACATTTCAAAAATAAAAATAGATACCAATAAAATTACATTAATTGAGGCATCAGGAGGTTAAATGTTTTTGAATATTTATTTCAAAGAAAAACAGTAAACTAGCTGTGTAAGTGGAAAATAGGGTCAACAAAAACATATATTATGAGCCCAAAGTCCCCCTCATCCTCCTCCCCCTCATTCTCCTCCTTTCCCCCTCATCCTGCTCCCCCCTCAAACTCCTCCTTTCCCCCCTCATCCTCCTCCTTTCCCCCCTCATCCTCCTCTTCCCTCCTCATCCTCCTCTTCCCCCTTATCCCCCTCTTTCCCCCTCATCTGCCCCTTCCCCTTCCCCCATACTCCTCCTCTTCCCCCCTTCCCCATCATCCTTCTCTTCCCCATCATCCTCCTCTTCCCCCCTTCCCCCATCATTCTCCTCTCCCCCCTTTCCCTCTCTGCCTTTTCTTCCCCTCTCACCCTCCTCCCCTCACCCTCCTCTTCCCCCCCTCATCCTCCTCTTCCACCCCCTCCTTATCCTCCCTCCATCCCCCCTCTCACCTCTTCCCTGTAGCCTCCGATCAGCTCCTGCTGCTGATTGGAGACCTGCAGCGTATCTTATGCCTTTCTCTGGAACCAACATATGCTAATGACGTGACGCGCTTGTGACGTCACGTCATTAGCCTATGCCGGTTTCAGAAGCATAAGACGATTTGCGGGGCTCTGATCAGCAGCAGAAGCTGATCGGAGGCTAATAAGAACAGGTGAGAGGGGGAATGAAGAAGTGGAAAGGAGAAAGGGGAAAGGAGGGAGGAGGTGGATGGGGAAGAGGAGAGAGGAGGAGGATTGGGAAGAGGAGGGAGGAGGAGGAACACCCGCGGTTGAGGCCTATATGGTCTTGCTTGGTTTAATGTGGGTTTTTAAGGCCCGGTGGAGGCCTATATGGTCCCGCTTGCTGTAATGTGGTTCTCTAAGGTCCTGTTGGGGCCTATATCATCCCGCTTGGTGTAATGTGGGTTTTTAAGGTTCGATTGGGGCCTATATGGTCCCGCTTGGTATTTTAAGGTTTTAAAGGTCCGGTTGGGGCCTCTATAGTCCCGTTTGGTGTAATGTGGGTTTTTAAGGTCTGGTTTGGCCCTATATGGTCCCGCTTGGTATTATAAGGTTTTAAAGGTCCAGTTGGGGACTATATGGTCCTGCTTGGTGTAATGTGGGTTTTTAAGGTCCGATTGGTGCCTATATGGTTTCGCTTGGTGTAATGTGGGTTTTTAAGGTCCGTTTGGGGCCTATATAGTCCTGCTTGGTATTTTAAGGTTTTTTTAGGTACAGTTTTCGCCTATATAGTCCCGCTTGGTATTTTTAGGTTTTAAAGGTCCA
This sequence comes from Discoglossus pictus, assembly GCA_027410445.1. Taxonomy (NCBI): domain Eukaryota; kingdom Metazoa; phylum Chordata; class Amphibia; order Anura; family Alytidae; genus Discoglossus; species Discoglossus pictus. The sequence continues at coordinate 299,225,759 of CM050166.1, read as the reverse complement.
GTTGGGGTCTATATGGTTCTGCTTGGTGTAATGTGGGTTTTTAAGGTCCAGTTGGGGCCCATATGGTCCCGCTTGGTGTAATGTGGGTTTTTAGGGTCCGGTTTGGGCCTATGTAGCCCCGCTTGGTAATTTATGATTTTTAAGTACGGTTTGGGCTTATATAGTCCTGCTTGGTGTATTGTGGGTTTTTAAGGTCCAGTTGTGGCCTATATAGTCCCGCTTTTCAATGGGCGGGGCAAGTATAAGGTCATCTGGTGGGGAATATAAAGGTCAAGATTACAACAAGGAGAGGAGTTTATAAATGGGTGGGGTCTGTGTAAGGGGGGAGCCAAGTCTTACTCTGACACCCCTCCAACTTGAAAGTTCATCAGCTCCATAGCTCCATCTCCCAAGTTCCTATGCCCCTCACCACTGCTGTACCCCTATAAAGTATATAATAAGTTATCAAGTGCCACACATGGACAGGATTGTGATCGGTATTCAAATGAAGACTCAAAGTTGCCAAGTTTGCTATTGGGTTGCTCTGATGAAATTTGGAGGTGAAGTACAGTATGTGAATCATTTTGCTTGGCACAAGTGGATAGGTGATGAGGGCAACCTGATGAGAGTGTGCGAGCAGACACAAAATAGACAACATGGTGGTAATGTCTTTGCGTGTTAGTAATATTTAGATATGATATGGGTAATTTGATAAGAGTGATATGGGTTATTTAATGAAACGGAGGAAGAAAGCATCTCAGATCCCTGTGTGTAACCTTTCAGGTAATGTGTAGGGTCACAGTAATTCTAAATATATGTATTTTTACTGATTATGGTTGTTCAAACCATTCCCTTCTTATAGATATGAAGAGATATTCTTATAATTTCAATTTAATACTGACACTCTGTACACTAAAATAAACTGAATGAAGATTGGGCACACCATTTCTGAGAGGTTGCCTACTCCAGGTGTAAATTGATTTAACCTACAGTTATAATCAAAATGGTAGCATGACTTTTGGGCGAAGGTGACGTGCACGCCAAAAAATATCTGACAAATGCGCACACCCACACCAGCGTGGCAGTACAGCACTCTGCACTCACCTTCTCCTCCCCCACTACTCACTGTCCTTCTTCAGCTCTCCAACCCTGATTAATCACCCTCTCCCTGAGTACTTACCCCCCCAGTATTCACCCTCTCTTCCCCCAGTATTTACCATCCTTAGTACTCACCCTGTCTTTCCCAGTACTCACCCTCTTTCCCTAGCTCTGTCCCTCCAGTACTCACTCTCTCACTCTCCAGCTCTTTCTCTCCCCACTACTTACTCTGTCTCTCCCCTCTAACCCCAGATCTATCTCCCCCCTCTAACCCCAGGTCTCTCTCCCCAGGTCTCTCTCCCCCAGTACTCACCAGCCGTGCTGCTGTGGGTGCGCCCAAAAGTCGGTGTGGCAATCAAAACACTTAAATCATTTCAATGGCAATTCAGTAACTTTTATTAGGGCAGAACCTAAAAGATTGGAATATGAATAACCAATCAAAATCCTTTTTTTTCATTTTAGCATTGCATTGTGTTGTATTTGTCCTTCAGTCTTGTTGCCCACAGGACTTCTGCATCTGTACCACTACTTCATAAATTAAGGTAAGTGCTACCAAATAGTTTTTGTTATTCACAAACCATTATTTACATATAGTTCATGATTGGTGCCAAAAGATTTAATAATAGTTACAGAAAGTGCTGAATCCAATGGCATTGGTAATATAAATGAAAGTCATCAGTTAAGTTGAGTTGTTAACAAAAAAACAATGACGTGAAGACACCATTATTGATGCTGAAATTTCCTATTCTCAGTTTCAAGTTATCTGTGCCACCATATGTGACATCAAGGATCAACTGTGATGTAAGGTCACTTTCTTGAATATCAAAGCTAAGAATATCAAAGCTACAAGGGTACATAGAAGAAAAAAAGAAAATCATGTACAAATAGCACTTCAATTGACATTGTACAATACATCCTTACTGGAATAAAAAAGTAAAAAATCCATCATACTGTTTTGCAAACAGTACATTCTCCACATAGATATAGCATAAAGAGATAGATGGTCTTTAGAAATGAATTTGTTATAGTATAAAAATATTCACATATTGAAATTTCAGTAGTTGCAAGGATATACAATACTGATAGTATCCAGATATTATATAAACAGATAAAATACAGCGTAAAAAATAACAGCACTGTTGAGCTACTTCAGATCATCTACTCCATCCTATGAAATACTTTCTTCTTCAGGATATCAACTTCTTGAATAGACAGGGGATACTATAAGTTAATTCAATATATTTTAAAATGTGAACAGGTGGATACTGCACATGGATAGTAATACTACATAATACTATCAGGATATTAATTATACATATTAAGACAGCGCCAGGATATTGATACATCAGGTAATACCAAGATAATACTACTGCAAATTAATATTGAACCAAGATAACACTACATAGGGTAGTAATACTTCAGATGAACAATGCACCAGCATAGTAATGCTACTCATTAATACTGCTTCAGATTAGTAACACTGAGCATTAATATTGTACCAAGATAGCAATACTGCCCATTATTACTATAACAAGGTATTGATTATGTGGATGTGGGACTCGGCTCAGTAGTTGTTTTATTGTTTTTTTTTATGTTGATTACCTTATGTATGTTTACTTCATGATGTTACATGTTGTTTACACTCTCCCTGCATCACCATTTATAATCAAGCTCAAAGTTCCATTTCTAGTCAGTTCTGCTCCAGACTTGATGAAGTGAGGTAGCAGATATCACTGTCTGTGACTAGATGTATATGCCTATGAAACAAGATATCTAGTTGATAGATATATGTGCGAAAATCCTCAGAGAAAGTAAGAGCGGCCCTGGTTTTTTACAACTAGTAAAGTGGATGTAAGGATGTTATGATGTCATGCAGAAGAAATATTTTCATTGATTGTATTAGCAATTTATACAAACATCCAGAAGACTACCAAACTATTACAGAATGTTAGCAGCAAAAATTTAAATATGCAGCCATTGAACCTGTTATGAATTTCAACAGCAATAAAAGCAGTTCCAGCACAGCTTGTCTAGATGTAGAATCCTACTTGCTGATCCTGAGTTCATGATTTTGTATGCTGATCCTGTGTTCATATTTTTTAAATGCTGCATCCATGGAAGGGGATTTAGGGACATTAGCTGCCTTGGTGAAGGGACCATGAAGAACCTGAAAGATCTGCTGGGTAAGTATGGCCATAACAGCCTTATCAAGCCCAAATGAAGAAAGCAGACTTCCTTACTAACAATCTGGTTAATGCGGTAAATAATCCTATGAATCACCTACCATGCAGTAAACATAATCAGGAATGATTAACAAACTCAGTAAATGTATAAGATGGCTTAATTTAAATTGTATATTTATTGCTCTATGATACTTCAAATTGTTAAAATGCTCTTGGAGAATGAAAACATTCTCAATGATACATTATAAATATTTTAGCAAAGTAGAATACTGAAGTCTGTTTGTATTAAACATTAAAGTGTAGATGAACTAATGGAGATGCCAAATATTAGTACATATGCCTCAAAGAATAATATTGGAATATGGAGGTTCTACAACAGTCTATGACATGTTAACCCATGGTATGTCAAGCTCTGTGACCTCCTACTCAAGTTATCTCTTGAAGCACTCTGGTCACATCAGTACTGTTTACCTAAGGTACTGTATCTCATGAAAGGCTCAGGGAACAAATGGAATGAATGGTGCATGAGAATGATGAAGTGGTGTCAACTGTGGGATGAAAACTGCCATAATATAACATCTATCTTTAGTTATATTGCCTGGAAAAGACTTCTGCTCCGTGAGTGTGTTTGTAATAAATTTTTTTTACATTTTCTCTGATACTGACATTGGCTAGTGACCCTCTCTCCCTCAGTTAGTTGGTGTGATTAACCCCTAACAAGCGTGATACATATTACTGTACAACACAAAACTATACTATACTTACTAAACTATACTTACATAATGCATATGCACACTTATAAATAACAGTAGTGTAATTATATTATATAACATTTGCTATATTTATTTGAATTATGTAAATATAATAAAAAACATTTCATGGAAGAGTTTTGTGTGTGTTACACTTTTTTTGGTTAATAAAGGGCTGTTTTCCTGCTAGAAGGTACTGTTTACTAGATTCATGGTGAGTATTCCTTTAATTGTTGATGTGCTATCTGCTTGTGTCACTTTCAAATGCAGGGCTGCAATAAGCAGGGGACATGGGTACTAATGTATGGAGCCACATGAAAGGGCCCGGGCAGCCCCATGTGTAACTAAGCTTGATTTATGTGCTTAATGTAAGTTGAGATTGGTTACCAAATGGTTACTTGCTCAAGCTAACAATATGTAATTAATTGATATTTTAAGGATGACTCTAGTGCTTATACAAATAAAGCTCATATGTGGGTGGGTAGAAACTACAAAAAAACAATGTGATGTTTAAAATAAATAAAATGTAATATTTTCCCCTCAAGCAGAGCTGCTTATTTTCTCCTACCTGCGCCTATCAAGAGGCATGGCCAGCTCTCCCTGGAAGCTGGATTTAAAAAAGGCTGACCAGTCAGACCTTGATTTAAACTGAGCATGCTCGGTGGAAGAGGACAAGGCTATGATGGATCATGCACTGTCGCTGGGTGGGCCTATGAGGGAGCTGCAAGCAGGTTACAGTAAAGCTGTTACCTCTGTATAGGTCATGGGGCGGAACTAATTATGTCACATGGTAGAGCCAGTGACATCATAGCTCAGCCTGCTTCCAAACTCTGTGATGATCCAGCCCCTAGGCAGAGTTGCCACATCCCCAGGGCCGTGGAGAAAAGAAGCTCTTAATAGCTATTAACTATTATTTATTGCAACCCTCTGAATAGCAAGGACAAGCTGAGCTTGTCCTAACAAGGCCACTTCTTAATGGCAAGAACTATCTCAGCTAATCCTTGACAGAAAGAAAAAGGCAGAGAGTTATGTTGTTGGAAAATGAGTTAGCCACTTAAAAGGTTACGAGCCTTAACTTAAAGGGTTAAGCTGCCAACAAGCAAACATGAGCTTTACTTGTAAATGAACTACAGCATTCAATTAAGTTTAATTTCTGGGGATCATGTTCATTTTAATTTTATTTATACATTTGGATATTTTTGTGTGATGTCTAATCGTGAATACTTTTATTTAGCCATCATATTATTAACAGTAAGTATTAGATGGTTAATACCATATAGATTGTATGCTTATTTTAAGTTTATAATGCATACAACAGTTTTTGTGTTAATTCATATTATTTTTCAGTGGGCTTGTTTCGCTGTGTGCTATTAGATAGATAGAGAGAAATTTGCGATGAGCTAAAAGTGTGTGTTTAGGGGTCATGGGCCCCTATTAAATTTGCAACAGTTACAGAGCGATTAACTTGAACAAGCCTGCAATTACATGGCCGAAAGCCAGAACCATAAACCATGTAACCATAAGTAGCATTTCAGGGCATGATCATGATCAATTAAGCAAGTCCGTAACTACCGATTTAGAAACAGCCAATAGTAATTGAGACCGTCATTATGACATCAGTAAAACATGGAGGTTAAACCACAATCAATAAGTGTTTAGAGTTCTGATATGCGATCAGACTCGCAATCCAGAAATGTTGCAATCTAAAAAAAATCAATAAATTTACTACTCTAGTCCATGCGAGTTCAATGATATCTATCAACCCCATTGCCGAAATCAATATAACATGGAAATTATACATTAAAAAAATTATTTGTTTGCAGATTTGAGAGCATGAGACTGTTGTGCAATTAGTTCTAATGTCTTTCATCACTTTCCCCATCTTTTAAAGTGCAGTATTGATTTTGTATTTGCTTCTACAGTACTACGAACAGGTAAACCTGTTACGACCTGCTTCTTCAATGGGGCTTGACAAGAACCTAGTTCAAGCCTACCCCAGCAGGTACGGAAGATGGCCTCAGGATATCAGGAACACCATATAATCCCTTAGAATTAGGATTAATGCACAGAAAGACACTTACACCTTGTTTATGTAAGTAGATACCACTCTATACCTTTATTAATTGGCACATTTTATACATGTTTTTGGCACACAGTCTGTCAGCCAATCAGTAAGCCACATTCCTAAATAATAGGCTGCTCTTTGTTTACTTGGAAAACCCTGTACCTCTGATGAAATCAGATCTTTTAATCTCATCCGGGTGATAATATTAACTTTAAACAATTGTTCTAACCACTCAGACTATCTGCTTATCTGCTCAAGGCCCATGTGAGGCCGGGGGAGTCTTCACCAGATAACAACACTGTAACATAATAGGCCTTAATCTTATTTAGGTGGGTGCTGATGCAATAGCCTGAGAATAGCTAAAATATTATGCAGAGCATAAACCAAGATACATACAGTATAACAGAGAAATCATATTTTAACCATAAGCAATAAAAAAATACATAACGTTAACCATAAACCGGATAACTTATTCCAAGCACAGGCCCAAGTCATAGTCCAAACCAGTCCAATCAGGCCCTGGACATGACAAACCCCCTTGCAAGTCCAATCTGGTACTTGTAGGATTTTTGCCTACATTTGACATTCACAAGAGTGAAAACAATTGTGGGCTTGAGGAATTGTAGCAATTTAATATCGATTTGCAATTTTAGCTATTGCGGGCTTGACAGATCAAAGGCTTAGCACGGTCGGAGTTCCGATTTTGACAATTGTTCAGCCTGTAACCGACTGGTAGCTAAAAGAGGCCAATTTAATAGCAGTAGCTTCTGTGAGCTACATTACAGGCTTCAGTAATTACAATTGTCAAAATCTTGGGTCTCATTCAATTGCAGGCCCACAGAATCCGACCTATAGGCGGTAAGTCTGTGGGCTTGAAATTTGCTACCAGTTCAGAGTGATTCAATTGAACAAGCCCGCAAGTTACGGGCTGAAAGACGAAACCATAATCCATGCAATCGTATGAAAAATTTCAGAGCCTGAACATAATCAATTAAGCAAGGCCGTAACTACCCATTTAGAAACAGCCAATAGAAAATTAGACCGTCATGATTAGGTCAGTAAAACATGGAGATACATGTCAATCAATTAGCGTTTAGGGGTCCGATATGTGATCAGACTCACAATCCGGTAATGTACAAAATAATAAAAATTAATGAAGGAAATGTTCTAGTCCATGTAGGTGGCCTGATATGTATTAACTCATTGATTCCCGAGATTGATATAACACCGAAATTACACATAACAAAAATCATTTTTGATTTCAGATTTACGAGCTGGAGGGTGTTGTGCAATTAATTCTAATATATTTCTTGCTTTCCTTAGGCCTCATTCAAATGCGATTTGGCCAATTGAATAGGGCTTTTTATAAGCACATAGCATATTTCAAAAGCAAGGTCTTCACTAAGTAAAAACTTCTGTAAAAAAAATATGCTATGTGCTTATATAGAGCCCTATTCAAATTGCCAAATTGCATTTGAATGAGGTCCTTATTCAGCTGTTATCTACAGTATGTATATAAAGCAGCTCTATCCAAATTAAAATAACTAAATAATGATGATAGCATTATGCAAAGTTCAGCAAGGTGCACTATTTGTATCTCAGGAATTTTGACCTCAGTAATTATATCTTGACCTGCTTGGTTGTGTCAGTCATTTAAAAAAAAATAATTATCATTAAATTAATAATTACAACATAAAGGGCCAGTGTAAGCACGTTTCATATTTTAGTTCACTTTTAATTAAAAATAAACACGTGCAAATAGCAGCAAAGCTATAGCCAGAAATATAATTTAAAAATACAGTTTATTTTATTATCGACAGCTGATATACCTATCTCCACCTATCTCAATGTCCTTAGTGCTGAACGTTGGTGAAAGGAAGTTGAAAGATTTAATCTAAAAAGACATTGCCTTACCAAGGGCCTCATGCTAATGATGGCAGCAAAAAAAACTGCAACGCTGCGATTCCTTGAGAGGGTGCTGCGGTCCCTCGTAGCCCTACTGCTATTTGATATTCAAAGCAAAGGGGTTGCGGCACACCCATTCCTACGGCCCATAGCAAAACAGGCAAGCAGCCGTTAACTTTGGTGGGCTTGTACCTGATCGCAGGTGTTAGCCCGCAGATCATGCTTTAAACCTAAAAAGTCAAAAATAAATTCAAGGAAGCACTGTACAGCACTATAAATAATGGGGACACATTGGGGGACATAAGTATGACATGTACTACATTGGCTAGCTGGCACTTTGCCACTGTCATTTGTGGCCGCAGTCTGCCGGGCTTGAAGGTCCTTACAGGACCAACAAACAATAAAACTGTACCCCCCAGCACCTAAAATTATCCCCATCACTCATAGGGGTATAAATTAACCCCATCAGTCCAATAGGGGTCTATATAGACCCTAAAGGACACTATTAACACATAGGTTAACCCTATAAGTGCCATGAGGATCCTCCAGGACCCTCGTGACAAAGTCTAAACACTACACTACACTTTTAACCCTAACTATACCCTATTAACCCTAACTATACCCCATTAACCCATGCTAAACCCTATTTAACCCCAACTGGGCTTATTTAACCATGTCTAGACCTATTTAACCCTAATTGAGCCTATCTAACTCTAACTGGGCTTATTTAACCCTAACTGGACTATTTAATCTCTTCTAGATCTATTTAACCCTAACTGGGTCTATCTAACCCCTTCTATACCTATTTAACCCTAACTGGGCCTATTTAACCCCTTCTAGACCTATTTAATCCTAACTGAGCCTATTTAACCCTATCTGGACCTAATAACCCTAACAGGGTCTATTTAACCCCTTCTATACCTATTTAACCCTAACTGGGCCTATTTAACCCTATCTGGACCTAAAAGCCCTAATCGGGTCTATGTAACCCTAACTGGGCCTATGTAACCACTTCTAGCCCTATGTAACACCATCTAGCCTATCTAACCAAATCTAGGCCTATATAACCCTGTCTAGGCCTATTCAACCCCATCACTTATGGGGATCTATACAGACCCCCATAAGGCTCCATCTAACCCCATCACTTATGGGGTCTATACAGACCCCCATAAGCCCCCATCTAACCCCATGACTTATGGGGGACTATACAGACCCCCATAAGCTTCCATCTAACCCCATCACTTAGGAGGGTCCATACAGATCCCCACATGCCTCCATCTAACCATTCACTTATGGGGGTCCATAAAGACTAGGACAGTGAGAATCCTATTATTAACCCCATATGTGCCATGAGTACAACCACTACACTACACTATTCTTCCCCCCTATAAACCACTAAAGCTAAACTAACCCCCTCTACCCTAACCTATAAACTCCTACCTACCTAACACCTACCCTAACTTATTAACACCTACACAACCTACTTAACCCCCTATTAAACCCTCCACCCCACTAAATACACAAAATATAAAGCTATATATATATATATATATATATATATATATATATATATAAAGCTATAAGCTAAGTTACAAACAATATATATATATATTTTACAAAAAAATAAAAAGAGAACATTAGACAACCCCCCACTACAAAAAATCGAAAAATAATTACGCACCTGCAAAGAAGATACATTCACAAATATACATAACATTACAATACAGCAATACATAAAGTACAAATATACCCCTAACTACAATACTATTAACCCCCTAACTACCATACATTTTCCCCTATCTACATTACATATCCCCCTGACTACAATACATGACCCCCTATCTACAATACATGACCCCCTATCTACAAAACATTGCCCCATCTATAAAACATTACCCCCTATCTATAAAACTTTATCCCCTATCTACAAAATATTAACCCCTAACTACAATACATTCAATCCTAACTACAATACATTACCCCCTAACTACAATACATTAAACCATAACTGCAATACATTACCCCTATCTATAATACATTAAACCCAATCTACAATACATTAAAAAGCTTAAATCAAACCTAAAATAGAATACACCACTTACCTTGCTCAGATGTCCCTTCAGCAGGTCGCACCCCCTAGGAAAAAAAGAAACATAAATGTATTTATAAATAAACACAACATATTCTTATCTTCTCTGGCTCAGCCCCTGGAAAAAAGAAACATCATATTAGTACACAAATACACATACACAAAACATAATGAACTAAACATTCTAAATATTACAAAACTTACCTGTCTGTGATGTCTCCATCCTTGGCCTCTTCTGCCCCTGCTGGACCCTTGAGAAAACACGCTAATGAAGCGTTTAGCGCTTCTTCCGGTAAAAAAAAATGGAATGGCGCCTTCTGGTGGGCTGAAATGGCTGTCAATCACATTTCAGCCAATCAGAAGGCACCAAGGTGTGAGCCAATCAGAATTAATACACCCCTATATCCCATTCTGATTGGCTGATGGACCTGTCAATTCTTTTTAAACCAATCAGAAGGCACTATTGCCATCAGCCAATCACAATGGATACACCACATGGGGTGATTGGCTGAAGGCATCTGTGTCTTCTGATTGGCTGTAGTCTAATTGACAGTGACAGCAGCCAATCAGAAGGCGCTATTCCATAAAGCCAATCAGAATGAGATGCACCCCGTGGCGGTGTATCCCATTGTGTTTGGCTAGAAGAATCTGCACCATTTGATGGCTGCTGATACTGTCAGACTGCAGCCAATCAGAAGGCACAGATGCCTTCAGGCATTCGCCCCATGGGGTGTATCCCATTGTGATTGGCTAAAGGCAATAGTGCCTTCTGATTGGTTTAAAAAAGATTGACCTTGGTGCCTTCTGATTGGCTGAAATTTGATGTACAGATATTTCAGCCAATCAGAAGGTGCCAACCCGTTTTTTTACAGGAATAAGCAGGGAGGAGCTCCGTTTTTTTTTTTTTGTACTTAGTGTCATGAGGGTCCTGGAGGACCCTCATGGCACTTATGGGGTTAATAATAGGATTCTCATTGTCCTATGGGGGGGGCTTATGGAACTGATTGGGTTAAATAGCGGTTTACCGGGGTCTGTCTGGACCCCCATGAGTGATGGGGTTAAATAGGCTTGGATGGGGTTACATTATGCTAGATGGGGTTAGATAGGCTAAGATGGGGTTACATAGGCCTAGAAGGGGTTAAAAGGGCTTAGATGGGTTCAGATAGGCTAGATGGGGTTAAATATATCTTGAAGGGGTTAAATAGTCCCAGTTAGGGTTAAATAGGCCCAGTTAGTTTTAAATAGGTCTAGAAAGGGTTAAATATGCCCAGCTGGGGTTAAAAAGACTAAGGTAGGGTTATTAGGTCCAGATAGAGTTAGATAGGCTTAGATAGGCCCAGTTAGGGTTAGGTAGGCCCAGTTAGGGTTTGATAGGGTCAGTTAGGGTTAGAAAGGCCCAGTTAGGGTTAAATAGGCCCAGTTAGGGTTAAATAGGCCCATATAGGGTTAAATAGGTATAGAAGGGGTTAAATATGCCCAGGTAGGGTTAGATATGCCCAGTTTGGGTTAAATAGGGCCAGTTAGGGTTAAATAGGCCCATACAGGGTTATTGGGTCCATATTGGGTTAGATAGGCCCAGTTATGCTTAGGTAGGCCCAGTTAGGCTTAAGTAGGCCCAGTTAGGGTTAGATATATCCAGTTTGGGTTAAAATGGTCTAGAAGGGGTCATTACGTCCAGGCAGGTTTAGATAGGCCAAGTTAGGGTTAGATAAGCCAAGATAGGGGTAGAAAGGGCCAGTTATTGTTAGATAGGCCCAGTCAGGGTTAGATAGGCCCGGATAAGGTTAAATAGGGCCAGTTAGGGTTAAAAAGGCCCAGTTAGGGTTAGATAGGCCCAGTTAGGGTTATATAGGGCCAGTTATGGGTTAGATAGGGACAGTTAGGGTTAAATAGATCTAGAAGTGGTTAAATAGGCCCAGTTAGGGTTATTAGGTCCAGACAGGGTTAAATAGGCCAAGTTATGGTTAGATAGGCCCAGTTAGGGTTAGATAGGCCCTGATAGGGTTAAATAGGGCCAGTTAGGGTTAAATAGGGCCAGTTAGGGTTAAATAGGTCTAGAAGGTGTTAAGTAGGCCCAGTTAGGGTTAGATATGCCCAGTTTGGGTTAAATATTGCCAGTTAGGGTTAAATAGGTCCATATTGGGTTAGATAGTCTCAGTTAGGATTAGGTAGGCCCAGTTAGGATTAGGTAGGCCCAGTTAGGGTTAGATAGGTCCAGTTAGGGTTAAAAAGGGTTTAGTATGGGTTAATGGGGTATAGTTAGGGTTAAGGGGTTAATTGATATAGTTAGGGTTAATAGTGTAGTGTAATGCTTAGACTTTGTCATGAGTCTCCTGGAGGACCTTCATGGCACTTATAGGGTTAACCTAGGGATTAATAGTGCCCTATAGGGTCTATTTAGACCCTATTGGCACCCCTGCAGCAAGGGGTTTATGTGGGGAGCCTGCAGGGATCCCGTTCGGACCCCTTCATTATAGGGTTAATGTTAGGACACTGCAGGGGTCCCAGTTGGGAGCCCTGCATCATGGGGTTAATGTAGGGACACTGCAGGGGTCCCGATCGGGTCACGATCAGGTCCCCTGCAGCCAGCGGGGGGCTTAATTGGAGGGTACGCAAGGGCTTCACAGGATGGAAGTAAGCTGCGGCCATTTTGGGGTGTTTAGTGGGGTTGACTGGAGGGTTATCTGAGGATTTGAATAGGAATGTGGGGTTTCATGCGGCCGAATCTCTTGCGGCTGCGTGAGTTTAAAGGCTTTCCCTGCAGTGAGCTGCGGCGGGGTTGGCCGCAATTGAACGCAGGATGCCGCAAGCCGGTCGGAACCCTCAGGCCGGAGGGGATTAGAATAGGAAATTAGCTTGCAGCCACCCCTTGTGGCCACGCAGCTCCTAAGGCCATCATTAGAATGGGGCCCCAAGCCAGCTTAAACAATCCTATCTGATTTCAAATTGTTAAGGTTCAGCACTGCTCAGGGCTGGGAACATTGAGAGAGGTGGGGAGGGGTACAGCATTAATCATTAATAAGGTAAATTGTGTTTTTAAATTATATTTTCTAGCTATAGCTTTAGTTTACTGCTGTTGCCAATTTTTAATGTTACAAAATGATGAACTAAAAATAAGTTTAACATGAAAAGTGCTTACACTGGCCCTTTAATAGCAAGTGTTGTTTGTTTATGGCTAAAAGCAATTTTTGTATTTACCATTTTTCTGCTCATGTTTTTTAATGAATGCTGCAAGCACCAAAATATTTATGAGCTTGATTTTAATAAACTGCTTCAGTTCTTTACTCAAAGTATTTAATTTTACAGAGAATAAAAATGTTTCTTGTAGGACAGAAATATTTAGCACCTGTGAATCCATGATAAAAAAAATATCCTGTAAGTGTTGTATCTGCACCTACCACTGTACCAATAGAATATTTACCTTATGGGTTCTTATCACATATCCTCTGGGCTTTTTATGATCACATATTATTTTGGGATTTTTCACAGAAAATCAAAAGAGTAAATTTACCTATTGCAATCTTCACATTTCTATTAAAACATGCTAACTGGTATAAATCACATGTATTGAAAGCTGACAGCTCATGTTAGCCCATAAATATCTATAGACATTATTAGTGAGCCACATGAAGGTTGTGACCAGCGTATTATTTCAATGGCAATTAGACAAGCTTCCTGCTATTTCTTTAACTCACAAGGATTACTGTAACTTGAGGAAAATGCATGTTTTGATTTATGTCAAAAGTTAACATGATTAGCAATTATGTAAGACATGAGCATACAGCTTTTTTTTCAAACTTCAGCAGTGCTTTCTAATTTTAAACCATAAGGAGCATGCTCTACTACATTTATTTCTACTAAGCAATGTTAGGAGTATCACTGGAAATGTATGGCTTCATCTGTGTCACGATACAGGACCTTGGTAACTCCCATTGATTAGGTCCTCGTCACAAATGGATATAATCATACTCAGGGAACACAGACAGAATACAGAGATTCTCATTACTAAATAGCCTAAATGTATTATAAAATATTTCCCTGAACTAACACTAAGTACAACTCTCACGCTTGTAATCGTTGATCAGACTAGCGTTTATTGGTGATGGGTAAACATTTGTACAGGGGACTGAACAAAAGGTTAGTCAGACAATAAACAGGTAACAGACAACAACAATCCTAGGTAATGGGTAAGGTACCATGTCCATTGTCACAATGCGTCAAAGACTTTAGCTTTTGTTGTTTGCAACCTGCACCCCCCACATGCTCAGAAGCAAGCAATTGCACTACAAACCTGCAAATCCTGTTGTGTGGCCATCTCTGTACCTGCCATGTCATTCATTCAACAGGGTTAAAAGCAAAGTCTGCTAAATGTATGATTTTATCTAAATATGCTTTAATGCTCTTGGCTGCTATGTTGTTAGTTTTTGTTACATTATCACAAATGTGACATTCATGAAAAAAATCAAACAGGTAGGTTTTCATCAGAGAAGAATACATTTTTATGCAAGTGGTCTGCTTCTAGGATTGTGGGGTGTGTGTGTGTAGTGTATAAAGCCCTATTGGTTATAGGGTTAATTTAAGTGTTCATGGGGCTCTGTATAGAGCCCCATGGGTTATAGGGTTAATTAAGGGCTTATGGGGGTCTGTATTGACCCCCATGAGTTATAGGGTTCATTAAGGGCTTATGGGGCTCTGTATAGAGCCCCATGGGTTATAGGGTTAATGTAAGTGCTCATTGGGCTCTGTATAGAGCCCCATGGGTTATAGGGTTAATTTAAGTGTTCATGGGGCTCTGTTTAGAGCTCCAGGGGGTTTATAGGGGTAATTAAGGGCTTATGGGGGTCTGTATTGACCCCCATGAGATAGGGTAAATTAAGAGCTTATGGGGGTCTGTATTGACCTCCATGAGTTATAGGGTTCATTAGGGGCTCATGGGGCTATGTATAAATCCCCATGGGTTATAGGGTTAATTAAGGGCTTATGGTGGTCTGTATTGACCCCCATGAGTTATAGGGTTAATTAAGGGCTTATGGGGGTCTGTATTGATCCCCGTGAGTTATAGGGATCATTTAGGGCACATGGGGCTCTGTATGGAGCCCCATGAGTTATAGGGTTAATTAAGAGGTCATGGGGCTTTGTATATAGCACCATGAGTTATAGGGTAAATTAAGGGCTCACGGGGGTCTGTATTGACCCCATGAGTTATAGGGTTCATTAAGGGGTCATGGGGCTCTGTATAGAGCCCCGTGAGTTATAGGGTTAATTTAGGTGCTCATGAAGCTCTGTTTAGAGCCCCATGAGTGATGGGGTTTATTTCAGTTGCCTGGGGGGTACACCCCCCCCCCCCCCCCCCCCCGCGGCAGGGAATCTATTTTTTTTGGCGTGGGTCCTTTAAGGACCCGTGAGGCAGGAAATGTGAAATTCTAAATGCAGCGGGGTCACGATCGGTGCCGATCCAGGCACCCCCGCTGCAAGGGGTTAAAGTGGGGGGGCTGCGTTGCTTGCAGCAAAGCTAATTTAATAGCGTCATAACTTTTCAAAATTTGCAGCACGTAGGTTTTAAGTAGAAACCTTGTATCTACAAGGCTGGAATTTAATAATGCTGTATATATATTATAATAATCACATATAATAGTTGTCAAATAGCGAGTTGTTGTCATGCGAGGGTAGCAGTTCTGTCCGCAACTGCTGACCTCGCGAAGCTAGGGCCGCATTTGTGGAAGTGGAGGCTCCAACGTCAGCTGCGCAAATGCGACTCCCAGTAAAAAAACAACCCAGAAAAACTGGACTTTGAAACAAAAACCACGCCACGGGACTTAGAAAAAAAAAATACGACCCGCCGGACTAAGAAAAAAAACAAAAACGCGCAAAAAGGAAATACGCATTTAGACAAAAAAAAATATGACTCGCGGGACATCAAAAAACACCAAAACCATTGAAAAATAACAAAAAATATCACACACAGCACGGGGGGACAGCCAGGACGTCTGGGGGTGAGGTTGCACGCAAATTAAAGATGAATTTAAGGTGTTTCAACACTACACGACCCCAAAGCGCAGAAAACACTGCCAAGGACATACGAGTTTTAGTTACGACCCGCGCTACTTCTAAAAAAAAATATGAGGTCGCAAAAATACGAAGTTAACCACCGAAATGCGTACATTCAAAAACAACAACAACAAAAAAAAAACACACACAGCATGGGGGGACAGCCACGACATCTATCAGTGAAGTTGCAAGCTAATTAAAGTTGAATTTAAGGAGTTTCGGAAATTGAAAATTGGCTAAGCAAGAAAAAAAATGGTGGCCGAAAAAAATGAAAACGAGGCTACAAGACATATGCTCAAATCACTGTATATATATATATATATATATATATATATATATATATATATATATATATATATATATATATTGTGGTAATGTGCCCTTTGGCTACTGGTTTCTTCAGTGACTTCATATAACCAGTCCCCATGTGCTTTTTATCTCTTTTTAATAAAAAGTTTTCAAACAAACAAAAATAGCTTATTTTCAGCATGAAATAAACATCTATTTAAACATACTGTCTTAACATCAGGAACGCCCTTCCTAGCCCTGAAGCCGCTTCTCGGCCTTAAGGTAAAAATATACAGTCTTTGAATAGTCCATATTCAACAGCATTAAGTCTTGTTTCTCTGCAGAAAGTTGCCTTTCAATTTCATACAATAGGGTGGGGTTCTGGCCCGCCGTACTCTCCAGATACCTCAACGTCCAGGGACCCTTAACACCCTCTTTTGTTGAAGGCTAAAAATCTGTTAACTTCACAGACTTCTCCCTGGGGTGTATTATCAGACTCTGTAATGGTACCTTTACATCCAGTGTCTCTATTTCTCAGCTGTAATGGATCCTCTGCTACAATCACTGGGATAGCACCAATCAATCTCCTCTGTAAAAACTGCTGTAGCCAAAATCCTTGCAGCAGCTCCTCTGCAAATCCATTTTTTCCTCTGCAGCAAACAATCTCCTCTGTAAATGTTCTTGTAGCATAAATCCTTATTCTCTGCAGCTCCAGCAATCTCTTTAGCAGACTTCTCAGTTTGCTCCAGACTGTAAACTTGTAGGCTCTTCACTAAGTGTGTGCACTTACTGCTCCCTCAGCAGTCCCAGCAGTTCTAAAATGGTTCCTCTCACAGTCTGCCTTACATGCTTTGTAAGGCTCTCTGAGGTCTATACCAAAACAGGCTCTTAACACACCTGTCATGATTTCTGACCAGATTAAACACACTGCCTTCACTCTCACTGGTAGATGCATTCAAGCGTCCTTCTTAGCTTGCAGTGAGACTCTGGCCTTACTCTGCTATGCCAAACAGAGCGTAATTGCCACACCCATTTCTTTGTGTGTGCCTTTAACAGGCTTACAACACTTGCAGGTTCAATTAGTCGCTAGCACTGCTCCAGGAAGTTAATTCTCTCTTTCCTGGTAAGAACCCTTCATAACGTGTCTTGCTCTCACCGCTGGGGGGCACTATGTTACAATATATATATATATATATGTATATATATATATATATATATATATATATATATATATATATATATATATATATAACATTATATCTATCTATCTATATATCTATATATATATATATATATATATATATATAGAGAGAGAGAGAGAGAGAGAGAGAGAGTACATAAATAGTATATTTGTGTTCACTTTTGAATGTCTAAAATAAGTAAAAGAGTTAAAATACATATTCCCTTGTCAGAATGACAAGAAATACAATTATTACACTGCATTCTGGGAACCTGTGCAGGGTCATGCAAATGTCCCGACAAAGGGTTCACTCTTGTAATCCAATACCATTTCAAACACGACTTACTTTAAGCATATGCCTGCTGGATTATACAGCTTTAAGCAAAGTCCAGGATGGATTATACACAAGCCAGGATTTCAAGAGATTGTCTTGATTTCCTGCAGTACTGATTTATTGGATCTTCTTGCACTCTATGAAGTTTTCACCACCACCACAATTCAAAGGTGCTCAGCCTTCTTTATGCTCCAGCTTTCACATCTGTATGTTACTTCTGGGAACACCATAGTTCTAACTATGCTGACCTCTGTTGATAGTTTAATATCTTTACTTTTTGCTAACTTGTCCAAGCTTGCCATAGCTTTCCTCCACAGAAGCAAACATCTTAATTTCCTTCCCCAGTGCCAGCAGCACTCATGCAAGCCCAGACCAAACATATACACATAACTGAGGGTTTCATCTCGTATCAGTGTGTTTGTGTTCTTTGTGCCTTATCCGTTTATCTGTCATTTAGGGATTTTACTTTTGTTGGTGGGTGTGTCATGGTCTGGGCCTGCATGAGTACTGCCAAAACTGGGGAGCTACAGTTCATTGAGTGAACCATGAATGCCAACATGTACTGTGACATACTGAAGCAGAGCATGATCCCCTCCATTCGGAGACAGGACCACAGGGCAGTATTCCAACATGATTACAACCCCAAACGCACCGCCAAGACGGCCGCTGCCTTGCTAAAAAAGCTGGAGGTAAAGGTGATCGACTGGCCAAGCATGTCACCAGACCTAATCCCTATTGAGCATCTGTGGGGCATCCTCAAAGGGAAGGTGGGGGAGTGCAAGGTCTCTAACATCCACCAGCTCCGTGATGTCATCAAGGAGGAGTGGAAGAGGACCCCAGTGGCAACATGTGAAGCTCTGGTGAACTCCATGCCCATGAGGATTAAGGCAGTGATGGAAAATAATGGTGGCCACACAAAATATTGACACTTTGGGCCCAATTTGGACATTTCCAGTTAGGGGTGTACTCACTTTTGTTGCCAACATATTAGACATTAAAGGCTGTGTGTTGAGTTATTTTGAGGGGACAGCTGTTATACAGCCTGTACACTTACTACTTTACATTGTAGCAGAGTGTAATTTCTTCAGTGATGTGACATGAAAAGATTTTATAAAATATTTACAAAAACCTGAGGGGTGTACTTACTTTTGTGAGATACTGCATATATATATATATATATATATATATATATATATATATATAGGGACCCTCCCCTGGTAGCTGGGGTGTGGCCAAAAGCTACATCATCTTGGCCTGAAAAGAGGGCAAAGGCATAGAAGGAATGTTGTGAAAAAGGGGAGAGGTGGGTGGGTTGACTGGCAGCGTGCTTGATGAAGATAGGTGAGTGGGGTTTAAATAAGTGGCGTGGGGAGAGGGACCCTTCCACAATTTCAGGTGTTCAGGTGTTTTGTCCTGAAAAGAGGATTGAGAAAAATTGAGAATCTGTTTAGGGTGACTGGGTAAGGCCGAGACTGGGGCCGAGACTGAGCATCTGGTTAGGATGACTGGGTAGGGCGCCGAGGGTGGGCATTGGTTAGGCTGTAAAATTGCCATGTCGTCTGCTTTAATAGTATGCACTTACTTGCAACCTGTGTATATAAAAATAAACATATTTATATAAATATATATATATATATATATATATATATATACATGTGTGTGAACGTAAATAGTAGTGGTAGGGACCAGAGTTCACAGAAGCACCATGTTGACTGCTTCCATTGAGGTCTGTTAGGGAGACCTTTGGTGTTACAGGAAGTGGAATGAATTAAATATGTTAAGGCCGAGATATGGTCCTTCTAGGACCTGGGTGATAGGAGGGGCTGAAGGAGAAGGTAAGAGTGGGAGTAGGAGGAGCGGGCGTAGGAGGGGGCGGGCAGGATGTCCACAAGGGGCAGGGCAGAGAGCTGCTGCAGGGGAGGGTAAAGAGCATGAGGGAGGTGAGGTCGAAGGGCACGTGGGGAGGTTGAGGGGAATGGGAAAGGGATAACTGGGCACCTGATGGGGGAATGGGGAATAGTGAGAAGTGGGCGGCTACTGAAGGGCAGCGGGCGAGAAACCCACGGGTTTAGTGGGCAAAGGGGGAAAAGGAGGGAGGATCTGCAGACCTCTGGGGAAGGTGGAGAGGAGGCGGGTGGCCGGAGAGAGGTAGGCGGGGCTAGGACATGGAAGCAAGGAGGAGAGCCAGAGCGGGAAATGGCGCAGGCATGACGGCACATGGGAGCGCAGAGGAAGGGAAGGAGGAGAGGTTGGGCCGGCCATGGCTGAGTGCGAGTGGAGTGGCCGGCACTAAGAGGAAAGGAGGATAGGGAGAGAGATAGGGGGCAGTTCATTAGAGCTCGCGCAGTGGTCTGGGCCCTTTCACCTGCTCACATTGGAAGTAATGTAGAAGTGTATAAGGGAGGTGCAGTGCTCATAATCCATGGAGGGGAAGTGGTGAGACGCTGTGAGTCAGGAGGCACAGGGACTAATAAAACCAAGTCCGGGAGTGATTGATGTGCATGGCGGGGGTGTCTGCACCTTTATATGTGCGGGGCAGGACAAGGAGAGGAAGCAAACATCAGGTGTGACAGGTGGTAATGGGAGAGTGAGGGGGGAAATACGCCATGGAAGGAGGTGTGCAGGGGGAGCCCGGGCTAGGGAGAGAGTGGTAGGGATAAAATAGGAGCAACGAGCGGGAAAATGGGATGGGAGACAAGGTGAGAGGACAGGGACAGTGACAGGAGCGGGGGGCGCCTGGCGAGGTAGACGGAGAGCAGGTGGAGGGTAGTAGTGGCGTACAGAAAGTCTCACCTGAAGAGAAACGGGCAGACAGCTGCCAAGGGACGCAGCAAACAGCAGGGGAGGAGTGAAGAGGGAAGGCAGGATTAAGGGGGCGAGTTACAATGCAGGGAAGCTCGAGGTTCACGGCAGACAGCGAAGGAGCAGACCGGCAGGGATCCTCCTAGGAAATTGGGTTTTAAATAGGTGGCGTGGGGAGAGGGACCCTCCCACAATTTCAAGTGTTCACATGATTATATACATAGTAAAATTATGTCCTGATAATTCTCTGGTCATGGTAAACACCTTCTTCCAACATCCTCATAAAAGACTCTACACACGGACATCAGTAGATGGACATTAAAGAAATCTGATTGGCTATATACTTTGTAGCCAAAGATGGAGGAGTACTATACAGTCAGCAAAAACAAGACCTGGAGCTGACTGTGGATCAGATCATGAGTTTCTTATTGCAAAGTTCAAAGAGGGAAAATCACGAGACCAAAAAGATTTTACATAAATAATATTCACTGTGAATATTCAATGGAAGTAGATTTAATGGAGTAGACATGGTAGATATAATGAGTGAAGAACTTTGGAAAAATGTTTGTGACACTGCCCAGAAAACAGCAACAGTATTTAAGAGTATAGCCAAAAGAAAGAAAACTAAGAAGGCAAATGGGTGAGCCATTGAAAGTAGCCCAGTAAAGAAAGAAAGTGAAAGTTTGTGGAGACAGGAACATATTATTCTAGCTAAATGCATATTTCCAAAGGATAGCAAGAAGAAACAAAGAGACATTCTATAATGAGCAATGTAAAGAGATAGAAGAAGATAACAGAATGGGAAAGTCAAGAGATCTCTTCAAGAAAATTGGGATTCTTAAAGGAACCTTTTGTGCCAAAGTGGGCGTGATAAAATACAAAAACGGTAGTGACGTAACAGAAGCAGATCAGATGAAAAAGTGATGGATGGGATACAAAGAAGATCTACACAGGAATGATCGTAACGCCATTGATAACCTCAATAGTTTGTGCAATGAGCTGGAGCCAGATTTCTTTGAGAGTGAAGTGAGATGGGCCCAAGGAAGCCTTGCTGATAACAAGGTTGCTGAACTGTTCAAAATCCTAGAAGACGATATTGTGAATGTTGTTTGCATTATGCCAACAAATTTGGAAAACTCAACAGATAGGAAAAGGCCAGTCTCAGTCTGTATCTCAATCCCCAAAAAAGGCAATACCAAACAGTGCTCCAATTATCAAACAATTGCACTGATTTCACATGTCAGCAAGTTAATACTTAAGATCCTGCAAGTTTGGCTCCGACAATATACAGACCAAGAACTACCAGACGTGCAAGCAAGGTTTCACAGAGGCACAAGAGATTAAATTGCCAATGTCTGCTGGATGATAGAGAAAGCAATAGAATTCCAGCATAAAAAAAATGTTACCTCTGCTTCATAGACTGTTCTAAAGTCTTTAACTATGTGGTTCACAACAAAACGTGGAAATTTCTTGAAGGGGTGGGAGTACCAGTTAATCTCATCTGCCTCCTGAGGAACCTGCACATGAACCAAGAAGCCACAGTCAGAAACAAACATGGAACAACAGAGTGTGGGGTATGAAAAGGTTATTTATTGTTATCTTATTTATTTAACTTAAACAAGGAAGACATCATGCATATTCAAAGCCTATTGATGAAGGTGAAAAAAGAGTGCAAAAGCTGGCCTGCTGCTCAATGTTAAAAAGACAAGGATCATGAAAAAATCTAAATTCCTGACAAATAGATGGGGAAATAGTGGAGGCAGTGACAGATTTTATTTTCTTGGGCTCCAAGATATCTGCAGATGATGAATGCATCCATGATATTAAAATACATTTGCTTATGGGGATGAAAGCTATATCAATTTTGATGACAGACTATTAAAAAGCAAAGATATTAAATTATCAACAAAGGTACACATTGTTGTTATTATTATTATTATTATTATTATTATTATTATTATTATAGTTCATTTATAACGTGCCAACATTTTCTGTAGCACTGTACATAAGTTAAGTTCAGACAAAGATAAATACAAATTAACAAATAGCAAAGCAAGGAGGGCCCTGTCTTTGAGCTAGGAATCCAATGTCCATTGTGCATCCCCAAAGTACTTAGGATAGAAACTCGCAGACTTACAAGCTAAGGTATAGTGAGTGGTAAAAGACGGAGAGAGGTGATAGGGTGGAAGGTGATACCCTTCTTTGAAGAGATGCGTTTTAAGTGAGGTTATAAATGTTTTGAGGCAAGAGGATAATCTGGTGGAGCGAGGCAAGGAATTCCAGAGACTAGGGGCGGCACGAGAAAAGTCCTGGAGGCGGGAGTGAGAGGAGGTGACAAGAGTTGTAGAAAGAAGAAGGTCATTAGCAGAACGAAGAGGGCGGGTGGGGGAGTATTTAGAGATGAGAGCAGAGATGTATGGGGGAGCGTTATTGTTGAGGGCTTTGTAAGTTAGGGTCGTGATTTTAAATTTTATTCTTGAGACTAAGGGAAGCCAGTGGAGTGATTGACAGAGAGGTGATGCCGACACTGCAGTAGTCTAGTCGAGAGATGATGAGAGAGAGTATCTTGTGTAATATAGTGACGAATAATAGAGATGTTTTTTAGATGGAGAAGACAAGATTTAGTTAGTGATTGTATGTGAGGGATGAAATACAGAGCGGGGTCCAGTAGAACTCTTAGACAACGGGCTTGGGAAATGGTGGTGATGATGTTGTTGTTGACAGTGAGAGAGATGTGAGGAATTGACGCTATGGGAGAGGGAGGGAAAATTAGGAGTTCAGATTTAGACATGTTGAGTTTGAGATGATGGGTGCACATCCAAGAGGATATACTAGAGAGGCAGTTGGAGACATGTGTTAGAAGAGAGGGGTATAGATCTGGTGCTGAGAGGTAGATTTGGGTGTCATCTGCATAGAGATGATAATGAAGCCCAAAAGCGTTTATTATAGTACCAAGTGAGGATTTGTAGATGGAGAAGAGGAGGGGGCCTAGGACTGATCCATGGGGTGAGCCAACAGACCGGGAGTGAGGAGAAGAAGAGGTGTCAGAGAAGGAGATACTGAATGATCGATTTTGTAGGTATGATGAGAACCACGAAAGAGCAGTGTCGCAGAATACCGAGGGAGAAGAGGATATGGAGTAGAAGTGGATGGTCGACAGTGTCAAAGGCAGCAAAGAGATCTAGAAGAAGAAGAATTGAAAAGTGACCTTTTGAATTGGCGGTAAGCAGGTCATTGGTGACTTTAGTGAGAGCTGTCTCAGTGGAGTGTTGGGGCTGAAAGTCGGATTGGAAGGTGTCAAGAAGGGAATTAGAGGAAATAAAGCTGGTAAGGCGGTTATAGACGAGCCGCTCCAGCAGTTTGGAAGTCAGAGGAAGCGGAGAGATAGGGCGGTAGTTAGATGCGACATCAGAGTCAGATGAGGGTTTTTTGATGGTGGGTATAACTATGGCATGTTTTAGAGAAGAGATTGAGAAGATAGGGAAGATTATTAGAACTATTGTATTCCCAGTAGTAACATACAAATGTGAGAGCTGGACCATAAAGAAGGCTAAGCACTGTTACATAGTTATAAAGGTTAAAAATATATATTTTTAGTCCATCAAGTTCAACCTTTTTAGATCTCCTCTGCAATATGCAGATTAGTTGTTAATTTCTTGATCCCGAGGAAAGCAAACAGAAAAAAATACCTCATTGAAACTTTGCCAATTGTCTCAAAAGGGAAAAAAAACTAAAATACATTCCTAACCCCAGATACTGGCAATCAGATTCCTCCCTGGATCAATACTCCCTCCCTAATTAACCAGGATAAAACTGAATGCCCTTTTTAATCCCTTTTTAAAGTTATTTTTCCAATACGCTGTCACCCCCACCTTTGGTAGAGAATTCCACAGATTAACCACCCTTACAGCGAAGAACCCTTTTTTTTCTTTAAGGTGTAATTTTTTTTACTTCAAAGGATGTCCTCTTGTCAGTTTAAAACCTCTTGGCACAAAAAGTTCACTTGATAAAGCCTTATATTGCCCCTGGATGTATTTATATAAGGTAATCATATCCCCTCTTAGACGCCTTTCTTCATAACTTAGCCCCTCCATTCCCCTTATTATTTTTGTTGCCCTTCTCTGTAATTTTTCGAGCTAAAATGTCCTTTTTATCAAGTGGTGGTCAAAATAGTACTCCATATTCCAAATGAGAGTGTACTAGAGTTTTGTATAGTGGCAGAATTATATATGCATCTCTTGCTTGAATACCCTTAATACATGCTAACATTTCACTTGACTTTGCAGATGCTGCTTGCCAATGAGCACTGTTACCTAGGTGGTTGTCCACAAGCACTCCCAAATCCCGTACAATATTTGATACCCATAAATTTGCTCCATTTAGGTCATAAATCGCATGGCTATTTTTCCTTCCCAGATGCATAACTTTACATTTATTCGTATTACTTGTTATCAGCCATTTAGTTGCACGTTCCTCTAATTTATGCAAATCCCTCTGGAGGCAAAGTACATTATTTTCTTATTTAATTAACTTGCACTACTTCCAGTAATCAGCAAAGATGAAGACACTACTTTCCAGTTCTACTTCTACGTCATTAATAAATATGTTAAAAAGGAGAGGACCTAATATTGAACCCTTTGCCACCAATAATAAACAATTGGATTATATAAACTTGAAAACTTTGATTTTTAAATAGATCACAATATAAAATCAATGAGAGATTTCTCAAAATTATTATCATGACTAGCGACTTGCCTTTCAAAAATTACGGCAATACAATTTTAAGCCATGGCAATGCTGTGTGCCACACAATGTAAGGCTTTTGCTTCTCTAAGGACCTTCAGTGCTCATTGCGAGCCCAGCGCTGAGCGCCTTTGGTGCTGATCGCATGGCACACAATGAGTGCCTTCAGCGCTCATTGCGAGCCTCTCCCCTCGTGTACTTCACGTTTCCTCCTTTGCTACGATCACCTTCGTCACTTATCGCGAAGCCAAATATATAAGTACAGTGTGAAATATACAATTTTTTATTACAGTGAATTCATAAATTAATATAAATTAATAAATTAATATACTTTACCTATTGATATTTAATATGCAGCAATCAATATCCTGAAGAGCTAACAATCTCTTTGGATTTTCCTGTACAGTTGGACTGTTGATCACCTGAGGAGAAAGTGTCAGCAATGTGCCAAGTGTGCAGTGTAAATAGGATGCATGCGCGTGGCCAAACCATTTGTGTAGGAGGGTAAAGCAACATTTTAGAATCGTAATGTTATACTTTGCAAGTTAGTGTTGTAAAATGGCTGCTTTTTTCTATATGTTACTTGGCTTGCGAGTATTTTCCGTCCGTTGTATATTTTTTATCTCTTACGTTCCTGGCTAACTCGTACGTGCCTGGTGGTGATTTCCGCGCCTCGGTCTCCTTTAGTCTTGTTTGCATTTTTTGCGGGCGCCATTTCTTTTCTTCCTTGGCCAATTTTTGAGTGGCGAAACTTAGCAAATTTGGCTTAAATGTGCATGCAACCTCACTTCCAGGCATCTTGGCACACCCCCTTCCCCCCACCCCGTGCTGTGTGTGTTTTTATTTTTATTTTTTTCTTGTTTTTCGATTTCTGGACGTTAAATTTGTATTTTCTCAAGGTTGTTTTTTTTAGCTCCCGAGATTCCAAGGTCGTTCCTGGCTAACTCGTACGTGCCTGGTGTTGATTTGCGCACTTGAGTCTCCTTTAGATTTCTTTCAGTCGACATTTTTTTTCTCTCTTAGCTAATCTTCCCGTGCCGAAACTCGACAAATTCTGTTTAAATTCATGTGCAACCTCCTTTATTTTTTTATTCTTGTTTTAGTGTTTTTCGATTTCCACGGTTCGGCCGTTAAAGTTGTATGTCCTGCGTGTTTCAATGCCTCAACAAGGCTTACAGGAGCTTGACGACGAATCGCAGTTTGACAACTTTTATATGTGACTGGATCAATTTTAAAACATTCAATATTCTGTTAGTTCAATATAGAAATTAATAAGAAGTCTATAAAATCTTATCAAACTTGGATAAACAATCAGCTATCTATATATTCGGTATTAATATTCAGTGATATAGCATGTTACTCTATGAAAGCAGTAATAAGCAAAACCAGGTATAAAACCTACCTGGCAGCCAGAGTATAGAAATATTCAGTAGTAAATAAAATTACTTAGGTTATAATGTATGTTTAATATAATTCTTATACATGTATTAGATTATACCGTAAAGGATTTTATAACAGAATTGATTGAACCTAACCAGGACCCTGAAACCTTATTTCGGGTTGTACCTAACCTATCAATTGTAACAGAAAGATTGTATCTGGACTATTTCAATTCTATTATAAAATGTAACAGGAGAAACTTGTAGCTATACTTTACCCAAAATTTAAGTTAGCAAGGAGATCCTTGTCTGGATAGGACTGTTCCTTAATTTGTTTAGAAGAAATGCCTCTTGGTCTTCTTTTTAGGAAGAATTTGTAGTAAAGAGGATAATTACAGAGGATAATTACAGAGAAAAGACAAACAAGCAGAAGTTTATGCCAGAGAGTAACAGACAGAAAAAAGGCCCCAGCCTCGCTTTGTCCTAATACATAAACTCTTCCTTTTTTACCCACTCCCACCCATAGGACTGATTTCCACCAATTGCAATAGCCTTCTGCCATATGTACACGCATAATTAAGATATGTCAATAAAATTATGTATAAACATATTTCTGTCCGCTAGGGAGCAAACTCGTTCCATGGCCCAACTAAGAGTTATTATGGAATATGTGTTAACTTTTAGTTATACTTTGAGCCAATTTTTTTTAGTTTTGAATAAAACATTGTTCCTCTATCTACACCTGTTGATAGTGGGTGTGGTTAAAACAATGAGGAATAGGAGAAAGTTTTTGCGGGCTCCGATTGGGTTACGGACACCGGCCTCCGATTTGATGCAATGGTTAACATCACAAGTTAATGCCCCTCCAAGCCTTTGATCTTTCACGGCCGCAAGAGTTGCGAACGCTAAAATCGCAAATTGCTATTCAATTAGCAAAAGTCAAACCACAGGTTAATGGTACCAAGGAGGGCTCGCAAAGGGCTTAATGAATATGGATCACTGTATATGCATATATAAACCCTCTACCGTACTTTTATTAAAAGGGAAAGTGATGTTAGGTCTTAGAATTAATAGCACAACATTCTTAAGCTCGTAAATCAGCTCAACAAATTAGTTTATTTCATGTTTAGTTCCGTGTTATATCGATCCTGGCAATGTGTTCATACATATAATGGAACTCGCATGTAACAGAATATCATATTTACGGCATTATATTTGAAATGTGGGTCCGATTGTAACTCATAAATCAAGCTCGTAGGACTTCAATGAAAAATGGAGGTTGGATTTCAAAGTACTACAGGCTTGAACCACAAGTCACGATTGGACCCAGATTCCATTGGCTGCTTATAACCGGGAGTTATGGCCTTGCGTCAGCGATCATGTTCAAGCTGGCAAATGCTACTATCTATAGCATGGTTTGAGATATGCGTCATCGGGTGGGATCTTGCGGGCCTGGCCAGTTGAATAGCACCATAAGTTGTGGCCGATGCGGGCTCACAGCAGGCCCGCAGACATGCGGCCTACTCCAATTGAGTTGCCGCCTTGCAATTGAAACAGGCTCATTGTGTCTATGTTTTATCTTTATAAGACGGATCTGTGTTCCTTCTAAAGGCTTTCTCACCCATCGGAAATTATTTGAAAAAATATAATGAGGAATTTTATATTGTTCTTTATTATAATACTAGATTTAAAAAGAAATACGTTGAAGTAAAAAACTGATTAAAAGCAAGGAAACTTGGATGATTTGCTAACTTTAAACATATAATATGTGACGTTTAAATAGAAAGCGCTGATATAGCAGTTCTACGTAACAAGCCTTTTTAGTGACTATATGTATACTATTTTCACTTTAAGAGGGAACTCTCTTATCGTATTGCCCTTTTATCAGACAGTCACCATTCAACTAAATTTATTTGTAGCACATAGGAGTACAGCTGATGTATAAGAGGTTAATTATATGCATACTTGAGTGATAATGAATGGTCAGACAGCATGGATATATGTACTTACAATGGTAAATAATAAACATAAAATAGCAATTAAAGAAGATGATGATTACTGTTTCTGAATAGGCAGTGCAAAGCAGACATTGAGAAAGTATAGATAGGTGAATTGGGTAGGGAGAGAACAGAGGGCAACAAGGATATTGGTGGCAAAGGGAGCTAGGAGAGAGTGGAGGTTATTTATAACATGTATAAGATCACGCATCAGCTATGCTGTGAGAGCACCAGAATTATACATTTCGAGGGAGAAATTTCAGATTGGAAAACTTAACAACATTTTAGCTGCTAATATATTTTACTTCTAGTACACTTTATTAGAGTATTGTTGCATATTTGTTTAAATCTAGATATGTGGATTTTCTCTCTGCTCGTGTAACCTACAGAGCAACCTCTAACTGAATAAAAATAACTAAATAATGAGGATGGCATTACACAATGTTTAACAAGGGGCACTATTCTTATCTCATTATTTTTGCCCTCACTAATTATATCCTTTTTTTTTCCAATCCGTTTTATTAATCAGTAAAGATGTCAACATACAGATGATGCAGCAATATACAATAAAGTCGCCAGTGAAATATGAAAACAAAAGACATTTAATCATTCATTAACAAGGTTCACCTGCATAGGGGTCATTTCGAGATTGATAGTACATATTTTGCAATGGTTACCCTATGTAGATAAATATATTCTACTAGATAAGCATTGTTTTGTACGGCATCTCCACTAACATTTTTCCTTTTTTAGGATATAGTATATAAAATAAAAAGCAATAATGGAGATTAATAAACATATATATTAAAGATAAGAAAATAACTAAAAATAACTTGACTCGTGTCAGTTTAGTAATATCAAAATAATAATTGCAATTTAACTGTTGTTGACTTATGGCTAATGATATGTCTGTATTTACCTCTGCCTTGTCAGAGTTTCTACATGAGTCCTTTGTTAGTTTGTTATACACATAAAACAGTTTTTGTTATTTTTTGGCAAGGTTTTCCAATGGATAGATGAAGGGTATTTTAGAGATACTAATATGATAAACCCATAAAAAATATAGTATTGATATAAACGGATGTGAACTAGCCAACCCAGTAACTAAAAACCATGCATGTAGGAACTGGGGGGATGGGTGGGAGAAATCCCCCCGCCCCCGAGTTTGTCTATGTTTGCATGTATGTATATATATGCTATTTTACGGCCTGTGCATACAATGAACTGTATCCCCCCAGAATGATTCTGTCTCCTACACCCCTGCTAACAACATATGCATTTATTCAGTGGTAAGTTATCATTTCCATGTAATGTTGCTAATGGCGCTAATTATTATTATATTCAATTCTGCATATATCAAATCTACATTTCCCTAGTACAATGAATCTGCCCCACTTGGCTGTACCTCATCATTCACCTCATTACTACTATCTCAATGGCTATCATACAACACATGTTCTATATGAAAATTTGGCAATACCCCCTGGAGGTCCAGATACCTGTTTGCAGTTAATAACCCATCAACATATGCTCTTCTATGGAACTGTCCCTTAGTGATCAAACATAATCTTATGTCCCCCTTAAGCCCCAGATTGTGAGCTTGCAAGACCAAACAGTACAAAATATTAAGTTGGGAGATGTAAAATTTTATGAGCATGTGATTAAAATTGTTTTTCAATTAAATATATTTAGCTAAAAATAGGTTCTGATTTTATATATATACTAGCGACTTGCCCGTCAAAAAATGACGGTCAATAAAAAAAGTGTTGAAATGCTGTTTGTCACACAATGTGAGTGTACTGTGTGACTCAACTATATAGACCCCTCTAACACAGTAATGAACACATTTAATAACACTATAAGTGCCATGAGGGTCATCCAGGACCCTCATGACACAAAGTGTAAGCACTACACCATTTTAAACCGGCCTCTATTTAACCCTATTAGTCCCATAAGGGTATTTAAAGACCCTCATGGGACAGTTAGAAGCCTAACATTACCCCGTAAGTGCTATGAGGGTTCTCCAGTACACTAAGTATAAACACTACACTGCACTAAACCCCCCAACAAACCATTAAATCTAAACTAACCCCCCCTGTACACTAACCTATTAACACCTACACTATCTACCTACACTACCTACCTACCCCATAATAACCCCCCCCCACCACTCTAATTAAAGGGGGGGGGAAAACTAAAGTCACCAAAAATAAAAAATCTACATTACAGAAAATAATAAAACCTAAGTCACAAAAAATAAAAAAGGAACATTACAGAAAATAAAAAAATACATTACAACCCCCACCCCTCACTACAGAAAAAAAAATTACACACCTGAAAAGGAAATACATACAATACATACAATACAAATAAAATGAAATAGAATACAATACTCCCCTTATCTATGTAACATACAATCAATACTATCTATCTTATATACATCCCCCAATCTATGTAATATACAATACATTGTATCTATATAAAATACATCACCTAATCTATCTAACATACAATACATCCTATCTATCTAATATACATCCCACAATCTATGTAATATACAATAAATACTATCTATCTAAAATACATCACCCAATCTATGTAATATACAATACTTCCTATCTATGTAAAATACATCCTCCAATCTATGTAATATACAATAAATACTATCTATCTAAAATACATCCCACAATCTAATATACAATACATCCTATCTATATAAAATACATCCCCCTATGTAACATACAATAAATGCTATCTCTAAATAAAATACTCTAATTCTAAGCTAAAATAAAATAATTAATACCACTTACCTTTGCAGATGTCCCTTCAGATCAGCAACCTAGGAAAAAAAAATACTACAACACGTTTACATAAAATAAATAAACATTGTAAATATTCTAAATATTCTACTCACATTTCCAGCATGTCCCTGTCCTTCTTCTTTTCTTCTTCTCCAGCGCGGCCACTGTTGAAAAAAAACATTACATGAGTACAACAGACATAAACATCAAAACAAAGTAAGATAAACATAATATAAAGTGTACTTACCTCCTCGCGATGTCTCCGGCCACCTCCTCTTCTGCCCAGGATGGGCCCTGGAACAAGCGCACGCTGTAAAATAAAAAATAGAAAAAAAAAATAACAGAGATCCGCACTCGCGGATGTTCCCGACGCTAATGAGCCTCCTACAGAGTTTTCTCAAAGAAAATTGGCAATGGTGACTTCTGATTGGCTAAAAAAGCTTTCTATCAAATTCAGCCAATCAGAAGACGTCAATGTGTGACCCAATGAGAAAGGGATACACCCCAAAATCCCACTCTGATTGGATAACGCACCTGTAAATCTTTATTTGAACCAATCAGAATGCTTTATTGCCATCGACCAATCACAATGGGATACACTCCCACGGGGTGATTGGCTGAAGACATCTGCACCTTCTCATTGGTTGTAATACTTGACAACAGCCAATGAGAAGGCGCAAATGCCTTCAGCCAATCAGTACATGGGGGTGTATCCCATTGTGATCTGCTATTGTCAGTGCAACCAATCAGAATGCGCAGATGCCTCCAGTCAATCACCATGTGGGCGTGTATTCCATTGTGATTGGCTGAAGGCATCTGCGCCTTGTGATTGGTTTAAATAAAGATTGACAGGTGCATTGTTCAATCAGAGTGGTATTTTGGGGTGTATCCCTTTCTGATTGGCTCACCCATTGGTGCCTTCTGATTGGCTGAATTTGATAGACACCAGGTTTTTTTAGACCGCGGTTCCAGGGGGGGTATAGTGCAGTGTAGTGTTTATACTTAGTGTCATGATGGTCCTTGAGGACCATCATGGCACTTATGTGGTTAATGTTGGTTTGTAACAGGCCCATAAGGGTCATAATATACCCTTATGGGACTGATGGGGTTAAATAGAGGCTTATGATGGTCTCTACTGAACCCCATGAGTGACAGGGTTAATTAAGTGGTTATAGGGGTCTGTATTGACCCCCATGAGTGTGAGGGTTAATTATATGTATTATGGGGATCTGTATTGACCCCCAAGAGTGACAGGGTAAATTAGGGGTTTATGGGTGTCTGTATTGACCCCCATGAGTGAGGGGGTTAATTAAGTGCTTATGGGGGTCTGCAATTGCTCCATATTTAAGCCTTTGGCGCTCATCGCCTAAGTACTACGGGTTTAACACGCCTGTGGCGCTCATCGCTAAGCTCGCAAAGCGTGACGACGATTCGTAGTTTGACAACTATTATACGTCATATATATATATATATATCTATATATATATATATATATATATATATATATATATATATATATATATATACAGTGCCTTGCAAAAGTATTCACCCCCCTTGAGATTTTTTGTGTTTTGTTGCCTCACAACCTGGAATTAACATGGATTGTTTGAGGATTTGCATAATTTAATTTACAGAATATGCCCACAACTTTGACAATGTTTTTTTTTTTATTGTGAAGCAAACAACAAATAGGACAAAAAAACAGAAAAAGTCAATGTGCATAACTATTCACCCCCCTAAAGTCAATTCTTTGTACAGCCACCTTTTGCGCCAGTCACAGCTCCAAGTCGCTTTAGATAAGTCTCTTCCATCTTGCAAAACTGCTCCAGCTCCTTTAAGTTGGATGATTTGCACTTGTGAACAGCAATCTTTAAGCCTGACCACAGATGTTCTATTGGATTGAGGTCTGGGCTCTAACTAAGCCATGTACATGTTTCCCCTTAAACCACTCAAGTGTTTCATTGTGGGGATGGAATTCTTTGGGTGATGTGATGTGTTGGGTTTGCGCCAGACATAGCGTTTTCTTTGATGGCTGCAAAGTTCATTTTTAGTCTCATCAGACCAGAGCACCTTCCTCCATACATTTTGGGAGTCTCCCACATGCCTTTTCACAAGCTCAAAATGTGCCGTTTTGTTTTTTGCTGAAAGTAATGGCTTTCTTCTGGCCACTCTGCCGTGAAGTCCAACTCTATGGAGTGTATTATTGTCGTCCTATGTACAGATACTCCAGTCTCTGCTGTGGAACTCTGCAGCTCCTCCAGGGTTACCTAAGGTCTCTGTGCTGTCTCTCTGATTAATGCCCTCCTTGCCCGGTCCGGGAGTTTTGGTGGGCGGCCGTCTCCTGGCAGGTTTGCTGTTGTGCCATGTTTTTTCCATTTGGTTATGATAGATTTGATGGTGCTCCTGGGGATCATCAAAGATTTGGATGATTTTTATAACCTAACCCTGACTGGTACTTCTCAACAACATTGTCCCAAACTTGTTTGGAGAGTTCCTTGATCTTCCTGGCAGTGTTTGGATAGTGGTGCCTCTTGCTTAGGTGTTGCAGCCACTGGGGCCTTTCAAAAAAAGGTGTGTATATGTAATGACAGATCATGTGACACTTAGATTGCACACAGGTGGACATAATTTCACGTCCGAAGGCGCTCATCGCAGGGCTTGCAATGTGCACTGAAGGTGCTCAGACAGCTAAAAGTACATGAGGGGAGAGGCTCGCAATGAGCGCTGAAGGTACTCAGAGGACTAAAAGCCTTACATTGTGTGGCAAACAGCATTCCCAGCCTTACAATTTTATTGACCGTCATTTTTTGACGGGCAAGTCGCTAGTTTATATATATAATTCATACAACACACCTGTACTTTTTGTGCATATTGCTACTAAAAATGAAACTCTGATCTGCAACTGTATGAGAATTTTACTGTATTTAGTTTTGCTGAAAAAAGGCACTTCCTAATCTTAGTTTCCATTGCAGTGGCAGAGACTGTTTATGCAAGTAGCCTGTAGTTGTATTGTATAGATGAATATGGAGCCACTTTGAACATAAGTGTTATAGATTGAGGAATAGAATCTATGCATACCAACCTGCTGATATTTTCCAATGTGAATTTTGATTTGTATTACATTAACATATGCTTTACCATACAGTATGCAGTGTGAATTTTATGTGAAGATTACTGCAGGTGCTGTGAGGAGGAGCATTCAATCAATTGGAGAGTGCACACTATCAGAGAGGAGAGGCTGGTGACCTTGATACTTGAAATTGTGAAACTTTACATTGTCAATGAACAACAAAATATGTGCACTGTTAAAAGGACACAGAAAAGTATTTTTAAAAATATACTTCTTTGTTGTGTAACAGAAATATGTATTTTTTGTTTTTATTTAATTACAAATACATTTTTTTTGTACTTCATTATAGTTTCTATTTTATCTGCTTCAAATTAGTTTTTAGAGCTTTTTAGGGTTTTCTATTCTTTTGTCTGCTGTGCTTTATCCTGGTCAGTGTTGGAGCTATTGCTGGTACATCAGGTGGGACCATCTGATACTGGGAGTAAAAAAGGTATCTTAATTTATTAGATGGGGGTGGCAGATAATTACTTTATAGAAAGTTGATCTGATTACTACAGGGTAAAAATATGTCTGCATATATTTTTGGGGTTTTGTTGATCCCAAGGGGTGGATAGAGAAGTTACAAGGGGTCCCAAATTATTTTGCATTGTGGCCCTCTGTTCATTAGCCCCACTACTGATCCTGAGGATTGCCAACCTTGTCCTCAAGAACTCCTAGGCAGGCTATGATTATATTTACACTGTATGAATTCAGGTGAGACAATAAGAGACTGTTGAATACAGATTGCCTCATCTGTGTTCACATAGTGTTAAGCCTAAACCACAACCTGCCTTGGAGTCCTTGAGGAGAAGGTCAGGAATGACTACTCCATCTCTTTTCAAAGCAAATGTTATCACACTCTCAGAGAACCTCTATACAGAGAACCCTTAATACATCTGGCTCATGGTTAGATTTATACTTTAGATTGCTGTATGTATACTTATAGGTATGAGCCATTTACTGCAAATAATGCAATAAACCACTCAGACCACGGGAACTTGTTGAGGTTAAAAATTAAAGATGCTTGTGGAATCTACCATTTTATTTTCCAGTGGCCTTATTCCTGAGGTGGTAAGAGACCATGAGCCCAATTCAATTGAGCAATCGTAAGTTACTGGAGCCCGTAAGTGAGGCCGTAAGTTAATTTGCTATTTAATTGGCATCTTTTTGAGGGCTCCAATCGGTTTACAGGTTACGGCCTTGAAGACTTTGCGATGGTTAAACCCGGAACTTAAAGCCTCCTGATGCCTTTGATCTTTCCCGTCCGCAAGAGTTACGATCGCTAAAACCGCAAATATTTTCACACCCGTAAATGGCAAATGTAGGAGAAAATTCTACGAGTACTAGAGAGGACCCACAAGGGGGTTTAACCCCTGTCTGCAGCACTGTAAATGCAAATAAAAAATCAATACTGCACTGTAAATGACGGGGAAAGCGATGATAGACATTAGAATTAATTGCACAACAGTCTCAAGCTCGCAAATCAGCAATAAAAAAATCATATTTTTTTATGTGTCATTTCGGGGTTATATCAATCTCGGCTATCAATGAGTTAATACATATCAGGCCACCCATTTGGACAGTATCGGCATTCATTTTTCTTATTTTGTATTTTGAGAGTTTGCAAGTCCCATGGCATATCGGACCCAACCTAATTGATTGACATGTAACCTCCATGTTTTACTGCCATAATGATGACGGTCTCACTTTCTATTGACTGTTTAGAACTGGGTGGTTACAGCTGTGCTTAATTGATCATGTTCCCGCCCTGAACTGCTACGCACGAGTGCATGGTTTATGGCTTCATTGTTCGGCCCGTAACTTGCGGGCTTGTTCAATTGAATTGCACCGAATCAGAGACGACCGAGAGCCCGCAGCACGCCTGAGGACATATGGCCTGTATTCCGAGCGATGCAAGCTTACTATTGATTCTGGCTCTATGAATGTTGATAGGAAGCTCAGTCAGCACAATGGGTTAGCCGCAGTAACTGCTGACACCATTTTGAGACAGAACTTGCCAGAAGCAGGCTCAGTAAATATTAATGGCTGCAATAAAGAATAGTTCCATACCAAAGTGAAAAATATAATGTCTTTATTTTTTTCTTTTTAAAAACATTTTGCACATTAGTTTTAGTATTCAAACTGCTGGATGGAAAAAAATACCACAGTGGTTGTTTAGCCAAACAGAATAGATTATAGTAATGATTTGCAATTTTTCTTAATTGAAATTAAGAATAAAGCTTATTCTGGAGATTACTATTCTAGTAGAGACTCCCTGATATCTTTCTCTAATCCCTTTCACCCCACATCTTCTCTCAGTCCTGGACATTGACATTCATCACTATACTCTTTATTTTAATAACGTTTTTAAAACTTAAAAATGTAATAAATAAATATATAAATATATAAATAAAGATTATTCATCATGAGGAATTTCCATGCACAATTTTTATCATTATTTTTTCACTGTATTCTTAGTAAATTTAAATAATGTGCACACATTTCCTACTACCTGCACAGCAATTTTGGTGACGTCCAAATCTCTTTAAATATACTAATCATACTAATGAAATCTACATTTTAGTTGGTCTTTAAAAAGTTTATTTACTGGTGCTAATGAGCTTTAGTTCTTGTGCTATAGATGCTTTTCAGTACACCTTTATGGTTGCACAAGGACAATTACATTTAGAAATGCCTTTCATACAACATATTGTTCAATAATATGCCACTGAAATCATTTTTTCTTCAAAATTTGGAAATAACAATTTTATATTTTAACCAGCAAACCACATGTGACTACTTACCCTTTGATTTAATTATTGTAAATGTAGTGTTTCATAGAACATATATTAGCCTTTAAAATATTAAGTGTATGGTTAGTTAAAATGAATGTCTGTCAAGGGGCAAGGGCTACGATGCTACCAGGATTGCCAAATCAAAAAGAGAACAATGTTTTTCCTTTTGTGAAAACATATTAAAGAGTGGGACATATTTAAAAAGAAAGCAATAGGTTATATTAACCTCATCCCAAATGCACAAATGTCATTTAACTCAGAGGAGCCCTGAGCTCATGGATGTTGTTCTGCACCATCATGTAGAGCAGTCAAAATCATACTTAAAATGTAAAATTATTAATGTTATCTTCAGTTTAGCTGCACCAGCTAATATTTTCAGGAGGAAAAAAAGCTAAAAGCTTTGGGATCCTGAATGGACCATAAATTACAACTACTCTCTAAATGTTTTTTATACATTCTTCAATGCAATAATACATTTCATTATTTCATTTAGAGTTACTTTGTCTGAATACACCAATGGAAAAGAGAGATTTATCTGTGTGCAAATTAAGTGTATGGGCATTTGCAGGAATCTTGTCATTTTTGGTCCTTCAGAACATGCAGAGACTGCAAACTGTATTCGTCAATGAGGGAGGGCAGCTGGTGGATTGTATAAAAAAAACACATAAAATAGTGAAATATGCATTCATTTTAACAATTCAAAAAAATATTTGTATCTGGTATATTTTTCAGTGCTCTGTTTGATGAGTAGCATAAATTCTCTTTTAAGCATAAAATTATTGCAAATTTACCTAAATCTGGTGAAAGCCTTTATTATAAGAAATGTTTAACTCTTTTTGGTCCTTTGCTGTTATGAGAACGCTGGCACACCGCCAGCACAGGCGACAGCAGTGGCGGAAAGCATCCGCTAGATGTTGCTGCCAAGAGTTTGCTGCCGATGTCATAGCTTTAAGGTTAGGGTAAGGATTAGGGTAAGAGTTAGGGTTAGGGTCATGGCTGGATCACTAGTAATGCAACATAAGGTCACTCACGCTGTGCATTGTATTTTTCACACAATAATAAGTGATGTGGTCACAGGGATATTCGTCTGGAATGGAAATCAGTGAAAATCATGACAGAAAGTAGACTTAAATATATGTGTAGTATAAAAAAAAGTTACAGACTACACATTTCTATGGACACAAGCACTGTTATTTTAGCCATTGCGTTTCCAATACGTGTGATCTTTTCTCCTGCCTTACAACCGCCACAGCGCCATCTAGCGGCCACTTGCAGTATTGTTGCTGGCTCGGCTGTGCTTTATTCCCCCCTATTTTGAACTTATATCATCTTATACATGGAAAAATGTGGTATATACATATAAATATATATATATATATATATGTATGTGTGTATACAGTGTATATATATATATATATATATATATATATATATATATATCACATATATAGTTGTGAGCATACGAGTTGTTGCTAACGCTGCGGGCTCGCGTAGCGAGGGCCGCGGCTCGCGCAGCGAGTCGCGGGCCTCGCGAAGCGAGGGCACTGTGCCAGGTTCTCAGTTGCTGGCATGGAGCGCCGCAGGCGCTCCATGCCAGCACCTGAGGACCTCGCAAAGCGAGGTCTTCAGTTGCAGCAACTGCGACCCTTGCAAAAAAAAGTTTACGTCGCAACACATTACGACACTCGCAAACAACATACGACACACGTTCACACACATTACGACACTCGCAAACAACATACGACACACGTTCACACACATTACGACACTCGCAAACAACATACGACACACGTTCACACACATTACGGCCTCGCAACACTCGGACGCAACTCGCGAACATTACAAAATTACAAACACAATACATACACACAGCACATACATAAAAACCTTACCTACACAAACAGGAAGCACCCAGGACCTCAAAAATGCAACTTACAACTTAATTGCACTCAAAATAAAAGAGTTTAGACACTAAATAGTTTGTTAAGCGACACAAAAAATGGCCGACGAATAAAACGAAAACGAGGCTACACACGCAAACACCATACGAGACACGTTAACACACATTACGACTTCGCAAACATCGGACGCAACACGCCGACATACAAACATTTAAAACTTAACAAAGACACACAACAAACACATAAAAAGCTTACCTACAGCAAGAGGAACCAGCCAGCACCTCAAAAAAACAAGTTACACCTACATTTAAATCAAAATAAACACTTTAGACACTAATACCATCGCTAAGCGAGAGAAAAAATGGCCGACGAACAAAACGAAAACGAGGCTTCAGATGTAACTACACTACACTTACTCGCAATAATGAAACACATACTATGCGGAACGTATCACAATCAGATTAAACACCATTTTGAACAGTAATACGCCTAAAATGGCGGATGGAACGCAAATTGTAAGCTGGAACGCAAATAGCGCATGCGTATTGCGTTCTAACGGTCTCACTTTCCAGAACTTTCTACAAGTTTATAAATACTGCCTATTTCAAACTAAAAAATACATTTCTCCTCAGGTGATCAACGGAGTGACTTCTGAGATAACTGATGCTTTTACTTGAGAAGACAATTCTTTACTAATTTACTACTTTGCATTGTGCAAATTACAACTGAGAGGTAAGCTATAATATATTACATTTTATTATCAGGACAGGTCAAACAAATAAAAACAAAAAAATAGGATTTATGTAGTCATCATGTATGGCACATTTATGTGTATAGGCTCACAAAAAAAATACGCTTCATTTAACAAAACAACAAAAAAACATAATTTAATATTAAACAGAGCTTTATGTATAGTGACATCTGACACGCACATATATGTCTATAATGTATAGTGACATGTGACACGCACATATATGTCTATAATGTATAGTGACATCTGACACGCACATTTCTGTGTATTGCCCCTTCATAGTGACATCTGACACGGACATATATGTCTATAATGTATAGTGACATGTGACACGGACATATATGTGTATAATGTATAGTGACATGTGACACGCACATTTATGTGTATTGCCAATGCAACAAAATTAGCTTACAACAAAATCAGTAAACAACTACATTTAAATGACATTATATGTCATGTATACTGATATGTCACACACACATATATGTGTATCATCTATAGTTACATCTCACACACACACATTTATGTGTGTTGGAAAAACAAAATATAAGGTTAATTTAACCATTTAAATTTGACTCATGTATACTGATATGTCACACGTACACAAAATAATTACATTAAACTATGTAATGTGCTTCATGTATGTGACATATGTGTGTAGCCCCCAACAAAAAATAAGGTTAATTGAATTAATTTACTACAATTCAATAGATCATATAAAGCTGAATCTTTCTATTTCTTTTAATATTCAAACAGACTCTGCATCAACAGCGTCTCTCAACAATTTGCACCGTGCACTGTGAAGCACAATCCCTTTTAAAGAACACCAACAAAGAAGAAGAGGTAAGATACAAGACATTACATGCTCAAAAGGCCATGCTTTGCTAGATGGCAAATTATAAATATACAAATAACTATTTCACTTTCTTTTTCAAACAGACACTACAAGAAGACCGGCGGATTAAGATTGGCAGGAGGGGACCGTCTGTCATTCAAAACTTCTATCAAGGTAAAGTATTAAGTATAAACAAGAAATAACCATGAGCCTTATTCAATTGCGACTTACTCAATTGAATAGGCCTCTATATAAGCACATAACATATTTTTTATACAGAACTTTTTAGTTACTGAATTTCTAACCACAATCAAGGTTTTCAATAACTAAAAACTTTGCTCAATAAATATGTTATGTGATTATATAGAGCCCTCTTCAATTGGCAAAATTGAAATTCAATGAGGACCTATATGTCTTTAATGGCCAAGGGCCTCACTCAAATGTGATTTGCCCATTTCAATAGGGCTCTATATAAGCACAGAGCATATTTTTTAAAGGAAATTTTTCTTTTGTGAACACGTTGCTTTTGGATACAAGTTCACTAAATACAAAATTACGTAAAAAAATATGCTCTGTGCTGATATTGAGCTCTATTCCATTGGCCAAAACACAATTGAATGAGGAGCTCACAATATAACAAATGCAGTAACCAAAGGCCCTCATTCAATTGCTATTTTGGACAATTAAATATGGCTATAAATAAGAACTTTTAGGCCCTTAGTCTATTTTAACAAATATATGTGATGTGCTTATTTACAACCCTATTCAAATTTCTACATTGCAATTCAATTACGGCCTTAGAGTAGAATTACATTGTAAAAAATGCAATTGAATGAGGGCCAAACTATGCAACATATGGTACACACAAAGGACCTCATTCAATTGCAATTTGCACAATTGAATAGGGCTCTAAATAACAACATAACAATTTCTTTAAACTAAGGTTTTAGTTAATAAAAAAATATCAAAAATACAGTTTTTAAATGACTAAAAACTTATTTAAAATAATATGCTATGTGCTTATTTAGGGCACAATTCAATTAGCCAAATCGCAATTCAATGACACACAAACTGCTACACACAAAACAGAATTTCTTATTCAATGTTTAACAACCTATAAGCCTTACAAAGAAGCAAAAATAAGAATAACAAAAGTGTTGTGCACCTAATAGCATTGTATAAAAAAGCACACAAACTCATAGCAAACTATATTAACATTCTTCTTTAATGTTTAACAACCTATAACCTGTACAATCAAGAAGAAATAAGTTTTGCACAAGTGATGCGCACCAAACAGGATTGTCAAAAACTAACACAAACACATAGCAAACTACCTTAATTATATTATTTCATGTTTCACTAACTATAACCATCACAATAAAGGTTAAATAACTATACCACAAGTGGTGTGCACAAAACAGGATTGTACAAAAAATAACATAAACACATCTTATTTAATATATCACAACCCACAAGCCTTACTAAGAACCTTCAATAAGAATAACAAAAGTTCTTGGATTGTACAGAAAGTAAATAAAAACAAAGATAGAAAAAAATAACCATAACTCATACAATACAGTCAAATTAATACATTTTTAATTTATTTAACAGACATTTCACTCAAACAACATTTTCTATTTTACATTACAACAGATACTGCGTGAAGACAATCGGACGAGGACTTTTTCCACAGGACCGGACCATCGGACGAGGACTCGGACCAGACCAGCAGACGAGGAATTTCAACACAGGACCAGACCAGCAGACGAGGAATTTCAACACAGGACCAGACCATCGGACGAGGACTTTCACCAACAGACCACAACATCGGACGAGGGATATCGCCACAGGACCACAATATCGGACGGGGGCTATCGCCACAGGACCACACCATCGGACGAGGACTTCCAACAGAGGACCACACCATTGGACAACGATTTTGAAACGAGGACCAACAAACATTCGGATTTAAATCACACTTCAACCAAGGTAAACTATAATAAGTACTAAAGTATAAAACTAAAGAAACTGCTTTCAGTTGCATCCGTGTCAACAGAAAAATAAAATAATTAATTTACTATCCCCCTTATTTTATTTAAATTGCTACTATGCAATACATAGCTCAATAACCACATCACTTTTTTTTTCAGCAAAGAAGTTTTGCAGTGGTAAATATCTATCCACAAACAAAGTTTTTAATAAATAAAACCATTATTTTAAATAAATATGTTACATGCTTATTTACAGCAGTATTCCATTGGCCAAATTCTGAGCCAGTGAAGACAGGAATTATAAATTTAACTAAATATAAATGATACATTCATGATTTGCCTTTTATTTCACCAATTGTGCACAATAATCTTTAACAGGAATTACAAATTTAAATATACACAATTACATTTATTTGTTTCCGTTTACAGATTAATATGGCTGATAACGAGACCAAAGAAGAGAAGAAAAGACGTCAAACTAGAGAAAGACAAGAGAGATGGGCCGCCCAGCAGACACCGGAGGAGAAAGAAATTCGAAGAGAAAAAGAACGCAAAAGACTTGCAAATAAAAGAATATCAGCTGCAAAAATGAAAGATACAACCAAAAAAAAATAAAAAAATAATAAAGCATTTACAAACTGTTCCTAAAACATCAGATGACATTTTACAACATACCAGTCAAGACAGACCAAAAAAAACAACTACAAAAACAAAGCATTTACAAACTCTTACTAAAAACTTACAGGACATTTCAACCGAACAAGTCCAACATATACCAAGAAAATCTACGAAAAAAACTAAACATTTAGAACCTGTTGTTGAAACATTTCATGACTTTTCATCTGATGAATATCAAAGTCAACATCCAATATGCTTTGCAAATTGTCCTTTACTGAAGTCTTTAGCAGTAGAGGTTCATAGTTGTGGGGACATGACTACTCAATGTCAATTTTGTGAGGCTTATTATTTTAAACAGGAGAGACCCCGAGATGGACAATTTATTAGTTGTTGTCAAAAAGGAAAGTTCAAACTTCCACAAAGGAAACAATTTCCAACCTATTTACTAAATATTATGACTGAACCTACTTTTCCAAATTACAACAATTTTAAGACAAACATAAGATCCTACAATAGTGCCATATCATTTGCATCTATGGGGGCAACATTGGCTGCTAATGTACCAGGACATGGTCCTTACTGTTTTAAAGTCCAAGGACAAATTTATCATCGGACTTCACATTTACATCCAGAGGAAGGAGAGCAAAGAAAATTCGCTCAACTATATGTCCTAGATACAATGGAAGCTGTTGACCAACGTATGCAGATGGAAGAAAATAAAAAATGCTTACCCAGTGTTTTTATAGAGCTAAATAACATTATGGACAACAATCCCTACAGTAAAGCTTACAAAAA
The DNA here is from genome assembly GCA_027410445.1 of Discoglossus pictus. Classification (NCBI taxonomy): domain Eukaryota; kingdom Metazoa; phylum Chordata; class Amphibia; order Anura; family Alytidae; genus Discoglossus; species Discoglossus pictus. The sequence goes on along the minus strand of CM050166.1, from coordinate 299,181,324 downwards.
ATTGGCAGAAGTAGAAAATGAACAACTACTTCATGCACAAAGACATCAATTACCCATGCCAAAGGTTAATATGGTGCTTAAAAGAGACAGACATACTGATAAACGTCGTTATAACTTGCCAACATCAAATGAGGTTGCAATGGTCTTTCACAATGATGAAGGAGAACCACCATTTCAAAGAGACATTAGAGTATATCCCAGAAATGAGGACCAACCATTTATTAATATTAATATCTTAAGTCCAAATTTAGATCCAATGACATATCCCATCTTTTTCCCACACGGAGAAGCAGGTTGGCAACCAAAATTAACCCTTCCCAGTTACCCAAATGCTAAAGCCAGAATCCGAAATAATGTTTCTATGCTTGAATTTAAAGTTGCTCAAATTGCCATTAGAGATGAATTTAATCCAATTTTATGTGGTGGGAAACTAACACAACAATGGATTATTGATTCATATTTGCAAGTTGAGGCAAATAATTTAAACTTTATAAAATATCAACAAGATAAACTACGTGTAGAACAATATTGTGGACTCATGGACTATGTTGCTGACGTGGCTACAAGCAGAGACATGACAGCTGGCAAAGCCATCATTTTACCATCTTCCTTTCAAGGATCTCCTCGAAATATGAGAGAAAGATACAATGATGCTATGGCTATTGTGACAAAATTTGGAAAACCAGATTTATTTGTGACATTTACATGTAATCCACAATGGCCAGAAATTAATCAAAATCTACTTCTTGGACAAAGTGCTTCAGATAGACCAGATTTAGTAGCCAGAGTTTTTAAGATAAAATTAAATGAATTAATACGTGACTTTACTATAAATCAGTTATTTGGCAAATGTCTTGCTTATGTATATACCATTGAATTTCAAAAAAGAGGCCTTCCACATGCACATCTTCTCATAATACTTCAAGAGAAAGATAAATTAGATACTTCGGACAAAGTGGATGCAGTCATAGTTGCTGAACTACCGGATCCAGAACTATATGGTAGACTATATGAGATTGTTACTCATCGCATGATTCATGGACCCTGTGGAGACCTTAATCCACAATCACCATGTATGGAAAATAATCAATGTTCAAAAGATTTTCCAAAAGATTATAGAGACAAAACATATGCAAATTGTGATGGATATCCACTTTATAAAAGAAGAGAAGGAGATAGTGCCATTATTCGTGGAAAAAAAGTGGACAATAGATATGTAGTACCCTACAATCCACATTTACTCATGAAGTACAACGCCCACATCAACGTAGAAGCCTGCACTTCCATCAAATCCATTAAATATGTCTACAAATATATTTACAAAGGTTACGATGCAGCTACTGTAGTCGTCAAAAGTGCAGACAACCCTGAAAGTAGTGAGTTAGTACATGATGAACTTGCATCTCATGTAGATGCTCGCTATGTCAGTGCGCCAGAAGCTATGTGGCGGCTTTTAAAATTTGAAATGCATGATAGATCACATGCAGTATATAGGTTAGCAGTACATTTGCCACAACGACATTTAGTCTATTTCCATTCTGGAAATGAAATGAATGCATTGGCCCAAAGTGAAGATCGTCACACTACACTAACTGCATGGTTTGCATTAAATTCCACTGATGCTCAAGCAACACAATACTTATATATTGAAATTCCATATCACTATGTTTTTGTGAATGGATTATGGAGAGCAAGAAAAACAAGAGGCAATAAAATAATTCCACGAATTTACACAGTCAGTCCAAGAGATGTTGAACGATTTTGCTTACGGATATTACTTTTAAATGTTCCAGGAGCACAAAGTTTTGAACAATTAAGAACTGTTAATGACATTGTATATGAATCCTTCCATTTAGCTGCAAGAAATAGAAACTTACTCGCTGATGATACAGAGTGGGAAAGATGTTTAGAAGAAGCAGCACAATGTCAAATGCCACGACAGATGAGAGAACAATTTGCTTTTATTTGTATCTTCTCAAATGCTCCAAATGCATTAGCTTTGTGGGAGACTTTTAAAAGTAATATGGCTGAAGACTTTATGCGACGATACAATGAACCCATTGCACACTTAAAAGCCTTAATGGAAATTCAAGAAGTCTTTTTAACTCATGGATTAAGTTGTGCAAGTTTTAATTTGCCTGATCCAGGTCTAATAGATGACATTAACTTTTAAGACTATGACATTCAACTACAAGCAGAAAGAACAGAAGAAAGACTTGCAACTTTAAATACACTACAATTGCAAGCATTTCATGCCATTAAAAATGCTATAGATGATGACATGGTGACAGAGCGTTATTTCTATCTTGATGGACCTGGCGGATCAGGGAAAACATATTTGTACAATTTATTAATGAGTTCACTACGAGCACAAGGACAAATAGCAATGGCGTTTGCCACTACTGGAATTGCTGCACTTTTATTAGAAGGTGGAAGAACTGTTCATAGTGGATTCAAACTGCCAGTGCCTATTTTGGAAAATTCAGTGTCAGATATTCGCATGACATCCTTACAAGCAAAGAAATTGAAGAAATGTAAATTAATTATAATAGATGAGGCCACAATGATGTCATGCTATGCCCTCCAATGTATTGACCGTTTGCTTCGTGAAGTCATGGATAATATTTTTCCATTTGGTGGAAAGGTAATTTTGTTGGGTGGCGATTTTAGACAAACATTACCTGTCGTTGTACATGGAAATCGAACAGACATTATTGAAACATGTATAAAGTCAAGTACAGTATGGAAACATTTTACCCATCTTCAACTGCAACAAAATATGAGATCAGAAGGCCAAACTGATTTCAATGATTGGCTTATTAAAATTGGAGAAGGAAGAACAGAAAAAATACTACATTTACCTGACGACACTGTAGAGATACCACCTCATATGATTTGTCAACAAGATATTATATCGGCTATATTTGAAGGGAGCATAAATAACGAAGAATATTCTGAGCTTGCCAACCAAGTTATACTGACGTGTAAAAATAAAGATGCATTAATACTCAATAATGAAATCTTAAAAAAAATTAATGCACCACAAAGAAATTATCACAGTGCTGATTCTGTACTTGCTGATGACAATGAAAGTCAGGCAAACTTTTCAACTGAATTCATTAACTCTTTAACTCCTTCTGGAATGCCACCACATATTTTGCAGCTAAAGAAAGGTGCAATTATCATGTTACTGCGAAATATGAACCCAAAAAAAGGCCTATGCAATGGCACAAGATTAATTGTTCAACAATTAAAGGACCATTTTATAGATGCTGAAATTTTAACTGGGACCCATAAAGGAGAGAGAGTTTTCATACCAAGAATAGATTTAGCACCAAGTGAAAGTAGTCTCCCTTTTATACTTCAAAGAAGACAATTTCCCATTATTATGGCATTTGCCATGACCATTAATAAATCACAAGGTCAAACTTTCAAATCTGTGGGTATTTACTTGGAAGAACCAGTTTTTGCACATGGTCAATTGTATGTTGCGTTGTCACGGTGCAAAAATCCACAGGCTATTAAAGTTTACATTGAAAACAATGAAAGTCAAGGTGATTTATTAGAAGATGGACGTATTTTTACTAAAAACATTGTCTACTATGAAGTACTATAACTTTGCAGGATACAAATTAAAGATGCCAACATTTTTTAAAAGCATTCCAAAATACATAACAATTGGTTGTTTAATTCAGTCATAATTAATGAAAGTACTGTTTATGAATGATTCGCCTCACAAAATACTTGCCTTGCATTTTTAGTAAAAATTATGTTAAAATGTTAAGTCACTATGTTAATGTTTCTAATGTTACAAGTTTAAAATAGATATTTTAAAGTTATTTCATTCAACAGATTACAAAGTGGATGTTAAGAGGTCAAGCACCTTTTAAGTCACAATGTAAATATTGTCTGTTATCTTAACATTACTAACTACATTAATGTTTATCGCCAGTTTATGTGCTCAGTAATGAATTACTTTAATTACGTATGTTTTAAGCAGACTTTTACTGTATGCCTTCCTATACATTCAATGTATATTCAAGTTAACAATTATTGTGATAGAAATTGCATGTTAATACTGAATAATTTAAAGGTCAATTGTTTTTACATTCAAATGTTAATACTTTTAATAAAAAATTAGGTTACAAAATGTATTCACTATGTTCATGTTTATAATGTTCAAAATTATACAAATGTTTTGTCAACTTCTAAACTTACATACAAAATAAAGTTCAAGTTTCAAAATATATACTTTGAAGGTTATTGCTTACATATATTTTAAACTTCATGTTAAAATTCGCAACGTTTCAAGAAGGCTTTTTACTTTTTGCTTTCCTATTCATTCAATGTATATTAAAGTTAACAATTCTTCAGATACAAATTAAATTTTAAAAAACCATTACATCAACATTTTACAAAAATACACGTTCATATTAAAATACTTACAAGTGTCAAAAATATATGTTAATAACTAAACAACTTCACAAACATATACATCACATTGCCGTCATTTTTTGACGGGCAAGTCGCTAGTATATATATATATATATATATATTATTCCTCATAATGTTTTCTGCAAAGCTGATGCTACCTCAGAGAAATTGACACTGTAATGTATTGCCAAGCGTTGGCAACTATTTATTTTTCACATCACTGTTTTACTATTCCATTTAGATGATTGGAGTCTGTATTATGAGGGGGGGGGGGGGTTGTGATATACAAGATGGCTGCACTCTGGTTATGTTATCTGCGGGAACTGCATGGAGCAGTGTCAGGTCAGTACATCGAGCTCACTGATCTGCACATCATGTCCGCCGCAGCACAAAGTTTATCTGTCTCTGGCTCAGTACACTGCATAATGGGCAGCTCCCCTGCAAATTAAAGAAGGCTTGTTTGACAGCCATCTTGTCATGCTTTTATTATTCACTTGTTTGTTCATCTATTGTGTTGTGTCTGTGTGGGTTTATCTGTCTGATCAGACACATCCTGATCACACACTCACTGATCCCTTATAATAGCATTCAGTTTTAATTGAGAGATGGATCATCTTTTTAGTGGAAGTAGGATTGAGGAAGGAGGGAACAGAAAGCATGTCTTAATTTCCTTTCCCTTCACTGGCCCAGAAGCAGGCTCCTTGCTTTAGGAAATGCAACCATATATCTTCATAAATCTAAACGCCCCTGTCACACACATCATTTCTACTTATGTATCATGTATTTCCCCAGCGCCCAGTCGAGGCATCAACATTTATTTTTTTCTAATTAAAGTCTAGCTGTTTGACTTTTTTTCCTGACTACTTAAGCTATTAGTTAGACAACTTTTTCAAACAATTTCAGTTCTCCTTGTGCAGCGGCCCTTTGACTCTTATAATTATAATTCTTATGTGTGATACAAGTGACCAGGATATCCCTTTCATTGGTGGACAGCATTTACAAAAGATGTGTGTTATCTTTGTGTGTGTGTGGTGTACATGTGCTGGTATGTGAGGAGATAATGGTGTATGTGATATTCACCTTGCATGGTGTCTGGATCATGCGTGTCCGCCAGGCCTGGAAGTCCCACAACTTTAGCTGGCACAATCCACTCCTTTAAGGTCCTCTCTCCCAGTCAGTATACTCAATGCTCACTGGAGGACTGCCACTTGTAGCTCTCACTACTGTTGCCATCTTCTTCTTGACCTTGGCCCTGGCTGTCATCATATCTGTGCTTGATAGACCTCACATCCCTGTTAGCAAAACCTAGAGCTGTCAATGCTACTGCTTTCTGACTCCAAGCCCGAACCCCCTGGCCAAGCCTCACTTCTCTTCCCCCATGTAGGATGGGGGCACACATCTCATGGAGGAGGACCATCATCTCCTGGGGGTATAGTTAGTGGCACTGTGCTTCTGTAAAGCCTCTTGTCCTCCTAACTGTTGCTGTGGATACTATCCTCCCTGATTTGTGATGGGGATCCTGTGCCTCCCACAACTACCTTCCAGGATCAGACCCCCCACCCACTTGGCCCATGCACTATGTTTGCCCACCTCTTGGGGCGCTTCCCATCTTCCCATCTTCCCACAACCTCACCTACCACCCTTCCATTCCCAGACTTCCACTGCTTCCATTTCCAGTCCTCACTCTTCCTCTCCCTCGCTCCTCACTGCTGCCTCTCTCCCTCCTCTCCATCTCGCTTCCCTCTCTACTTCTCACCTTTCTCTCAACTCCTATCTCTCCCCTCCTCTCCCTCTCTCCACTCCTCTCCCGATAGCACCCCCATACTTCTCCTCACTTCTTCCCATACTCTTCCCTCCACACTCCTCCCTATCATAACTCCCCAAAATAATACAAGGATAAATCAAAATAATATTTATATGTATGTATTAAGTGTTTTTTAAGGCTATAGGGTGATGCTATTGGCTGTATGGGTTATGTGGCCTAGTTCTATAAAGATATATGTATGGGTATTAATCTATGTGTGTGTAAGTTATGTGTAATTAGTGATCTATGTATTCAGTACATTTAAGTGTAAAGTAATCAGTTTATCTAAAGTATAAGAACAAAGAAAAAGCTGAAAAGCACGAAAAATGGAAGAATGAATGATGGAAGAAGTTACAATCTAGGAAAGAAAGAAAGAAAGAAAGAAGGAGTACGGAAGGAATAAATGAATAAGAAAGGAAAGAAAAAGGAATGAAGGAAGGGAAGAAAAAAAAAGAATGAAGGAGAAAAGAAAGATAAAGGAAGGAAAAATAATAAGGAAGAAATAAAAGAAACAGTGAGGAAGAAAAAGTAAAGGGTAAGGAAGAAAGGGAAAGAAACACTAAGTAACAAAAGCATGAAATAAAGAGTAAGAAAACAAGAAGTAAATAATATGCAAGAAATAAAGGAAAGAAGGAAAATCTGTAGCCACATAAATAAAGTTTATTTAACTTAAAGGAACATTGTCATCCCAGAAAGAAGTACATTTCCTTTTAAGTAACATTAAAACTGGCTATACACTGCACTAGCCTTTTTCTCTACAGTAAATTATTATTGACGTATACAACATTGTTGTTGTGACACATAAAGCATGTTAATTAGTATTTGGGAGACATTAATTTGCATAAAACTGCAGCACAAGTAACACTGAATCACTGAATTTTTCATGTTTGATTCACTTTAGAATGAAATCACAAATACAACATATAGTCAGTTTTCCATGTTCTCAATGAATAGCCTAAACAAAAACAACTTAGTTTTGGAGTGGCAGCGTCCCTTTAATTCAGAAGTTTTCATCTTTTATTTGCCATTTTGTTTTTTTATTCAGATTTATTGCGATAATATATTGCGGACAATATATTGAAAGATACATAATGACAGATAGATGTTTTTTCTAGAATTCAAATAAATTATCTTTATACGCTGTCCGATTAAAAAAGAGACAAATGCCCAACTGAAAAAGGTCTAAATGCAACAATAACAACATACTAAACAACCACATTATCCATGTACAGTACTGTAATTAAAACAAGCTCTCTTATATGTTTCCCTTGAAATCTAAAAGAGCTAATTTAGAGTGTATTTCCATTTCTTTAGGCAATTAGGTGTACACTTGAATGTAACAGATGTTAGAAAGGCATGGTACTATTTTCAATTAATAAGTAATAGTTTCCTCTTTTAGTCTTTATAGTTTCCTATGGGTCAACTTTTTGCACAATTAAAAATAAACATTTTCTTCAAGAAGAAGCTAAGTAAATGTATGTGGCTCATTACTTGCACTCATCAGCATATATGTTAATATGTCTCTATAGAATAGTAAGGAATATGTTCCCATCTTCCCATCTTCCCACAACCTCACCTACCACCCTTCCATTCCCAGACTTCCACTGCTTCCATTTCCAGTCCTCACTCTTCCTCTCCCTCGCTCCTCACTGCTGCCTCTCTCCCTCCTCTCCATCTCTCTTCCCTCTCCACTTCTCACCTTTCTCTCAACTCCTATCTCTCCCCTCCTCTCCCTCTCTCCACTCCTCTCCCGATAGCACCCCCAAACTTCTCCTCACTTCTTCCCATACTCTTCCCTCCACACTCCTCCCTCTATCATAACTCCCCAAAATAATACAAGGATAAATCAAAATAATATTTATATGTATGTATTAAGTGTTTTTTAAGGCTATAGGGTGATGCTATTGGCTGTATGGGTTATGTGGCCTAGTTCTATAAAGATATATGTATGGGTATTAATCTATGTGTGTGTAAGTTATGTGTAATTAGTGATCTATGTATTCAGTACATTTAAGTGTAAAGTAATCAGTTTATCTAAAGTATAAGAACAAAGAAAAAGCTGAAAAGCAAGAAAAATGGAAGAATGAATGATGGAAGAAGTTACAATCTAGGAAAGAAAGAAAGAAAGAAAGAAAGAAAGAAGGAGTACGGAAGGAATAAATGAATAAGAAAGGATAGAAAAAGGAATGAAGGAAGGGAAGAAAAAAAAAGAATGAAGGAGAAAAGAAAGATAAAGGAAGGAAAAATAATAAGGAAGAAATAAAAGAAACAGTGAGGAAGAAAAAGTAAAGGGTAAGGAAGAAAGGGAAAGAAACACTAAGTAACAAAAGCATGAAATAAAGAGTAAGAAAACAAGAAGTAAATAATATGCAAGAAATAAAGGAAAGAAGGAAAATCTGTAGCCACATAAATAAAGTTTATTTAACTTAAAGGAACATTGTCATCCCAGAAAGAAGTACATTTCCTTTTAAGTAACATTAAAACTGGCTATACACTGCACTAGCCTTTTTCTCTACAGTAAATTATTATTGACGTATACAACATTGTTGTTGTGACACATAAAGCAGGTTAATTAGTATTTGGGAGACATTAATTTGCATAAAACTGCAGCACAAGTAACACTGAATCACTGAATTTTTCACGTTTGATTCACTTTAGAATGAAATCACAAATACAACATATAGTCAGTTTTCCATGTTCTCAATGAATAGCCTAAACAAAAACAACTTAGTTTTGGAGTGGCAGTGTCCCTTTAATTCAGAAGTTTTCATCTTTTATTTGCCATTTTGTTTTTTTATTCAGATTTATTGCGATAATATATTGCGGACAATATATTGAAAGATACATAATGACAGATAGATGTTTTTTCTAGAATTCAAATAAATTATCTTTATACGCTGTCCGATTAAAAAAGAGACAAATGCCCAACTGAAAAAGGTCTAAATGCAACAATAACAACATACTAAACAACCACATTATCCATGTACAGTACTGTAATTAAAACAAGCTCTCTTATATGTTTCCCTTGAAATCTAAAAGAGCTAATTTAGAGTGTATTTCCATTTCTTTAGGCAATTAGGTGTACACTTGAATGTAACAGATGTTAGAAAGGCATGGTACTATTTTCAATTAATAAGTAATAGTTTCCTCTTTTAGTCTTTATAGTTTCCTATGGGTCAACTTTTTGCACAATTAAAAATAAACATTTTCTTCAAGTAGAAGCTAAGTAAATGTATGTGGCTCATTACTTGCACTCATCAGCATACATGTTAATATGTCTCTATAGAATAGTAAGGAATATGTCTGAAAACAGGTGATGCCCCAGTCAAAAAGATTTTTTGCTGCTGATGTGTAAAAGGGACTAACACAAATACGTTTGGTGATACTGTCATTGGTGGGTTTGGAATACCACTTAAAGGGACCTGGAGGGTTTAACAATTAATTAAAAACTATTAGCCCTATTATATTAGAAGCCTGCAAATGCCTATAACCCGTATTTTTTGCTGCCAGTGTTTTTTTCCATCTAAATGTTTAGATGCATTCTATGGCTGCAAGCCTGCAAATTCCATCCTTAAGCCTAAACTCATAAACCTTGACCTCACTTGCAAGCTCTTACGGGGTGTGATTATATGACGGTCACTAAAGTTTAACACTTTGCGACCATGTGACTAACCTAGGAACCAATAGGAAGCCTAAAACAATCAACTTGGTGCGAAAGGTCTTTACAAACTTGTGAAATTCTTAACAATTTGACTATGTTGTAGCTGAGCAAGTTCACATGCAGGTCGAGGAGTTGGTGGGTTGGAGAATATCAGAGAGAGAAAGAGAGAAGGAGTTGTACTGTAAGTTTTTTTGCTGATTTCACTTATAATAATTATTAACACTTAATTTACTCCACATATAAATACTGATATCACATAACTCAGACACATAGATTAATACCTACACATAGCTATACATGCATCTGGGAAGGAAAAATAGCCATGCAATTTATAATCTTAATGGAGCAAATCTAGGTGTATCAGATATTGAAAGGGATTTGGGAGTGCTTGTGGACAACCACCTAGGTAACAGCGCTCAAAGGCAAGCAGCAGCTGCAAAGGCAAATAAAATATTAGCATGTATTAAGAAGGGTATAGAAGCCATGGAAGCAAATATAATTCTGCCACTATACAAACCTCTAGTACGCCCTCATTTGGAATATGGAGTACAATCTTGGGCACCACTTCATAAAAAGGACATTTTAAAGCTGGAAAAGGTACAGAGGAGGGCAACAAAATTAATAAGGGGAATGGAGGGGCTAAGTTATGAAGAAAGACTAACCAAATTAAAGTTATTTTCTCTTGAAAAAAGGTGTCTAAGAGGAGATATGATTACCTTATATACTGTAAATACATCCTGGGTCAGTATAAAGATTTGTCAAGGGAGCTTTTTGTGCCAAGAGGTTTTCAACTGACAAGAGGACATCCCTTGAGGTTAGAAGTAAAAAGATTCCACCTTAAAGAAAGAAAAGGGTTCTTCACAGTAAGGGTGGTTAATCTGTGGAATTCTCTACCAGAGGATGTCGTGACAGCGGATTCGATAGATAACTTTAAAAGAGGACTGGATTTATTTATAATTAAAAAGGGAATTCAGGGTTATCATGGATAATTAGAGAGGCAGTATTGATCTAGGGAGAAGTCCGGTCGCCGGTGTCTGGGATCAGGAGGGAATTGATTTTTTTTTTATTCAACTAATTAATTAATAGCTAATCTGCATATTGCGGATCAGAGGAGATCTTAAAAGGTTGAACTTGATGGACTGAAAGTCTTTTTTCAACCTTAAATACTATGGGCCTCATTCTATTATCGGCCGTAAATCGGCCGTAAGGCTGCGATTCCTTGCGGGGGTTCTGTTAACTCGCAATTCAATTATACGGCCCCGCAAGGATCTCCTCTTACGGCCGGCCGCATATTTTGAAACCGGCGGTAAGCTCTGAAATGTAAAAACGCAAAAATAAATTCAAGCCTGCACTGTACAGCTCTGTAAATGCTAGGGATCATATTGGGGTACATGAGGATTAAAAGTAACCCACTCTCATGCTTGCATATCAGCCCAAACCCGAGTTCAAATTAACTGTTTATTTTCCGGCTGCGGCGTGGGCGTGTCTGAGGTGCTCCAAGCACTCTGGACTTTTTACATGTATATTTTACAGATATAAAAAAAAATTATTTTACGGATTTGAGTATAGGGTAATTATGTGCTATTTTTGCTAACACCGAATATCACTTTATAGACTCTGCAAAGTGCAGGATGGCTTTATTTGGGCTATTTTATGTGCTTAATTGGTGCTAGCGGGACCTCTTTCCTGCAAGTAAGCTGCGGCTCGCTTTTAGCCCTGCAGAGAGGGTTCCCGGAGCAATTGAATTGCAAATAGGAATTTCTTACGGCCGATTTCCTTGCGGCCGTTTAAGATCAAAGGATTTCCTCCGGCGCAAGTGGCCGCAAGGGATAGCAAGGCACCGGCCGCAAGCCTGCCGGAATCCCCGGCCGGAGGGGAATAGAATAGCCGAATAGCTTGCGGCCGGTCCTTGCGGCCCCGCAACGGCTGCGGCCGCTAATAGAATGAGGCCCTTTGTAACTATGTAACTATGTAACTTAGGTCACAGCACAAACACACCCAATACCCCCCCCCCCATCACCACCACCACCTCCCAAATACCTACACATATTATAATATGCATAATACATGCATTTCTCTCAAATACATATACACTTTCAGTTATCCTTATATTATTTTTCATATCTATAGGAGGGGAGATGAATAGAAGAGCAGACTAGGAGAGGTGTAGAGTGAGGGGAACACTGTTGCTGGAGGAGCAGAGGGGAAGATGAGAGGATGGAGGAGTAGCAGCTCAGGGAGAGGGTGCAAGAGGGAAGAAGTAAGGGTGCCCCTGGATGCAGGCAAACAAAGAGCAGAGCCAGAGGGTCAGGAGCCTGATCCCAGGGGGGACAGGTCCCAATGAGAGATGAGGGAGGACAGAATCCCCAGGCACAGTCGGGAGGGCAGGAGGCTGTGACAAGGCACATGGCCTCTAATTATACCCAAGAGGAGATAAGAGCACTCCACCATGCAATCTGTGCCTGCTACAGTATAATTCATGGAGGGAGGGAAGTAAGGCCTAGCCGGAAGGCACAGGCTTGGTGTGAGGTTGCTACACTTGTCTCTGCGTTGGTCTTTGCTAACAGGGATGGGAGGCCTGTCAAGCACAAGTATGATGACAACCAGATGAAAGTCAAGAAGAAGATGCCCGCGATCAACGCCGGAAGACCGGAAGCCATTAGAAGACCGCCAAAAGACGCCATTTAATTAAAAAATTAACTTACAACCTCACACACAGCAAAGGGGAAGAGGCAGGGTGCCTGTAAGTGAGTTTGCAAGCTCATTTGATGTTTAAATAATTGCCATTTTTGGGAGGTCTGAAATCGGCTAAGCAAGGAAAAACATGGCAGCCGCAAAGCCGTAATTTTTTTTAAAAAAAGGCTCATAACAAGATTGAAACCTGTAGGGCTTAGGCGCTCATCGAGAGGCATGCAAGACTTGAAGAGGAAGAGGGAGAAGTATGACACAGGGGAGGTAGAGAAGGGAGAAGGTGCAAAGAGACATAGGGGTAAAAACAAGGGGCAGGGACAGGGGGCAAAGAGACAACGCCTGCAATGAGCGCCCATAAAGCAGAGGGGGGAAAGGCTAGCAATGAGCGCCAAAGGTGGTCTGGGCTCACAATGAGCGCCGAAAGTGCTCATTGCGATGCATGAAAGTGGTGGGTTGGCTGAGGCCTGCAATGAGCGGGACTCATGATGAGTACCGAAGCTTGCAATAAGCACTGAAGTTTAGAGGGGGGAGAGCCTTGCATTGCCTTGCAAGTCACTAGTATAATAATATTAACTCATACATACCCATGAAGAACAGGCCTACCATAGAGCCACAGGCGTTGACGTCGTCTCCACCCAAGGTGGATACTGATTATGGTGATGTCCCAGATGATTCTTGCATGGGTTGGGAGAGGAACCACTAACTGGATCTGAGGTCACCAGGAAGCAGGTTATATAGCAAGGTTCTGTATGAGAGCAGTCAGCCACTTTTCGGCCATTATGAATCTCCACTCGGGTCCTCCCAGAGATCTGGCTACTGCTCTCTGCCTCCACCGCCATCTCTACCTACTAAAATCTACTGGAGCTTGGAACAACCACCACCGTCACCTCCACATCCTCCCATGTACCGGAGCCAGGAATAACCTGGCCTACTGCCACCTGTGTCACTCACAATGCTGGCTCCTCAGGACCTCCTCACTACTCTATTGCTGCCACCTCTTTGTTTTGAAATGGCAGGTACATCCCAGGACAAAGCTCTACCCCCCCCCCCCCAAAAGTCATGACAAGTTTCAATTTCTGCAGCAAGAAGACAGATCATTTTGAAATATACTGTGTAATCTTTCTGACCAAAACAATAATTAAAGGATGGACAGGAATTCAGATAACCTCACAGCACTGTATAACAGCAACATGATCATATATGGTGAAATTAGGAGGCACAATTTAAAGATGGGGGGGTATGAAGCCAAACAAAATCATAACATGGAGGTCTAGAGAGAGCTTATGAAAGTTCTAATTGAAATGTCTCATCGCACTCTCACAGCTCTTCAATCTTTGGTACCCCAGCCACCACCACTATCTGAACCTCATCCTATGCCATCCTCATCTCACCATATACCTTCAACTCCAGCTGATACTCAGCTACAATTGGAGAACATAACACTTCCTCCAACTCTGCTGATACAAAGGCACAACAGGAGAACATACCATTCCCTTCAACACCTGCTCAGCGTGGTAGAGGGAGAAATCATGGTGGCACTGAGGGTGGGGGCCCTGAGCTTAAAAAAAGGAGTAAATAGGGGCTATATCAAATATTTTCACCTTATCATCAGCACTCCTCACTGAATATCTATTTGTCAAAAGTGTTGACATACTCCTGCTTGGCTGTAGAGTAGAGGTTAATGGCCTATGTGGTGGACACTTTTTGAAACCATGTGCCTACCAACCATCTCATGGACCATAATCCTCTTCTCTTTGGACACTTGGTTATGCTTAACATTTCACCAAGTGGTGTTCAGTGTGGAATGCCATTGAGAAAAGATGGTGTAGTCACTATTGTGTCTATTAATATCTAATTTACTAATTGAATGTTTTTCTTTATTTCATATTAGGCAAATCTCAAATCCATTAAGACCTGTTCACCATCTTCAAGCAGTGAAATCATATAATGTAAATAAACTATAAGCCCAGTGTCATTCAGGCATTAGATCACTGACATTCCCCACCAGCAGAATGATCTTGTTTTTGTTTGGTCTGGGCATGCTTGAGCGCTGTTGGCACTGGGGAGCTACAGTTCATTGAGAGAACCATGAATGCCAACATGTACTGTGACATACTGAAGCAGAGCATGATCCCCTCCCTTCGGAGACTGGGCCACAGGACAGTATTTCAACATGATAACGACCCCAAACACACCTTCAAGACGGCCACTGCCTTGCTAAAGAAGCTGAAGGTAAATGTGATGGACTGGCCAAGCTGGTCTCCAGACTTAAACCCTATTGGGCATCTGTTGGGCATCCTCAAACAGAAAGTGAAGGAGGGTTAAGGCAGTGCTGGAAAATAATGGCGGCTACACAAAATATTGACACTTTGGGCCCAATTTGGACATTTCCACTTAGGGGTGTACTTACTTTTGTTGCCAAAATTAATGGCTGTGGTCCGCCCACACCAACTCCATGATATTAATGCTCATTCATATACATCTTTGAGTGTGCTCTGTGTATAAAATAAAGTTTTGTTGTAAAATGATCACTGTTTCCGTGAGTTTTTAATGGTTAATATATTGGCACATCATATATAACATTTATGTAACATTAATATATTTATAGGTAGATGATCTTCCTGTACACCCATCCCTTCATGCATTTGAGTACTGTAATCTTAAGTTAATCGGAATGTGGTGTTCTCATGGCCAAGTGTTTACACTTTCTATGTTAAAAGTAATGCTTATATCATCATTTGTACTGGTGCCAATTACAACTAAAACCTGCAAGAAGTATGCCATCCTTCTGAAATAATGATTCATAATTACTGTCCAATATATTGTTTTGGTAACATTCCAGCCCATTACAGTTACACAGACATGGTTTCCAAGTAATCACATGTATTAATATTTCCAAAATGTGTTCAAGCACTATTTTATGTGTAATTATCACAATGTTTGATATCATGCTTGAACAACATTATTGCTGATGTTTGTGAGTTAAGACTCAGGAAAAATATACATTGTAGTACTGTTCAGTATGACCATTCCCCTAAAGGGTTGCTAAACAAATTATGTTTTTTATTAATAATTAATTTCACATACATATTACTGTTATACATCTTGCCACTTGCCAACAGCAATGGCATGGGAACTTACAAGATAGGTGTACCCAAGATTGCCCTTGATAGAGGTCAGTTTGCTGTTGCTCCATGTGCCTCTCCACAGCCTCATTGTGATGTTGGCTTTCCAGTACATCTTGACCATATTAGTGCAATTTACCTTTGTAATGATTTGTCCCTGAATCCCCATGTCCCTGTGCCTCTAACAAAATGTTCCTTACATACTCCCTGGGACAACGAGGCTGCCCATGCTGTTTTTTTCGGCACGCCGTCTTTAGAGCAAGCAATACATGCGCCTCAACGTCAGCGACAGATGTGCGCTGGCATAACAGAGTGCACGCCCAATAGTGCTCTTCAGTAGGTCGGTGCACATTTGCCAGAGGTTGTGAGATGGCCCGGGCAGCCCTGCCACTCATTTGTGCTATAGGAGACGACACACAGAGGATGTGGTTGGGCTGATTGGTATTAAACTCTTGCGTAGTGTGATGTACTGTATGCTCCATGGGACTTGATACATGTCATGTCGTATTGTAATATTGCCAATAGTTTTTGTTCCAATATAGATATGGTAACTGAAATATGTTAATAAAAATACATATTTTTATAGTTCACATTTGAGCCTCTGTGAATGTTATGTATCATTTCTAGGGCAGTTCCATGTTTCTTTTCTTGCAATTTAGTCATGTACAGTGTCGTTAATTGCTTTATGCATCTTTCAGCAGCACTTTTAATATTACCATATGTATGACCAGTCCAAAATATTATTTATTTGTTCATATTTGTTCCTTGGAGACTGTTTACAATTAATTCTAATGTATTTATATGCATTCCCATGCTTTTAAAGTACAGTATTGTGGGTTTAAGTGCTGTGTTTGAAAAAGGTCCAATTTAGTACTCGTAATATTTTTGACACAAATTGATACTGTTTTCAGTTGAAGGTTAGACTTTATTTGAGAGCTACAGGTCCAATAGAATATCGGCTCTGTGTAACCTTTATTAGTTAGCACTTGTAATGTTTGTGATGTGCTAAAACCAATGGAGCTGTAAGCTGAGATTTGTGTCTTTAACTGGCCCTGGTAATTGTGGATGGGTAACTCGTAATCGGATTGCGAGTAACTAATAGAATATGTGTCAATTTTAAGAGCAGTTTTAAGTGTGTATAAATCTTCAAATTGGCCAATAGAATAGGGCCCTATACTTATATTTCCAAAAAATCCCTGCAAATGTCTGGACACATGGACACAGTGGGCCTCATTCTATTATCGGCCGTAGGAGATGCGGGGCCGCAAGGACCGGCCGCAAGCTATTCAGCTATTCTATTCCCCTCCGGCCGGGGATTCCGGCAGGCTTGCGGCCGGCGCCTTGCTATCCCTTGCGGCCGCTTGTGCCGGAGGAAAGCCTTTGATCTAAAACGGCCGCAAGAGTTTCGTCCGCAAGAAAATCCCGGGTGCTATTCAATTGCTCCGGGAACCCTCTCTGCAAGGCTAAAACCGAGCCGCAGCTTACTTGCAGGAAAAAGGTCCCACTAGCACCAATTAAGCACATTATAAAGCCAAAATAAAGCCATCCTGCACTCTGAGGAGACTATAAAGGGATTATAGGTGTTAGCAAAAATAGCACAACATTCCCCTACACTCAAATCCGTAAATAAATTATTTTTCAATATATGTCAAAAATCCATTGAAAAAGTCCCAAGGGCTTGGAGCACCTCAGACCCGCCCACGCTGCGGCCGGAAAATAAACAGTTAATGTAAACTCGGATTTGGGCTGATGTGCAAGCTTGAGAGGGGGTTGCTATTAATCCTCATGTCCCCCAATATGATCCCTAGCATTTACAGAGCTGTACAGTGCCGTCCTGAATTTATTTTTGCGTTTTAAGTTTTCTGAGCTTACGGCCGGTTGCAAGATATACGGCCGGCCGTAAGGGGAGATCCTTCCGGGGCCGTATAATTGAATTCCAAGATAACGGAACCCCCGCAAGGAATCGCAGCCTTGCGGCCGTTTTACGGCCGATAATAGAATGAGGCCCAGTGTGTCTATAGTACTAGATGTACTAGCCAACCACATATTGTTTATAAACAACATTTTAGTAACATCCTGCTGAAACACAGTCTGTCATTGGCTTGTACATCTAGTACTATAGAATCATTATACGGATGAACTTCAGGGGTAGGACCTTTGCAGGGACCGTTTGAAGGTTTCCATGATTAAAAACAGTGCTTGTAAACATACAAATACACACTTTTGATATTAAAAATAGGGAATTCTCTGTGTGCCTTTAAGTGATATCCCAATACCACCAATTAAAGCACCATCAAAACATTTGTGTTCGTCCCTTTTATATATCAGAAGCAAAATTCCTAACAATTAATATCACATAAAAAATGAAGTAGTTGTCTTGATAGTTTCCTTTTAATTGCCACACTGTTTCATTTCCTGAATATTTCCGGAAAATGATATGGCTACTGTTGTCATATATTTAAAATATACCATTTTGAAAAACTGCACTTGAAAACAGTCAATAGTTTTTTTAGAATGGAAAATAAAATAATACAGCCTTGAATATTACTTGTATATGTAATAATGTTGCTGTGCTACTATTCTGGTGTCTGTTCATCAAATTCTTAGATGGGACAAGACTTTTAATGCATAAGAAGTGAAAAGTGGCATAAATAACTGCCATGACTAATGGGAAGCTCATTAGTTTACAAGAACAATAGATAGAATGAGCTGAGAAACTAAAATCTATCCCTGCAATTAATAATAAATTAATAAAATGTATAAAATATAACAAAGATAAGTCTTCTAAAACATGCATTTAATCTAAACTGATAAATGCTAATAATTAGAAAGTATTCTTGCAAATTAATTTAAAGGGATACCAGAATCCCATATTTATAGTATGCTATCTTAAAGCACTACACTTGATAATGAGCAAAACATTTTTGAAAATTAGAAACATTAAACACAACATATATATTTTAAACTTATATGGTATTGTATCCAGTCTCCCATTGCAGCTATATAAATCTACTCCTACTTTTTGGTTTATCAGCCTTCCCAGATGGTATACTGAAATCAGTTAAATTTAGATTTTTATTGTGGCAGTGCATCGTCTGCACATCTGTAACAGAGATAACTGGTTGTGTTCTTGTGAAGCAGGTAAAAGCCTTGGCATTTGACATTTACATTTAAAGTAGATATTGATGGACTTTATCGACTTTAAGGGTTGTATTTAACTTTATAAATTTGTTTTGTCCATTATCTATTCTTGTACTTCAGCAAAGGCATGTTGTCAAAATGAGATGATTGTGGATTTCTTAATCTGTTATTGAATTAAACCATGATTAAATAATTTAGATACCTTACATTGACGCAGCATGGAAAGTACTGCATGTAGGCCAAATATGCAAAACCTGCTTAGGGTCTAGTCACATAATAGTAGCTTTGCGAGCTCGCAGAACTGCTTACCACGCGAAGCGAGGGACGCAGTTCTGACCACAAATGCGGACCTTGCAAAGCGAGGGTTGTATTTGCGGAGGTGGCGGCTCCAACGTCGGCTGCAGAAGGCTCATTGCAGGCCGCAAATACGGACCCTCGCGAAGTGAGGGGGCGCATTTAAGGAGGTGAAGGCTCTATGGCACCTCACTCGCAGTAAAAAAAAAACAGAAAAGCGTGATTTTCATAACAAAAACCACGCCGTGGGACTTAGATTAAAAAAAATATACGACCTGCGGGGCTTAAATACGAGGTCCAAAAAATACGAGGTCCAAAAAATACGAAGTTAACAGCCGAAAGGTGTACATCAAAAAACACCCAAACCACTGAAAAATACAAAATAAATACATTAAAAACACATCACACACAGCACAGGGTACAGTCACAACGTCTGGGGGTGAGGTTCACGTGGATTAAAGTCAAATTTAAGGAGTTTTGTCACTTGAAAATCGGCTAAGCAAGAAAAAAAATAGCGACCGAAAAAAATGAAAAAGGGGCTACACGACCCTGAAGCGCAGAAAACACTGACAAGGACGTACCACATTTAATTACGACCAGCCGAACTTATAAAAAAAAAAAATTGAGGCCGCAAAAATATGAAGTTAACCTCTGAACCACTCACATCCACAAACACGAAAAGCACAACAACCCAAAAAAAAACACATAAAACAAACATCACACACAAACGGGGGACAGCCAAGACGCCTGGGACTGAGGTTGCACGCTAATTTAAGTTGCATTTCAGAAGTTTAGCCACTTCAAAATCGTCTAAGCGAGAAGAAAAATGGCTGCCAAAAAAAATGAAAACAAGGCTATTGGACTCACCGTCAGACACATAAGAGTTAGCCAGGAACGTAGCAGATACAAAATATACCATTAGAACGGACGGAAAATTATTGCAAGCCAAGTAACACATAGAACAAAGACCCCGTTTTACAACACTAACTTACAACTGATTACATTAGGATTCTAAAGTGCTGAGAAGAGACACAGAGGGAGAGGAAGAGAAAGAGACACAGGGGAGGGGGAAAGAGATCCATGGGAGGGAGAGGGGGGGGAAGAGACAGGGGAGAGGGGGAAAGAGATATGGGGGAGAGGGGGAAAAGAGACAGGGGGAGACGGGGGAAAAGAGACAGATGGGAGAGAGGGGAAAAGAGACACAGGGGAGAGGGGGGAAAAGAGACATGGGGAAGAGGGGGGAAGAGACACAGAGGAAGAGATAGGAAAGAGACACAGGGGGAGAGGGGGTGAAAGAGACATGGGGAGAGGGGGGAATGAGACATGGGGGAGAGGGGGAAGAGACACAGGGAAGAGACACAGGGGGGAAGAGATCCAGAGGGAGAGGGGGGGAAGAGACACAGAGGGAGAGGGGGAGAAAGATTCACAGGGGAGGGGGAAAGAGATCCATGGGAGGGAGAGGGGGGAAAGAGACAGGGGAGAGGGGGAAAGAGATATGGGGGAGAGGGGGCAAAAGAGACATGGGGGAGAGGGGGGAAAGAGAGATGGGGTGAGGGGGGGAGAGACACAGGGGCAGAGGGGGGAAAAGAGACACAGGGGGAGAGGGGGTAAAAGAGACACAGGGAGAGGGGAGAAAGAGACATGGGGAAAATGGAAAGACACAGGGGGAAGAGACACATGGGGGAAGAGATACAGAGGGAGAGGGGGGAAGAGACATAGAGGGAGAGGGGGGGAAGAGACACAGAGGGAGGGGGGGAGAAGAGACAAAAGAGGGAGAGGGGGGAAGAAACAAAGAGGGAGAGGGGGAAAGACACAGAGGGAGGGAGAGAGACACAGAGGGAAAGGGGGGAAGAGATATAGAGGGAGAGGGGGAAGAGACACAGAGGGAGAGGGGGGGAGGAGGCACAGAGGGAGAGGGGGGAAGAGACACAGAGGGAGAGGGGGGAAGAACTCTCTGTATTAATGGGTATTTTTCCCTATTGCTGATATCTTGAGTATCCTTCAACATGTGCTGTATAGCCAATGGATGTGATATCCCTGTTGATGAACAATATCATATGGAGAAGGTGATAGTGCACCTTGACCACTGAGTGATTTCTGATGATCCTTTTTTTCATCAGATTCCGGTTGCACTGGTGTAGTGGCCACATGTGACCCTAGTAGGTGCTATGCATCATGTTTATACTAGACTATGACATAACCCCCTTTAGGTATCCCCTTTTTCCCACAAGTACCTTGCTCTCCCGGGATCCTCCCACACCACACCTATGATATTAATGCACAGTCTTGTCCATTTCTGAATGTGCTCTGTGTACAATGTCTTGCAAAAGTATTAACCCCCCTTGGCCTTTTTCATGTTTGGTTGCCTCACAACCCGGAATTAACATGGATTGTTTGAGGATTTGCATCATTTAATTTACAGAACATACCCACCACTTTAAAGATGTTTTTTTTTTATTGTGAAGCAAAAACAAGTAAGACCAAATAACAGAAAAAGTCAATGTGCATAACTATTCACCCCCCATAAAGTCAATACTTTGTAGAGTCACCTTTTGCGGCAATCACAGCTCCAAGTCGCTTTGGATAAGTTTCTATGAGCTTGCCACATCTTACCACTAGGATTTTTACCCATTCCTCCTTGCAAAACTGCTCCAGCTCCTTCAAGTTGGATGGTTTGTGCTTGTGAGAAGCAATCGTTAAGTCTGACCACAGATTTTCTATTGGATTGAGGTCTGGGCTTTGACTAGGCCATTCCAACACATTTACATGTTTCCCCTTAAGCCACTCAAGTGTTGCTTTAACAGTGTTTTTGGGGTCATTATTCTACTAGAAGGTGAACCTCCATCCTAGCCTCCAATCACACACAGAGTGGTTCAGGTTTTGCTCAAGAATATCCCTGTATTTAGCAACATCCATCTTTCCCTCAACTCTGACCAGTTTCCCAGTCCCGGCTGCTGAAAAACATCCCCACAGCATGATGCTTCCACCACCATGTTTTAATTGTGGGGATGGTGTTCAGAAGCCGGGACTGGGAAACTGGTCAGAGCTGAGGGAAAGATGGATTGTGCTAAATACAGGGATATTCTTGAGCAAAACCTGTACCACTCTGTGCTCTTTGGGTGATGTGATGTGTTGGGTTTGCACCAGACAGCGTTTTCTTTGATGGCCGAAAAGTTCAATTTTAGTCCAGGGCACCTTCCTCCATACATTTTGGGAGTCTCCCACATGCCTTTTTCCAAACTCAAAACATGCCATTTTGTTTTCTTACTGAAAGTAACGGCTTTCTTCTGGCCATTCTGCCATAAAGCCCAACTGTATGGAGCGTATGGCTTATTGTCGTCCTATGTACAGATACTCCAGTCTCTGCTGTGGAACTCTGCAGCTCCTCCAAGGTTACCTTAGCCCTCTGTGCTGCCTCTCTGATTATTGCCCACCTTGCCCGGTAGGTGAGTTTTGGTGGGCGGCCGTCTCTTGGCAGGTTTGCTGTGGGGCCATGTTCTTTCCATTTGGTTATGATAGATTTGATGGTCCTCCTGGGGATCATCATAGATTTGGATATTTTTTTATAACCTAACCCTGACTTGTACTTCTCAACAACATTGACCCTTACTTGTTTGGAGAGCTCCTTGGTCTTCAAGGCAGTGTTTGGTTAGTGGTGCCTCTTGCTTAGGTGTTGCAGCCTCTGGGGCCTTTCATGAAAAGTGTGTATATGTAATGATAGATCATGTGACATTTAGATTGCACACAGGTGGACATCATTTCACTAATTATGTGACTTCTGAAAGTAATTGGTTGCACCAGAGCTTTTCATGGGCTTCATAACAAAGGGGGTGAATACATTCGCACATGCCAATTTTCTGTTTTCAATTTCTAAAAAAAAGTTGTATTTATATATATTTTTCTCATTTCACTTCACCAACTTAGACTATTGCATTCTGATCCATCACATAAAATTTAGATTAACAAAACATTGAATTTAAGGCTGTAATATAGCAAAATAGGTAAAAAGTGAAGGTGGTGAATACTTTTGCAAGGCACTGTATGAAATAAAGCTTTGTTATACCATTCTCACCGTGTCAGTTTGTTGTCAATGGTTTGGGATATGGGACATCCACATACATCACATTTGTGTCACCTTCCTATATATGTAAACTAATGAGTCCTAGTTACTATGCAATAGATCAATACATATAATAATAATATTAATATTAATATTAATAATAGTATTAGATATCATACAATAATATGTATCACAGATAGTAATAATAATAATAATAATAAAGCATTAATACACATACAAAGTCCAATTTGTGATACTGTGGAATATCAACATTCTCCCGAGGGCCTGATAACAATATGACAGATGATAATGGAGTGGGTTGCCATTTCCCTCTCTAGTGGAGTATGCTTTGTCTGACCTACAGTGACCCTACATAGTATAGCTCACAGCTTCATTGAAGTACACAAGCCCCTTCACCACCCCCACTTAGCAATCCTGAAGGGGACCAGGGGAACATACACCACACACATCTACTCTAACCCATCAGGATTGCTGCAAAAATGCATGGAGGCTGTGCAAAGGCACGTGGATCAACAACCAACTCAACTCCATCAGGGATAATCTCCACTACGCCCATCCTGGAAAGTCCCACGCCATTGCTGGTGGCCATGTGCCAAGATGTTTACCCATTATCATCTGGTGACATCCCATTAAGTATTTTGCTATTCATCAGTTTACATTAATGTGGTGTATGTTCCTCTGGTCCCCTTGTGGACTGCTAAGTGGTGGTGGTGGTGAAAGGACTTGTGTACCTGAATGTAGGGGCAATGTAGGTGGCAGGTCATAGCAGAGAGGTCAGACAAATCACAGTCCACTGGAGAAGGAACTGGCAACCCACTCCAGTATCTTTGGCATGCAAACCTTGTGACACAGCACAAGGAGAGACCTAACTAAATTTGCTGCAGTCCATGAGGTCACAGAGAGTCAGACACAACTGAAGGACTGAACAACAAATAATAAAATGTTCCCCTGGTACTTGATATATGTGATGTGGCGGTGTAATTTGGCCACTATTTGTTTGCCCAATGTAGATGTGATGAGCGAGATGTATATGCAATTATATATATATTTCAGAGTACACATTAGGGCCTCTGTGAGAGAGAAAGGGTTAATGTGACAAACAGTTTCATGTTTTTGGGTTGCAATTTAATCAGGTAATGTGTCTTTAATTGATTTATGCATGTTGCAGCATGGCTTTTCATAATGGCATATGCATGACCATTCCAACATATGATGATATAATAATTATTTTACATGCATATTTTTAATTTGGGGACTGTTGTGCAAGTAATTGTAATGCATTTCCATGCTTTCTCCATATTTTAAAGCCCACTGGTGTGTTCATATTGTCTTTTACAGTGTTCATAACTTGTCTGTAAACCCTTTGCGGGTCCTATTTGGAGGCTGTAATATTTTTGCCTCCATTTGCCTTTTACGGGCTTGAACGCCAGTGCTTCTTTGGGGATTCGTAGCAATATAATAGCGATTTGCGAACGTAACATTTACGGGCTTAACAGACCAAAGGCTTTGCACCAACGGAGTTCCGATTTCGACAGCTTGTATGGTTTGCGGGTAGCTGTAAGAGGCTAATTTAATAGCCGT
The DNA here is from genome assembly GCA_027410445.1 of Discoglossus pictus. NCBI lineage: Eukaryota > Metazoa > Chordata > Amphibia > Anura > Alytidae > Discoglossus > Discoglossus pictus. The sequence goes on along the minus strand of CM050166.1, from coordinate 299,156,512 downwards.
AAGTCTATTGGGCTCCGTTACGGGATATGGGTTTTTACGTTGGGGGAATTAATAGGGCTTTTATTCTAGGAGAATCAATTGAAGATTTTAGTATTTTTATATAGCTTGGATGGTTGTAAGAACAACTGGGGAGAACAAATAGACTGTGACTGAAGAAAAGTTTCTGGTCTTTACAATGTGAAATTCCCAACTAGGAGCCATTTTAAATGCCAGCCACGTAAATCAAACATGTAGATCTTAAACCCTACATGCCTGAAATTGTCCCGGATTACGTTGCTATTAAATTGGAAGGGCCTGCGAACAATGTGCGAGAGAAGCAAAATCGTAACCCAGACAGTCGAACGCTGGATGTGCGACCGTACTATCATAAATTAGTCAAGGGTTAATGTGGGGACACCACAGGGGTCCCGATGGGGAACCCCAGCATTGGGAGGGTTAATTTTGGATGCTGCGGGGGTACTTAAGTACCCCCGCGGCAGGGGTTAACACTTTGACCGCTGCGGGGGTCCCAATCGGGACCCCCGCAGCACGGGTTAATTTTGGGAGCCGGCGGGGGTCCCAATTGGGACTCCTGCAGCATGGGGTTAGATTTAGGGAGCAGGGGGAGATTTAGGGGCCAGAGGGAGGTTCGGGGGCCTCCATTTGCGTGCTATGGGCTAGCTCGCGTGTGACCACGTTGCAATTTAATAGCTGAATTCAAAATGTAGCGTCACAGGCATGACAGATCAAAGGATTTACGTGAGCCAGTAACAACATTGTTCTCCGCGTAGCCTATTCTCTGCCGTCCTGCATGTTACCACGCAAGTCGGCTGCGAGCAAAGTTAAGATGCATCTTAGCACTCAAATAGCCCTAAAATGACATTTGCGTTAACACGTAGCTCCAACTTAATGAGGCTGTAGATGTATTTATGTTTCAGTTTGCACTGCTAAGTGTTATTGGAGCAGCTGTAAAAAGCAACAGCCCTCAAGGGTGTTACCAAGGTCCATAAAAGCTTACACATTGATAAAAACTATCAGCAAATTGATGTGAAGAGATCAGGATTTGCTTTGTGTCTTATGATAGGGTGCTCTAAATTTAGCATTGGTCAAAATGCTGCGCAATGTCCAACCGTGCATCGGCTTCATACAAATTACCAAAGTTTAAATATTTTTCAGTGCAATAGAGATGGACCAGCACCACAAAATGTAGTCAGTTTTCTCAGATTTGTAAAGATATGTAGGATTGTACATGGACATCTATTTTCAGTTGTTCACAGGTATATTTCTCTGCCTGTATGGAAATACTATGAGCCTCATTCAATTCTAAGCCTGCAAGTCGAGGGATGTAGGCCGTAAGTCTTCCGGCCTGCTGCAGGCCCGCAGCGCCCGCAACTTATGGTGCTATTCAATTCACCAAGACCGCAAGTCCAGCGCACACATTAAACCATGAAATCGTATGTAGCATTTGTGAGCTTGAACATGATCAATTAAGCAAGAGTGTAACTCACAATGCTAAAACAGCCAATAGAAAAGGAGCCCGTCATCATGAAGGCCATACAACATGGAGTTGACATGTCAATCAACTAGAGATTCAGGGTCCAATATGCGATTGGGCCCACAAATCCGCAATCTCAAAATTATAGAAATGAATGAGGCCAATGTGATAGTCCGTGTGGGTGGCCTTATATGTGTTAACTCATTGATGCTCAAAATCGAGCTAACCCCAAATTGAAATCTAAAAATAAATGATGATTGCCGATTTGCCTCCATTTCTGAAGCCCGGATCTCCCGATGCCTCAATTGAATAAGGCTCCTGCTCTTTACTTATACACAGCTATCTCTGCTCACTAGTTTCTTACAAATGTATTAGCTGTAATAAAAGTGAAGTATTTGTGATTCTTTTTTTTAAATCTGCAATGGAAAGTGAAAATAATAGGGTCAGAGCTCAACGTAAATATTTTGGGCAAAGGCAAACACACATTTCCTGCTCACACACTTTGGGCCTTATTCAATTGAGCAATTGTTAGTTACTGGAGACCGCAATGTAGCCCGTAAACACATTTACTATTCAATTGGCGTCTTATAGCTACCAGCAAACGATCTGCGGGTTACAGGCTGAAAATCCCTGCGGTTGTCAAAATCGTAATTCTGACCCAGATAAGTCTTTGATCTTCCAACCCCTTAAATGTTACAATCACAAATCTCTATTCAATTGCTACAATTCCTCAAGCCCGTAAATGTTTTCACACCTGTTAATGGCAAATATTGAAGAAAAACCTACGAGTACCAGATAGGACTCACAAGGGGGTTACACACCTGATCGTAATACTATAAATGCAAATAAAAAATCAATACTGGAATTTAAAAGACAGGGAAAGAGAAAGACATGACCCCAGCAGAATCCATACAGCACAAACGTGCATACAATAACTGAAGCTTGAAACCAGTATGGGGTAACAACGGGCAACAGCATTTCTTGAAATATTTATTTACAAAAATTGTAACCAAACCTTATGGGAGGAGCCCAGCCAGCGGCAGTAACCTCCGCCCCTGGGCATGGACCCATCTACTCCTTACTGTAAAATGCCCATGAGGTAGGGGCAAGCCCCTTTTTCTTTACCACTGGCCTGGGCAACTCCCCTACCCGCCACTGTGATCAAATAAACATATAGAAAACAGTATAACCACATAAAAACACACAGTAAAACACAATGCATGCAGCAAAACATACAATTCCCCAAATAATACATAGTCATCTAAATACATAAAATAAGCCATACTATATATATATATACCTATTCTTTTTTTTTCTTTTTTTTAAACATGCCATCTTATATACATAACAAAACTACATAACCCAACCTACAAATACTAAATCCTAGGAGGGTGGGAGAAAAAACAATCCGATGGCCGGCCGTGGAGTGAGAAGATGGGGCCGATGTGCACCAAACCACCCTTCTTAGTCCCGCCCTGCAGCCGGCCAGCCAATCAGGGCGCATCCAGGCTCCGCCGGGTCAAAGGTCCCTGTGCGCAATCCGAGGGAGCCTGGGCTACTTTTCGGGTCCCCCGTTAGAATTAATTGCACAACAGTCTCAAGTTCGTAAATCTGCAATAAAAAAATATTAATTTTTACGTTTCATTTCCTTGTCGTATCAGTCACAGGAATCAAAGAGTTAATACATATCAGGCCACCAACATGGACTAGAACATTTTCTTAATTTATTTGTATTATTTTGTACATTGCCGGATTGCGAGTCTGATCGCATATCGGACTTCAAAAGCTAACTGATTGACGTTTAACCTCCATGTTTCCCTGATGTAACGATGACGGTCTCTATTGGCTGTTTCTAAATCAGTAGTTACGGCCTTGCTTAATTGATCATGATCATGGTCTGAAATGCTACTTACAGGTGCATGGTTTACAGTTATGGCTTTGAGCCAGGTAGTTGAGGGCTTGTTCAATTTAATTGCTCTGTAACTGTTGCAATTTTCCAGCCCGCAGACTTACTGGCGGTATGAAGGCAACTGTGGGTTTGCAAAAGTTGTAAAGTGTCTGTATTCAGCCAGGAAATAGCTGTTTATTTCTTATTTCTACTTCTACTTGTCTGGTAAAAGTTAAAAAAATAACACACGTGAAAGTGCCAAATGAAGAAATCCACGGAGATCACAAAAGTTTAAGTAGAAATGCCATTAAGAAAATATATTTCTTAATGTGTGTATATTTCTGGGTAAAGTCAACAGATATTTTAACCATTTTTGGTAACATAAAATGTATAAACGAGTATGTGTATCCAATGTTTAGAAATTAAATGTAGTAAACCAAATAAATATATAGTATGAGAAAAATGTAAATTGCATCCAGTGTTCAGCAAGGGGATCCTGCAGCAATCTACCAACACTATCTAGTATTACATAAATTATAATTTACACCTTCTGGGTAATTTGCCATGCATTGTGTTTGAGGTAACTCCAATTCATGTCAATACAAAGGCCTCATTAACCACTAATGGACATTGATTAATCAGCCAACTGGCAGTGGACCATCATTAATAATAGAAGAAGAACAGTTCTAATAGTATGCTATTAAGCAGCTTATTAGTATGAAATTGATTTGTTTTCCTTGTCACCTAACTACTTAATTTTGCACCATTTAGTAATTCTTAGAAACACTGTTATTTGGTCTGAAAAAAAAGCTTAAAAACTTACAGTTATTGCAAACCGCCTACACCAATAGAAGCTTTATATATATATTATTTGAAGCATTTGTTTTACTGCACACTAACCTGCATGACACCCACAATAAGAGTAGTTTAAGTACCTTTACACCTTACTGTTTTCTTTTATACACTGAGCAACAATTGTAGCCTTTATACAATAAATCTTAGATTTAGAGCCACTTTTATACATTTGCGTAGAATTTACCACACTAATCGGAAGTAATGATGTATACAAAAAAGTAAAAACAATACACCAAACTTTGGTTGTATAGATTTTATTTTCTTTCATTATACCCTCTGTGCAGATTATTCTTATGCATTGTACATGCTTACAGGACCCCTGCACAATGAAAACAAAATACAGTGGAACCTCTATATTCGTCATTCAACCTTTCCTGAGGGACGGATGGATACTGAACAGGATGAATATAGAATGATTTTTTTTCCATAGGAATTAACTATAATTGGAATAATCTGTTCCCAGCCCTGAATCTGATACATAAATGAACTTTACCTTTACTGAAGAGCGATGATGGCAGAGGCTGAAGAGGAAGTATTGTTTAGAAGGGGAATCACCTTCCTCTAAAGCATCAGGTAACTCCAGTACTGGTGGTCAATGTCTTTTTTGATGGTTCACTAGCACTCAATTTAGCAAACAACTTGTCCAATGTTGTCTGTTTCTGTCTTTTTTTTTTAATTTTCCCTAATGACTAATGACTAATTTTGGATTTTTGGATGAACATATGAGCATTTTGCCTAACATTAGACTTTAGAATTTAGGGCTGATGAATATAGAGGTTCCACTGCATATGATTTATGTTTTAAAACTTTGAGTCTGACTAAGAACATAATTAAACAGGAAAAAAGTCGTACAGCTATTTTTTAATTAGAAAAAATATATATTAATGCCTCTGCAGGACCCTTTAGTGATCCATAATACATTGGTGAAGGTTCTGAATGTGGGATGGAGTTTACATTTTTGTAGAGCTATGTTTGCATCCTTTGATGTCACATCCTGCTTTTGGACCAATGAGGAGAAAGGGTATGGTGTTAATTCCAATCTTGTCCAGTTATCACACAAAGGTTTTGGACTTTTGCCTGTTCCCTCCTACCCCACTACTCCCTCCACTGATAACTTAAAACACTCCCACCACAACTATCCTGCTATCAGGAAGTAATGTAACAAACAAAATGTATTTTTGTACTCATAATCAGAGTCCTCAAAAACTCAGATTTTCCCATAAATGTTTTATGTCTGTGGCTTGCACAGCTATTATTTGTAGTTGATTAGTTGTTCAGTCATGTCTGTCTCTCTGTGACCCTATGGATCTCAGCATGCCAGGAACATCTTGTGTCTGGTTTGATTGTGCTAATCCATAAGGTGTTCATGGCAAAGATACTGGAGTGGTTTGCCTGTTTCCTCTCCAATGGACAGCAATGTGTCTGACCTCTCTGCTATGACCTGCCCATCTTGGGTGAAACTACATGGTATAGCTCACAGCTTCATTGAAATACACAAGCACCTTCACCACGACAAGGTACTGTGTTTTTTCTTGAACTGTAGTGGTCATTTAAACAAAAGTGAAAACCCAATGTAAAGTTTACTGTATTTCAAGGGTCCCTAAAATCTGTGCACACACATAGTTAACCACTGCATAAGTACCCCTGCGGCACCTAACTTTAACCTCCCCTATGCTGTGGGGTCCCCATAGGGACCCCCGCAGGGTCCCTACATTAACCCTTGATATGGTGGTCCCAATTAGAATTCCCACAGCATTTCAAAATTCAAATTTTCCTCCACGGTTCATTAAAGGGCCTGCGGCACTCAATTTGTTAACCCTGGCCACAATGGTACGGTAAGTACCCCCGCAGCACCTAACATTAACCCCCCCTTTGCTGTGGGGTCCGCATCAGGACCCAGAAGGGTCCCCACATTAACCCTTGCTGTCCCAATTGGGACCCACGAAGCATTTAAAAATGTTAATTTCCCTCCGCTGGTCCTTAAAAGACCTTAAAGGTCCTTAAAGGACCAGCTCTACAATTTAAATTAACCCCTGCCTAAAATTAACCCCATTAGTCCCATAAGGGTCTTTATAGACCCTTATGAGGCAATAATTAACCCTGACATTAACACTATAAGTGCCATGAGGGTCCTCCAGGACCCTCATGACACAAAGTATAAGCCCTACCCTACACTACACTATTATCCCCATAATAAACCCATACATCCAAATTAACCCCCTCTAAGTAATTAACCCAAGTAATTAACCCTATTTAACCCTCACCATACCTAATTAACTCTATCACTAACCACTTAACCCTATCTAGACCTAGTTATCCCTATCTAGTCCTATTTATCCCTAACTGTACCTATTTAATCCTAACTGTGCATAATTACCCCTAACTGTACCTGTTTAACCCTAACTGTACCTAATTACCCCTAACTGTACCTATTTAACCCTAACTGCATCTATTTAACCCTAACTGGACTTATTTACCCCTAACTGTACCTATTTAACCCTAACTGTACCCAATAAACCCCTACCCTGTTAACTCTATCCTATCTTATTAAACCCCTTTACCCTACCCTATTAACCCCCCTCTACCCTACCCTATTAACCCCTATCCTATTCTGTTAACCCCCCTCTACCCTACCCTATTAACCTCTGCACAACCCACCTAACCCCCTAATAAAAATCCTAAAACCCCAGTAAGTACAAAAAATAAAAACACCTACATTACAGAAAATAAAAAAATCCCAAGTACAACAAATAACAAAGACTAACTACAGAAAATAAAAAAGCACTACAGAAAACAAAAAAACATTACAGAAATCCAAAATAAAATTAAACATAAAATAAAAACCACTATCCAAAAAAAAAAAAACACTTACAACCTGTTAAAAGAAAAGGGTTAATTAATAGAAAATACTAACGGAGCTCCTCCCCTGAGGAGCTCCCCTCTGCAAATAGTGGTTCCCACGCATGCTCCGATATAAAAAACTAATTTGCATGTTCTGATTGGCTGATATAACCGTCAATTATATTTCCGTCAATCAGAACGTGCAGATGCTTGGAACCAATCAGAATGGAATACACTCCTGTAAGCCATTCTGTTTGGCTCCACGCATCTGTACCTTCTGATTGGCTGAAATGTGATTGACAGTTATATCAGCCAATCAGAATGGCTTACAGGAATATATCCCATTCTGATTCTCTCCATCTGCTTGTTGTGATTAGCTGAAATATGATTGACAGTTATCAGCCAATCAGAACACGTAAATGAGTTTCTTTATATCGGAGCATGCGCGGGAATCCCCATTTGCGGCGTAGTTAACTATTTGTGTGCCATGGGTCCTTTTAAGGGCCTGAGGAGGGGAATTTACATTTTTAAATGCTGCGGGGGTCCCAATGTGCTGAGGGGGTACTTATAGTACCCCCGCAGTTGGGGTTAACTATTTGTGTACCGCAGGGCCCTTTTGCAGGAAATAAAATTTTGAAATGCTGCAAGGCGCCGAATTGGTATCTCTGCAGCAAGGATTATTGTGTTATCCTGCTGGGTCTCGATGGGAACACCTGCATCATGGGGTTGAATTTAGGAGTGCTGTGTGGACATTTCGGGGGAGCATACATAACATCTCTTATAGCCCTTGCAAGTCCTTCTTGGTACCATTAACTTGTAGTTCGCGTTTGGCCATTTGCGGCCTTGGCGGGGTGGTTAGCGAGGGGGAATCGGAGCAATTGAATTATGATTTGCGATTTTAGCCTTGGGAATTTGAAAAATCAAAGGCTTTGAGGGCAGTAAATTGATATTTTATAAATTGATATGAATCGCAGCTCAGAGCCAGTAACTCAATAGGAGCCCGCAAGAAGTTGCCCATTGAAAAGCAAAATAACTTTTGACCTACATTTGCAGGCCCGGATCTCCAAAAAGGCTCAATTGAATGAGGGTCTATGTGTTTGTCAGGCTGAAATCTATGTGTTGTTATGCTGCTTAAAATACTGCAATTTCTTTGGTGTTTCAATCCTTCAACGTTTTTTGTACAGATCAATGTATTTTCCCAAGAACAGCTACCAATAAGTCAGACTCAAATATTTCCTACAGTGAGGATTTAATGTTGCCAGCTTTTATTTGGCAAAGTTCTCGGAAAACAAAAAATAAGGATGATAAGGACTTCTGACAGTAAAAGAGAACAGTCAGTGGGTTGACTTAGCTTTTGGATGTACCTGGGATTAAAATACCTTAATTGTGCTTAGCAATTCTTTAGATCTGTGGGGAAACTGGTTACATCCCTCTGTGCTCATGGAGACTGCCTTGAGATCCAAAAACTTTTGAAAGTAATTATATGATATGTTACACACTAAAACTTCATCTGGTTTTGAACAGGTTTGAATAGAGTACATTTTAACCACAGGTAAAACAGTCAATAATCTATTTATGTGATTAAAGGCATATAACCACAGGTAAAATAGTAACTAATCTCTATATTTATGTGATTAAAGCATATTTTATTTTCATGAATTATGAATGGATTTGATAGCAAAGAATCAGTAGTATATGAAAACCTTTTTTGCATGAAAAAATCCCAAAAGTAAACATTAACAAACTTACCCTGATATTTGCAATTTTTTCAGGTTTGTGCCACTTGATTGTGAGAAGGCATGCCCCTTGAAAACCTTAACAAAATTAGCATAACATTTATCATTTGTTTTGGCCAATCACAGGCAGCTATAACACTATTTTAATGACTGGGAAGTCAGTCTTTGTCACAAAGCATGATGGGATGTGTAATCTTGTTTGCCCCTGCACAAGGAAGTGAGTAGGAGCTCAGACATTTCTATGTGGATTTCTGCATTGTGCTGGTTTTGGCTTAAAGGTTAATATGGAGTTAAAAATGAACCCAAATGCTGTGTTTCTATTGCTTAGTACCAGTTGCCTATGTAAGCAGCCTTGCGGTGTGGAAACCAGTTTTCTTTTAAATAAAATACATCTGTATGTGTGTGTTTAGTCGTTCGGTCATGTCGGACTGTCCGTGACCCTATGGACACAGCTCTCTAGGCACATCTTGTGTCTGGTTGTGCTTATCCATAAAGTTTTCTTGGCAACGATACTGGAGTGGGTATCCACTTCCTTCACCGGTGGACTGCAATTTGTCGGACCTCTATGCTATGACTTGCCCATCTTGGGTAAAGCTCACAGCTTCACTGAGGTTCACAAGCCCCTTCACCACGACAAGGTACCAATCCACAAGGGAAGATGTGTATATAATGGATCAAGATAATGTGAGTTTCTGATATAAACCGTATGTGTTAGATTAGAAAAGTTAAAAACAGGGAAACTTCCATATACCTTTAATTGTAGTTCAATGTTTAAATTGTTAGGCTCTCCTCATCCATTTTGTTCCTGTGGATCGTCAGATAAGTTCTCAGGGATATGATCCAAGACATGGCCCTCCATTCTTTTTCCATGTGTTAATATTGTATCTTGGTGTTGTATGTTTGTACGTATGTTGGCGCATAACAAATAAATAATAATAATAAATAATAACTTGCTACTAAGAGCCACTGCTGGCTTTCCTTTACAATTTCAGTCCAGGCTTGCGGCACATCCTATGCACCCTGGAGCTGCTGTTCGTACTGCAGTCTAAATATGGCAGAGCTGCACACAGAGCTCATTTGTCATATAGGACAGAAGTAGGTAATGACCCTATTTCTAACAGCACCTGACAGATGAACAATGCCACTACTGCAATGAACAGAACATAATAGGAAAGTAAAACAAAGAAAAATAATGTTGAAAAATATCCAAACTACAGTGTACTGTAATATTTCTACCACATTTCTCATTACTACTGACAAGTTCTCTGACATTTGTATAATTTTGGGAGGCAGTAGCTTTTCAGAAAGATCAGAGCAATGTGTGCCGGGATCAGCAAATTTCTGTAAGAATTGATCTTGCTTCAGGAGTTGTTCTGTATTAGAGCTATTAGGAAGACAAGGGCTTTAAGAAACACTTAGTATATCATTTTGAGAAAATATATCCAGTGAAGCTGATTAAGATGTAAAGGACATCTCACTCATCATGAAGGAGCGACCTGAACTAGGATGACTTTGGTTAACATGCCCTATAATTAAAATCCTTATGATTAATATAGTAGACACGTATTATGCACAACTGACTTCAGTGTAGTCTACAGATGAAAGAAGATAATGGGTGAAGCACTCTGAATTAAATATCCCAGCTATCTTTGGATCTAGACAAGTGTCCCTTTCTGTAGATCTCACTCATTTTCAGACCAGCGACTTTATTGATTGACTAAATTTTGACAGTACGTAATTATCCTAAATCTATTTTTGGACTGCCAATACAACATATTTTATATTGAATTAGTGTATAAAGAATCATTTAATGGGTCACTGTGGTATAATTTTTTATTATATGGCCTGGGTATGCAGTAAAGATGAGGCGTGGTGGGGGGATGAAGGGTGAGGGGATGCTGGGGCTGTGATCTCCTTGAAGGTTATGGAGAACTGAGGGGGTGAGGAAGTTTGTGTTTGTGAGTTTTGAATCATATAGTATGCTTGAAAGAGTACTATATATAGCAAGTAGTTACATAGTAATTGAGGTTGAAAAAAGACTTTAAGTCTATCAAGATCAAGCCTTTACCTTTCTCCTCTGATCTGATCAGGTTAATTAATGTTATTTTATCCAGAGGAATACAAACAGAAAAGGAAACAAGTGAAAATTGCCAATTGTTTCAAAGGGGGGGGGGGAATCCTTCCTGACCCCAGATACTGGCGATCTGACTCCTCCCTGGATCAATACTCTCTCTCTAATTAACCAGGATAACCCTGAATACCCCATTTATTTAGCAATATATCCAATCCATGTTTAAAGTTATCTATCAAATCTGCTATCACCACCTCCTTTGGTAAAGAAATCCACAGTAAACCACCATTAATGTGAGGAACCCTTTTCTTTCTTTAAGGTGAAAACTTTTTACTTCTTACCTCAAAGGATGTCCCCTTGTCAGTTGGAAATCTCTTGGCACAAGAAGCTCACTTAACAAATCCGTATACTGGCCCTTGATTTATTTATATAAGGTAATCACTCCTTTTTTCTAGAGAAAATACATTTAATTTGGTTAGTCTTTCTTCATAACTTAGCCACTTCATTCCCCTTATTATGCTAGATTATAAACTCAAAAACAGGGCACTCTTTTCGTTTTAATCTGTATTGATATTGTTTTTATGTTCTGTTTCATCCTATGTGTGGCGCTGTGGAATATGTTGGCACAGTATAAATATTAGATAATAATAATAATTAATATAATAATAATAAAAATAATTGGGGTGCAGGGAATATGAAAGGTGAGTGTGGGTGGAGATGAGTGGTGAGAAAGGGTGTGGTACAGGGGAGATGAAATGTGGGGGTGAGGGAGAGTTGAAGGGTTTGGGGGTAGAGTGAAGGAGGTATGAATAGTGGTGGGGGGGTGGTGGGTGATGGGCTGATGAGGACTAGGGGAGAAAATGGCAAGGCATTTAACCTTACCGATTTTTCAAAAATGAGGGGTTAGGATAGAACAAAAATTGTATGTTTTTAACATTTTAAATCTTCCTATTCCCCTGCGTATGTTCAGAAACAGGAAGTTACAGGTAAACTTAGAACATGCAACCTTATGCTATAAACTGGAAAGAATATTTTTATGGCATCTTCTATGCAAAAATTTGCAATTTTCTAAAAAAAATATTTTACATAGGTGCTAATGTTGTTTTTTTGTTACATTCAGTACTTTACAAACACGTGAAGTCTCTCCTAAACTGTATAGTAATATATTCACTAAAAACATCAGCATAATTCTGAATAAAAGGTATCAAGTAAAAGGATAATGCCATCCTTGTTAAGTAACATACCTATTATTATTATTATTATTGTAGCCTTGAATATATTACTTTTTCTGACAGGGACATAGGGTGGATAAGGGGGTGTTGCTTTAGCAGTGTGTTTGGGGTCACGGGCCAAAGGCACTCATTGCGAGGCCCATGATGAGCGCCGAATGCGCTCATCGCGAGGCCAGTAAAGTAGAGGGGGGAGAGGCTCCCGTTGTGTGGCAAACAGCATTGCCAGGCTTCACTTTTTATTGCCGTAATTTTTGACGGGCAAGTCGCTAGTATATATATATGTTTAATTTCTCGGTAATAGTGTATGTAACGTTGAACAAGATACAGTGTATATATATATATATATATATATATATATATATATATATATATATACAGTGGATATAAAAAGTCTACACACCCCTGTTAAAATGTCAGGTTTCTGTGCTGTAAAAAAATGAGACAAAGATAAATAATTTCATAACTTTGTTCACCTTTAATGTGACCTATAAAATGTACAACTCAATTGAAAAACAAACTGAAATCTTTTAGGTGGAGGGAGGAAAAAAGAAAAGAAAAATAATGTGGTTGCATAAGTCTGCACACCCTCTTATAACTGGGGATGTAGCTGTGTTCAGAATTAAGCAATCACATTCCAAATCGTGTTAAATAGGAGTCAGCATATACCTGCCATCATTTAAAGTGCCTCTGATTAACCCCAAATAAAGTTCAGCTGTTCTAGTTGGTCTTTCCTGAAATCACAGAGAGCTTCCAAAGCATCAGAGGGATCTCATTGTTAAAAGGTATCAGTCAGGAGAAGGGTACAAAAGAATTTCCAAGGCATTAGATATACCATGGAACACAGTGAAGACAGTCATCATCAAGTGGAGAAAATATGGCACAACAGTGACATTACCAAGAACTGGAGCTCCCTCCAAAATTGATGAAAAGACGAGAAGAAAACTGGTCTGGGAGGCTACCAAGAGGCCTACAGCAACATTAAAGGAGCTGCAGGAATATCTGGCAAGTACTGGCTGTGTGGTACATGTGACAACAATCTCCCGTATTCTTCATATGTCTGGGCTATGGGGTAGAGTGGCAAGACAAAAGCCTTTTCTTACGAAGAAAAACATCCAAGCCAGGCTACATTTTGCAAAAACACATCTGAAGTCTCCCAAAGGCATGTGGGAAAAGGTGTTATGGTCTGATGAAACCAAGGTTGAACTTTTTGGCCATAATTCCAAAAGATATGTTTGGCGCAAAAACAACACTGCACATCACTGCACATGACTCAGGACCTCTTCCCTCAGGAACAACAAGAGCACAATCACATATATAGTTGTGAGCGTACGAGTTGTTGCTAAAGCTTGAGGGCTCACGAAGCACTCCTTGCCAGCAACTGCGACCCTCGCAAACTTTACATCGCAACGCAAACAACATACAAGACACGTTACCACACATTACGACCTCGCAACAATCGGACGCAACTCGCGAACATGACAAAATTTAAAACACAATAAATACACACAGCACATACATATAAAGCATCCAGGACCTCAAAAAACAACTTACACCTTCATGTAACTAAAAATAAAAGAGTTTAGACACTAAAAAATTTGCTAAGCGAGAGAAAAAATGGCAGCCGAACAAAACGAAAACGAGGCTACAGCACTCTAAACACGCAAAACACCACAAGAAACTCGCAAAATACCACAAACGACCTACGGATATTCCGCTAAGACGCATACCACACATTACCCGCCATTTTACGCCAATGCGGAAGTACACAACTACGCTAACGGTTTCGTCTCGCGCACGCACACTATTACACTGCACACATTCATCACGCTTACACAGCCGCTCCACAGCACTGATGCTGCAGCAACATCAAAACAGATTGCCAGCTCTTCAACACAATGCTTCAAAATAGGTAAAGTATATTCATTTATTAATTGTATTATATATTTCAGTAGTACACACAAAACACCATTAGCTACCTTACAATTTCATTGCCGTCATTTTTTGGCGGGCAATTCGCTAGTATGCAATAACAATGTGATTTATAAAATTATGAAAAAGTGCTATGCAAGGGTATTGTCATGAGGTATTAATGTCTCACTTAAAGGACAACTGCCTTAATAAGTAAAAATGTCCAAAAAATCTGTGTTCCACCTCAAACCCTACAAATCTAAGATCAATTCAGAAGATGCCAGATACACAAGAAGTTGATATGCTAATTATCTTAGTTAACTAAATGAATAACTCATCAAAGTGGAATTCCACTAAGCTTCTTTTCACCATCCTGGTATATTTCCTATATAATTTGGAAGAGAGTCTCTTTTCCTAAAGCATTCAAATATATATTATGCATAAAGTATTTCCAAGAAAGCTTTATGATCTTTTCCAAAGCAGTGTTGCTCTTTTGCCCCTAACGATTGCTCTACTTTGAAGCTTCAGTTGTTTATTTCACCAAATTTGTCCCACTATATTGTGGTTATAATGCCCCACAAAAAAGAAATGAAAGCAGTTGTATGTACAGTCAAGCACAAGCATTTAGTATTGCACCGTCTTTAAGCTTTACAACTAAATATTTCCATGTTTCCTTTAAGCACCATAAGAAACTCTATGAGTTATCAAAAGTTTGTGCACAGTGTTTCAAGTGTGCAAGCCTCTCTCACCGGCTCTTTTTGCAATGCCAGCATACAGCTCTCTGCTTAAGGAATCTATAACATCACAATATTATTGCACATAAGATTTTCTCATTGGTTCTTTAAAGTTTTGCCGAATTTATATGTTTTTTCAGCTCCGATGCCTCTGCATTTCCTTTGGCTTCCATAAAGGGTCTGTTGATTAACATAATTTAAACAGTGTCTTTAGGCTTCATAATATTTATTGCACTGGCCCTTTATATGCAAAACTCAGTTCAAGCTAAACAAAAGAAAGACTTTTCAGCTGTCTTGTAGTCTATAAACTTTAGACTTTTTGTCATACAAGATCCCCACTCTACCAGAATGGATTATACAAGAATATTGCTTTTGAGTATATTGTAGCTCTATTTCTAAGCTTGTCAATATAGCCATTTTCCTTTAACAGTTCAAGGTCTGCAGAGTTTATAGCATAGATCTTTCTCGCTGAAATAGGGCCAAATTTGAATTCCTTCTGTTCTATGCACCTGTATCATCCATATGGTTTTAGTTAAGCCCTCTGCAGACACAACAGTTTGCACAGTGTGAGTCTCTACCCCACAAATGAATGGCCCCTGAGCATTTCAAGTTCAAATAGAGCTCAGCCAGGTGCTTTAAAAAATGACACAGAAGTATTTCAGCATAAATTTCACATTCAAAATCCCTTTCCAAAGTACTTGCACGTCAAGTGAATAGCACCAGCATTTCCAGCTGTACAACGTGTCCAGTGCAGCACATCGCTATGGGCATCAGGGGCTGTGGGACGAGGGCTCATGCAGTATCCCCAGGTTCTGTCCCCGTCCAACCTGTCATCTTACTGGTTCCATGCCCCCGGGTAGGCTGCGGTGCACTCTCCTCCGCTGTCTCTGGTCTCCTTTAGCGCCAAGCAGTAGCAGCATCTGCTGCCACAGACCAATGCTCGCTGCAAGCTACGGCTCTCACCTCACGCTCGGCTGTTGCTGCCAGACGTCATAACGTCTGCTTCCAGCCGTACTCAACCTACTAGTTTCTAATGTCTTGAGATGCGGGAAACTGACAGAAGCATGTGTCTTGATCTACTGCTTGATTGGTCTTCGATAGATCTTCGATCAATCCTACCTAGTAAAATTGTAAGGTCCTTTGTATCCCTGCTCGCTATGGGGCTTGGTGACCTGGGACGCATGGCCCATTCGCCCAGGGAAAGTGTATGCACAATACATTGCCTCTCCTTTTCAGGTGTAGTGATTGCCGCGTGACCACTGGCTGGCTTGCCAATCAGGAGGTCATTGCATATGGCCTCTTCTACATTACTGTGTCCATAGCAACAACTTCTCATTGGTGCCCCCCATTTTCACAGAGCTTTCTACGTTATGGCGCAACCTAATGTCTGGCGGTATACCCAGATGGGTAGGCTGGTCTTGTTAGCCCTGGTTGGCAGCCAGCCTACAAGAAGGTAAACTCTAGATTTAAAACCTGGGCAGATGCAGCTCGTTAATCCTGTAAGGCCATCCATCTAGGAAAAGGACACTCCAATAAAACACCTATGAATCAAGGACCTTACTGTCACCATCCAAGCTTGCTAGGCCATGACAGATGAACCCCAAGTGTATAGTGTGGAACCAGTACTGCGCACACTGTATCTCACCTAAAAACTCCATTGCGCAGGCCCAATCTAGAAAAATCAACATTTTAAAGCCCTGCAGCAATGGGGCAAGGGGCGAAACGGCAGGTGGAAGATGTCACTGGAAGCCGCAGTCTCAATCCTGCATGCAGGCGGTTAAGGTGTATGGGTCGCCTGATGCTGGCCCAGGGGATGACGGCATAATTTGGCAGCACCCTGAACGACCAAGCAGCCTTCTCTAGGGACAGCACTGCTTGCTCCACGTGGAGAGGGGCCTAAAGAAAGCTTGTCTCTACTTCTCCCAGTTGGCTAGCCACAGTCACTGGGCATCTCCAAATGTGGTTGAAACTCAGTAAAAAAGAAAACGCTCACACCTGCCTCATAAGTTGTACTTGGACTGAAACTCTCAAGTTGGAACATCAGACCTATGCTTGACACAACAGACAGCGGTCGACCAGAACTACGCACTGTTCTACTAGCCCACAAACTATCAAGGCTGGCTATTGACTTTGCTGCCCTCAGTGAAGTCCATCTCCCAGAGGAAGGAAGCCTTCAGGAACTTGGTTTAGGCTATACCCTCTACTGGTCAGGGTAGACAGAAAATGAGAAATGTCTCTCTGGTGTGGGCTTCATGATCAGGAACCATATCACCTCTAAATTCATAAACTGCCAAAGGGTCACTCTGACTGCATCATTTTTATGCGCCTTCCACTTCAAAACAAAGAGCATGCTACAATTTTCAGTGTCTATGCCCCAACTCTTCAAGTGGATCCTGCAGAAAAGGACAGGTTTTACACCGACCTGCGCAATCTTGTACAAAACGTCCCTGCAGACGACAAGGGCATCAACCTCAGCGACTTCAGTGCCAAAGTAGGCAATGATTCAGAAGCTTGGAAAGGTGTAGTTGGCAATCACAGTGTTGGAAACTACAATGACAATGGGCACCTTCTGCTAGAGTTTTGCACTGAGCAGAAACTCACCATCACCAATACAGTTTTCCAGCAGACTAAAGACAACCTGGTGCATCCTCGGTCTAAGCACTAGCATCTTATAGACTATATTCTGGTGCGCCAGCGAGACCTTCAATAAGTCCTGCTCACCCGAGTGATGCCCAGTGCAGAATGTAATACGGACCACCGTCTGGTGCGCTGCAACCTTCGACTCCACTACAATCCTAAACCAAAGAGGAAAGGAACCCAAAGAAGAAGTTACAGATCGGTAACCTCCAGTCAGCTGAAGTAAAGGCCACCTTACAGGCGAATCTCCAGTCAAGACTAGCAGATGCTTCACGGAATACCTCCACAGATGCTCTATGGGAACATCTCAAAACCAGCATCCTGCAGCATTGCGCAGATGTCGGTGACTACAGAGGGTTTTATGAATCCCTGAAGGCTGTGTATGGCCCTTCACACCTGGTTCAAAGCCCATTGTGCAGTGCAGACGGTCCATCACTCCTTACAGACAAGGCGTTGATTCTGAACCAATGGTCTGACCACTTTCAGACTCTATTCTGTGCCAACCGCATAGTTTCAGTCTCCGTCGCATTCCACAATAAACAATGAAAACAGAACTAGATGAAATCCCTACTCTCGAGGAGACTGTAAAAGCCATTGAGCAGCTAAGAAATGGTAAGGCTGCAGGAGTTGATAGGATCCCTGCTGAGATCTGGAAACATGGGGGCCCAGCACTTCACACTAAACTCCATGAGCTCTTGTTTGCTGCTGGCAGCAAGGCAAACTGCCACAGGACCTCAGTGACGCAATTATCCTCACCCTGTACAAGAAGAAGGGAGAAAAGTCAGACTGCTCCAATTACCGGGGGATAACTCTGTTCTCCGTCGCAGGGAAAATCCTTGCAACAGACTGGTGCCCACTATCGCAGAAGAACTCCTCCCTGAGAGTCAACAAGAGCACCACTGACATTTTTTTTTTTGTTCTCTGGCTGCTCCAAGAGCAATGCAGAGAACAGAACAAGGGACTTTATGTGACATTTGTCGACGTTACCAAATCATTCGACACTGTGAGCAGGTAAGAGTTTATGGCAAATCCTGGAAAGTATAGGATGTCCTCCCAAGTTCCTCGACATGATCATCCAGATACATGAAGACCAGCGTGGCCAAGTTAGGCACAATGATGACCTATCTGAGCCCTTCCCAATAAGCAATGGTGTGAAGGAGCAGGGCTGTGTTCTTGCACCAACTCTATTCACACTATTCTTCAGTATGATGCTGCAAAGCGCCACAACAGACCTTGATATTGAATATACTCTACATCAGATTCCAGACAGAGGGCAGTCTGTTCAACCTAAGGTGACTAAAGGCCCACAACAAGACAGTGGAATGACTCGTTCGAGAGCTACTCTTCGCCGACGATGCTGCCCTTGTTTCTCATACAGCGACAGCTTTGCAGCAAATAACACATTGCTTTGCCAAGGCTGCCGAGCTCTTCGGTCTAGAAGTCTGTTTAAAGAAGACTGAAGTTCTCCACCAGCCCGCACCTCAGGAAAATAACTGTCCTCCTCGCATAACTATTGGCGAGTTAAGCTGAAAACAGTCCAACAGTTTCGCCTACCTGGGGTACATCATCTCCTCGGACGCAAAGGTCGTCAAGGAAATTGACAACAGACTGGCAAAGGCAAATGGTGCATTCAGCAAGTTATGTAAAAGAGTTTGGAAAAACAAGCATCTGAACAAGTGCACAAAGGTCAACTTGTACGGAGCTGTTGTGCTGACCAACCTTTTGTACAGTTCCAAGTCTTGGGTTACCTACCACCACCACCTACGACTTCTTGAGCGCTTTCATCAACGTTGCCTCGGCACCATCCTCAACATTCACTGGATTGCCACATCCCCAACACTGAAGTCCTAGAACAGGCAGGAATCACCGGCATTGAGGCTATACTGTTGATGAAGCAGTTGCGCTGGGCAGGAAACATCTCTAGGATGGAGGATGATTGACTTCCAAAGATTGTGCTATATGGTGAGCTCACCACTGGCAATCGTGACAGAGGAGGGCCAAAGAAGAGGTACAAGGACTCACTGATGGTCATATTGACCATCGTCGATGGTCCACCTTAGCATGAAGAGGTTCTATTCACCGGGCTGTCTCCTCTTTCAAGACCACACGCAGGGCTGGTCTTGAGGACAAAAGGAAACATAGAAAAAATGGTGTCACTACAGAACCCAATCAAGAACAAACCTTCCCGTGCAACCACTGTGGTTGAGTCTGCCTGTCTTCGCATTGGCCTCCTCAGCCACCTAAGAGCCCATAAATGTGGACACCCCTCTTAAATCTTTGCTCGTGAAGCCAAGCCTATATAGCAGGATATGGACCAATACCAGGAAAATGACCACCGGGAGCACCAATGATACCACAGACAGGCAGCACCTACAGAAGTTACGAGCTGTAACCGAATGTAGATGCACAGAATGTAGGAACACAAGTGAAGTGCCAAACAGGGTATTCCTATATTTTATTTCTAATGAATAACTACAAACAAAAATTGAACCGTATTGTATGACCACTATGGTGACACTTTAATATTTACCCAAAACAAATGTATTATTGATAACTTGTCTAACCGCATGTAAACAGTGAACAGTAAACATTACAGGTTTTCTATATCTGTAAATGTAAATTAAAGATATATAATTGTTCAGTAAAAAGGCACAACACAAGTTTCCTTCAAGAGTATATGATTTTGAAGGCAGTACCAGGATTTTTCATTATATTTACCAATTTCCTTTTTTTAAAGATTCTAGGACCACTACAATTCAAGAACAAAAACACTTGCTTGTCAAATATGTACCAAAGTAACAACATTAGCATTTGTGTAAGCCATGTATATACAACAGTTTGGGGAAAATCAGAATTTTTTAAGTATATTTTTATGAGCATAGGAATCCATTTTGTGTTTGTAATGTAATTTTCTTAGAGCTGGATTATGAAAGGTTTGTTTGGCTGTCAGTGTTACTGGCAGGGGCCTTAAGTAAAGAAGAACACTTAATTTATGAGTGAAGGCAGCAGCTATTAATCAACTATCAACATCCATTTCTGCCTTTTTTTAAACCCTTTAGGGTATATAGAAAGGTTGTAAGCGGGGGCCCCAAATTATTTTTCACTGGGACCCTCTATTCACTAGCTCTTTCTTTTTTTTTAATACATAATAATTAGCAGACAAAGAAAATCTGGACACCCACCTGTCACTTCCAGATGAATTTCCTGTGTCCACATGTAGTTATACTGCTTCCAGCGACACCATTTTTGTTGAGGGCAAAATCATAAAGTTAAGACACAGCACATTTGAGAAATTAAGAGAAAAGCCGTCCCAAAAAAAGGACTCCAAGTAAAATAGACATTATTCAATAAAAATGGCATAAACTTACACAGTGCTCCATACAATTTTGAAATAATATATATTACAACATATACTGTACCATACATTTTACTAAATAGGTCTGGTGTAATGTGAATGCCTAAAGGTTTCAGTAACTATGACCACTGTGTATTAATGTAGTCACATTCTTTAATGTAGCTTGCTGTCCCCAGGTTGGGGTGGGGGACATCCAGTCACCATACAGTTATGAAATAAGAGACTTCCTTGTGAGTGTGAGAGACTTCCTGTGTGTTTGTGTATGACTGACTGTGTGCGAGAGAGAGTCTCCTGGTGAGTGTGAGAGACTTCCTGTGTGTATGTTTGTGTGGGTGATTGCCTTTGTGTGTGAGTCTCCGGGTGACCATTAGATACCTCCTGTGTGTATGTTTGTGTGTTTGTGACTGTCTGTGTGTGAATCTCCAGTTGAATTGGAGAGACTTCCTGTGTGTGTCTGCCTATGTGTGAGTGAGAGTCTCCTGGTGAGTGTGTGAGACTAACTGTGAATGTATGTTTGTGTCTGTGCAATAGTCTCCAGGAGAATATATGAGACTCCTGGTGAGTAAGAAAACCACTTGATGAAGTTACGCCCCGCCCCCTCTATGCCATCATTACCCCGACCCTCAAAGACATCATGGCCTTGCCATGTGTTTTTCAATTGATTTATTTATTTATGACGAGCAGAAATAACAAAGTTTCCAATGTAGAATGACTGCATAGAAAAATGTAATTAAATAATAATAATATTTAATTTAAATTATAAATATTTATTGTTTATTTGCAAGTGCAGTTCTTCCAACAAAGTATATTTTAGATATATGACTACAGAGGCTCATTAACTGGTAAATATTACTGAAGCCAGTATAAGAACTGAAATGTTGGTGAAAATGCATTGAGCCTTTTTCAGCCATTCAAGGGTTACAGCCGCTCTAGCAGTAAAAATACATAAATAACTATAAATGTTGTAAGGTTTATGACAGATTTATTAAACTAGACTGTAAACCCTTTATGTAAGAGAATTAGAGCGAAGCATTGTATGTACCTCTACCACTGGCTTTGGAACCCATATAACTGATGTTTTCAGGCTCTATTGCTTATGAACCAACCATAATAGGGCTTCTAAGCCAAGTTGTGCATGGTTTGTTATGCACTGTAGCACAGGATGGCACAAATTACTGCAAACCTATTTATAAAATGTAGAGTAGTGAGTACTGGCCAAAGCAATCCAGTACTGCAGACAAATATGCTGTTATTTTCACATGCTCCTTTGATAGTAATGTTATTAAGCCAGAAGTATTCATGCTTTTGTTTGTATTCACACACCATGCCAACTGAGATAGATGTGCAATTATTTACAAAGTTGTTTTTGTTTAACTTCCTTTTTGGACGATTATAATTTCAGCAGATGGTTAGTGACAAGGGTCATTCCATTCCTAATGGCATGGATTACACACTTGAAACCTTGGATTGGCCATTGTAGCTCTTTATGTCACTAGTAGAATACTCTTGTATTACAGTATTCATAGAGTACAGACTACATACAGGAATATTTTGAGGCGAACAGTTGCTGTGTTTCTTAAAGAGTTAGCTAGCACATACCTGATTATAAAAAAATACATTTTCAGAGTAACATGAATCTTACAATGCATGGGGAATCAATAAAGTTATACTTTATGAAATATAGCATGTAAAAAAATGAGCAACTGTTCAACCTTAGCACTAAGAACCATATTGTACTTGAATGTTCTATATCAGTGGTTCTCATAGTTCAGTCTGCATACTACCACTATTTACTGAGCTGTATTTAGGTACAACTGGGCTTATGAAAAAAATATGAAACAAAATGAAAATTAGCAAAAAGGATTAAATACAGAATTACCTAGACAATAGTTGTCACATGTGATGTTCACAATCTATTTTCCAATATAACACATTGCTTTATAACTGATAAGATACTGTCAGAAATTATACAGGTGATCCGAAGATCCCCAGCATTATTTAATTGGACCCTGATCAACGGTTAAATATTCCACACACAAAAATATTGGGAAACACTGTTCTATATTATTGGTTAGGTCTCACACATGATATACATATTTTAAGTCTCTTGTCACTCACCAAATTTTTGTACAGGCTTCTTGAACAAGCATTATGTTCATGCATGTCATCAGCACTGAATAACTAACTGTTTGTCTATGGTCTCCTGAGAGGTGATCATTGTGCCTCCAAGTTGCAGATTGTTAAGACAGCAATAAGTTGATGTCCCTGAAAAAAAATGACTTACTCAATCTACACCAGATACTCCACTGACATCAACCCCCATTCTTCTGCAACCTCATACCCAAAGGACTGATAACATTCAAAGGATTCATGGTTTTGAGTGCACTTAATTATTAATGTTTTCGTTTATGTGTTTCACATAGCATTGCTATTATGTATTTTACTGAGTAATAACAATGGAAATAAAAGCACTTTACATTTAAGCAGTAAAGAAAACACTCAAAATATACCACCAAAAATAAAATAAAATTAAACTGGAAGATATAAATTGCACATTATGTGACATGTTTATACTCAATATTCTCTCATCCTGTATATCAGCACACAATACAAAATTTTATTTGGTTGTAACAAATACAAACAACCAGAAAGACATTTAATGAATCAATATTTATGTATAATGTAGGTGATGTTTTTTTAATGTCCATAGACACTGACTACAGTGTGAAATGCATATCACAGCACATCCCGTCCTATGTTCTGCGTAGCTTTATCTAACAGTAAATGTGAGCATTACCTTCTGATGTGTCTTTTTCATCAATACAACAATTATAATGGCTGGTGTAGTAGTCAAGGATGAAGTATGTCTTCATACAGCAATTATGCTAATTTTAAACTTAAAATAAAATCAAACTGTTAAAAAACTATAACAAATAACATTGTATTGTTTCTGTTTATTTTATAATAGTCACCCAGTTTATTCAAATAATTAAGCCACAGCCATGGCCAGAGTACCCATTACAAAACCAGGCAGCTGCCTAGGGGCGCCTCCCTGTGAGGGGCACCTGATTTTTATCTTAACACTAGCGAATTGCCCGTCAAAAAATGACGGCAATGAAATTGTAAGGTAGCTAATGCTGTTTAGTGTGTAATAATGAAATATATAATACATTAATAAATGAATATACTTTACCTATTTTAAAGCATTGTGTGGAAGAGCTGTGAATGTGTTTTGATGTTGCTGCAGCATTAGTGGTGTGGATCTGCTGTGTAAGCGTGCTGAATGTGTGCAGTGTAACACTGTGCGTGCGCGAGACCAAACCGTTAGCGTAGTCGTGTACTTCCGCATTGGCGCGAAATGGCGAGTAATGTGTGTTATACGTTTGTATCGGAATATCCGTAGTTGTTTTGTGGTGTTTTGCGAGTTTCTTGTGGTGTTTTGCGAGTTTAGAGTGCTGTAGCCTCGTTTTCGTTTTGTTCGGCGGCCATTTTTTCTCTCGCTTCGTTTTTTTTTTAGTGTTTAAACTGTTTTATTTGAAGTAAAATCGAGGTGTAAGTTGTATTTTTGAGGTGCTGGGTGCTCCCTCTTGGTGTAGGTAAGTTTTTTATGTATGTGGTGTGTGTATGTATTGTGTTTGACATTTTCTAATGTTCGCGAGTTGCGTCCGAGTGTTGCGAGTCCGTAATGTGTGTGAACGTGTGTCGTATGTTGTTTGCGAGTGTCGTAATGTGTGTGTCGTACTGTTTGGGTTGCGACGTGAAGTTTGCGAGGGTCGCAGTTGCTGGCAAGGAGCGCCTTCGGCGCTCCATGCCAGCAACTGCGGCCCTCGCTTTGCGAGGTCCTCAGGTGCTGGCATGGAGCGCCTACGGCGCTCCATGCCAGCAACTGAGGCCCTCGCTTCGCGAGGGTCCTCAGTTGCTGGCATGGAGCGCCTTCGGCGCTCCATGCCAGCAACTGAGACCCTCGGGCAGTGCCCTCGCGAAGCGAGGGCCTCGGCTCGCTGCGCGAGGGCCTCGGCTCGCTGCGCGAGCCGCGGCCCTCGCTACGCGAGGGCCGCGGCTCGCTACGCGAGTCGCGGCCCTCGCTTCGCGAGGGCCGCGACTCGCGTAGCGAGCCCGCGGCCCTCGCTTCGCGAGGGCCGCGGGCTCGCTACGCGAGCCCGCAGCGTTAGCAACAACTCGTACGCTCACAACTATATATGTGACTAGCGAATTGCCCGTCAAAAAATGACGGCAATGAAATTGTAAGGTAGCTAATGCTGTTTAGTGTGTAATAATGAAATATATAATACATTAATAAATGAATATACTTTACCTATTTTAAAGCATTGTGTGGAAGAGCTGTGAATGTGTTTTGATGTTGCTGCAGCATTAGTGGTGTGGATCTGCTGTGTAAGCGTGCTGAATGTGTGCAGTGTAACACTGTGCGTGCGCGAGACCAAACCGTTAGCGTAGTCGTGTACTTCCGCATTGGCGCGAAATGGCGAGTAATGTGTGTTATACGTTTGTATCGGAATATCCGTAGTTGTTTTGTGGTGTTTTGCGAGTTTCTTGTGGTGTTTTGCGAGTTTAGAGTGCTGTAGCCTCGTTTTCGTTTTGTTCGGCGGCCATTTTTTCTCTCGCTTCGTTTTTTTTTTAGTGTTTAAACTGTTTTATTTGAAGTAAAATCGAGGTGTAAGTTGTATTTTTGAGGTGCTGGGTGCTCCCTCTTGGTGTAGGTAAGTTTTTTATGTATGTGGTGTGTGTATGTATTGTGTTTGACATTTTCTAATGTTCGCGAGTTGCGTCCGAGTGTTGCGAGTCCGTAATGTGTGTGAACGTGTGTCGTATGTTGTTTGCGAGTGTCGTAATGTGTGTGTCGTACTGTTTGGGTTGCGACGTGAAGTTTGCGAGGGTCGCAGTTGCTGGCAAGGAGCGCCTTCGGCGCTCCATGCCAGCAACTGCGGCCCTCGCTTTGCGAGGTCCTCAGGTGCTGGCATGGAGCGCCTACGGCGCTCCATGCCAGCAACTGAGGCCCTCGCTTCGCGAGGGTCCTCAGTTGCTGGCATGGAGCGCCTTCGGCGCTCCATGCCAGCAACTGAGACCCTCGGGCAGTGCCCTCGCTTCGCGAGGGCACTGCCCGAGGGTCTCAGTTGCTGGCAAGGAGCGCCTTCGGCGCTCCTTGCAGCAACTGAGACCCTCGGGCAGTGCCCTCGCTTCGCGAGGGCCTCGGCTCGCTGCGCGAGCCGCGGCCCTCGCTACGCGAGGGCCGCGACTCGCGTAGCGAGCCCGCGGCCCTCGCTTCGCGAGGGCCGCGGGCTCGCTACGCGAGCCCGCAGCGTTAGCAACAACTCGTACGCTCACAACTATATATGTGATACTTTTTTTGGCTTCAAAACAAAATGCTGCAGTTTGTAGACTGAAACTAGAGTACAGTATAGAATTCTCACTGATCATTTTCTCATCCCCTGCGTTTCTGCAGAGTGTAGAGAAAGGGCAGGAACTGTACTAGTTGAACAAAAGTAAGTTTAAGTAAGTAAGTTTATACAGTATAATGTTTTTTCACAAAAAAATTTTTTGTAAGGAAATATTAGTGGAAAGTAGCTCATCAGTAGTATTTATTCTTAGAGATAGGTTGCTTACTTGATTATGTCTGAATGGCTATTAATACTATATGATATAGGTATTCCTGGGTTAATATTTCTTCATGTATTTATAGGTCACTCTTGCTTAATATGTGTACATTTGATTAATTGATCCTGGTTAAATATTTATGTATTTGTATTATAGCTATCAGTGACCCTAGCCGAATATGCAATTAAATATATATGTGTTTATATTGTAATTATGTTTGACCCTGGGTGCATATATGTAAATGTATCTGATTTTAGGGAGCCCTGGCTGAAGATATATTTAGAAAATAAAAATAGGGGACCCTGGAGGAATTATAGATGACCCTGATTAAATATGTGTGTGTTTATAATTCTAGGTGAACATGGCTGAATATGTATACATTCATATGATTATATGTGAACTTACCTGAATATGTATATATCACATATATAGTTGTGACCATGCGGGTCATTGCTAATGCTGCTGGCTCGCGTAGCGAGGGCCGCAGTTGCTGCGGCGCTCCTTGCCAGCAACTGTGGACTTTAGGCCCGCAAATGCGGAGCCTCAAACGCAGTTACAAACACCCACACGGACTTACACAAAAAAATATGAGACGCAAAAATACGACCTTAACGGAAAAAATACGACCTTAACGACAGAACCGTGCGCACAAAAAAACATTAAAAACACAATAAATGCACACACAAAATGCATAAAAAGCTTACCCACAGCAAGGGGGGGCACCATGGACCTCTGCAAGTGAAGTTACACCTCAATTTAAGTCCAAATTCAAGAGTTTAAACACACGAAAATCCCCTAAGCGAGAGAAAAAATGGCTGCCGCGAAAACCAAAACGAAGCGCCACAACCCTGGATTGCCCGGACACCTACAATTTATCAAGAAGTGATCCGAGATAAGCTCGGAAACCCGCATTAACCCCACGGGATCTGAGATAAGTTCTGAAACCCGCATTAACCCCACATTACCACCCGTAATATATACCCATCAACCCCTAAAAAACCCTGTCATTCATGGGGGTCAATACAGACCCCCTATAAACCCATAATTAACCCTGTCCCTCATGGGGTCAATACAGACCCCCATAAACCTATATATAACCCTGACACCCATGGGGGTCAATACAGACTCCAATAAACCCATAATTAACCCTGCCACTCATGGGGTCAATACAGACCCCCATAAACCCTTAATTAACCCTGTCACTCACGGGGGGGGGCAATACAGACCCTCATAAGCATTTAATTAACCCCGTCACTCATGAGGGTCAATACAGACCAACATAAGCAATTAATTAATTCTGTCACTCATGGGGGTCAATACAGACCCCCATAAGCCATTAATTACCCGTCACTCATGGGGGTCAATACAGACACCCATAAACCCCTAATTAACTCTGTCACTCATAGGGGTAAATATAGACCCTCCTAAACCCATAATGAACCCTGTCACTCATGGGTGTCAATACAGACCCCCATAAACCTATAATTAACCCTGACACTCATGGGTGTCAATACAGACCCCCATAATACATGTAATTAACCCTGTCACTCATGGGGGTCAATACAGAGCCCCATAAGCACTTAATCAACACTGTCATCATGGGGGTCAATACAGACCCCCATAAACTCATAATTAACCCTGCCACTCATGGGGGTCAATACAGACCCCCATAAACCTATAATTAACCCTGACACTCATGGGGGTCAATACAGACCCCCATAAGCACTTAATTAATCCGGTCACTCATGGGGGTCAATACAGACACCCATAATCCCTTAATTAACCCTGTCACTCATGGGGGGCAATACAGACCCTCATGAGCACTTAATTAACCCCGCCACTCATGAGGGTCAATACAGACCCCCATAAGCACTTAAGTAATTCTGTTTCTCATCAGGGTCAATACAGACCCCCATAAACCCCTAATTAACCCTGCCACTCATGGGGTCAATACAGACCCCCATAAACCCATAATTAACCCTGCCACTCATGGGGGTCAATACAGACTCCCATAAAACCTATAATTAACCCTGACACTCATGGGGTCAATACAGACCCCATAAACCCATAATTAACCCTGTCACTCACGGGGGGCAATACAGACCCCCATAAGCACTTAATTAATTTTGTCACTCATGAGGGTCAATACAGACCCCTATAAGCCATTAATTAACCCTATCACTCATGGCGGTTAATACAGACCCCCATAAACACTTCATTAACCCTGTCACTCATGGGGGTCAATATAGACCTTCATAAACCCATAATTAACCCTGTCATTTATGGGTGTCAATACAGACCCCCATAAACCTATAATTAACCCTGACACTCATGGGGGTCAATACAGACCCCTATAAGCACTTAATTAATCCGGTCACTCATGGGGGTCAATACAGACCCCCATAATCCCTTAATTAACCTTGTCACTCACAGGGGGCAATACAGACCCTCATAAGCACTTAATTAACCCCGCCACTCATGAGGGTCAATACAGACCCCCATAAGCACTTAATTAATCCGGTCACTCATGGGGGTCAATACAGACACCCATAATCCCTTAATTAACCCTGTCACTCACGGGGGGCAATACAGACCTTCATAAGCACTTAATTAACCCTGCCACTCATGAGGGTCAATACAGACCCCCATAAGCACTTAAGTAATTCTGTTTCTCATCGGGGTCAATACAGACCCCCATAAACCCCTAATTAACCCTGACACTCATGGGGGTCAATACAGACCCCCATAACCCCATAATTAACCCTTTCACTCACGGGGGTCAATACAGACTCCCATGAAACCTATAATTAACCCTGACACTCATGGGGGTCAATACAGACCCCATAAACCTATAATTAACCCTATCACTCACGGCGGGCAATACAGACCCCCATAAACACTTCATTAACCCCCTCACTCATGGGGGTCAATACAGAAACCCATAAACCCCTAATTAACCCTGTCTCTCATGGGGGTCAATACAGACCCCCATAATACATATAATTAACCCTGTCACTCATGGGGGTCAATACAGACCCCCATAAGCCATTAATTAACCGTCACTCATGGGGGTCAATACAGACACCCATAAACCCCTAAGTAACCCTGTTCACTCATGGGGGTCAATACAGACCCCCATAATACATATAATTAACCCTGTCATTCATGGGGGTCAATACAGACACCCATAAACCCCTAATTAACTCTGTCACTCATAGGGGTAAATATAGACCCTCCTAAACCCATAATGAACCCTGTCACTCATGGGTGTCAATACAGACCCCCATAAACCTATAATTAACCCTGACACTCATGGGTGTCAATACAGACCCCCATAATACATGTAATTAACCCTGTCACTCATGGGGGTCAATACAGAGCCCCATAAGCACTTAATCAACACTGTCATCATGGGGGTCAATACAGACCCCCATAAACTCATAATTAACCCTGCCACTCATGGGGGTCAATACAGACCCCCATAAACCTATAATTAACCCTGACACTCATGGGGGTCAATACAGACCCCCATAAGCACTTAATTAATCCGGTCACTCATGGGGGTCAATACAGACACCCATAATCCCTTAATTAACCCTGTCACTCATGGGGGGCAATACAGACCCTCATGAGCACTTAATTAACCCCGCCACTCATGAGGGTCAATACAGACCCCCATAAGCACTTAAGTAATTCTGTTTCTCATCAGGGTCAATACAGACCCCCATAAACCCCTAATTAACCCTGCCACTCATGGGGTCAATACAGACCCCCATAAACCCATAATTAACCCTGCCACTCATGGGGGTCAATACAGACTCCCATAAAACCTATAATTAACCCTGACACTCATGGGGTCAATACAGACCCCATAAACCCATAATTAACCCTGTCACTCACGGGGGGCAATACAGACCCCCATAAGCACTTAATTAATTTTGTCACTCATGAGGGTCAATACAGACCCCTATAAGCCATTAATTAACCCTATCACTCATGGCGGTTAATACAGACCCCCATAAACACTTCATTAACCCTGTCACTCATGGGGGTCAATATAGACCTTCATAAACCCATAATTAACCCTGTCATTTATGGGTGTCAATACAGACCCCCATAAACCTATAATTAACCCTGACACTCATGGGGGTCAATACAGACCCCTATAAGCACTTAATTAATCCGGTCACTCATGGGGGTCAATACAGACCCCCATAATCCCTTAATTAACCTTGTCACTCACAGGGGGCAATACAGACCCTCATAAGCACTTAATTAACCCCGCCACTCATGAGGGTCAATACAGACCCCCATAAGCACTTAATTAATCCGGTCACTCATGGGGGTCAATACAGACACCCATAATCCCTTAATTAACCCTGTCACTCACGGGGGGCAATACAGACCTTCATAAGCACTTAATTAACCCTGCCACTCATGAGGGTCAATACAGACCCCCATAAGCACTTAAGTAATTCTGTTTCTCATCGGGGTCAATACAGACCCCCATAAACCCCTAATTAACCCTGACACTCATGGGGGTCAATACAGACCCCCATAACCCCATAATTAACCCTTCCACTCACGGGGGTCAATACAGACTCCCATGAAACCTATAATTAACCCTGACACTCATGGGGGTCAATACAGACCCCATAAACCTATAATTAACCCTATCACTCACGGCGGGCAATACAGACCCCCATAAACACTTCATTAACCCCCTCACTCATGGGGGTCAATACAGAAACCCATAAACCCCTAATTAACCCTGTCTCTCATGGGGGTCAATACAGACCCCCATAATACATATAATTAACCCTGTCACTCATGGGGGTCAATACAGACCTCCATAAGCACTTAATCAACACCATCATCATGGGGGTCAATACAGACCCCCATAAACCTATAATTGACTCTGACACTCATGGGGGTCAATACAGACCCCCATAAGCACTTAATTAACCCGGTCACTCATGAGGGTCAATACAGACCCCCATAAGCACTTAATTAACCCGGTCACTCATGAGGGTCAATACAGACCCCCATAAGCACTTAATTAATTCTGTTACTCATGGGGGTCAATACAGACCCTCATAAACCCCTAATTAACCCTGCCACTCATGGGGTCAATACAGACCCCCATAAACCCCTAATTAACCATGTCACTCACGGGGGTCAATATAGACCCTCATAAGCACTTAATTAACCCCATCACTCATGAGGGTCAATACAGACCCCAATAAGCACTTAATTAATTCTGTCACTCATGGGGGTCAATACAGACCCCCATAAGCCATTAATTAACCGTCACTCATGGGGGTCAATACAGACACCCATAAACCCCTAAGTAACCCTGTTCACTCATGGGGGTCAATACAGACCCCCATAATACATATAATTAACCCTGTCATTCATGGGGGTCAATACAGACCCCCATAAGCACTTAATCAACACAGTCATCATGGGGGTCAATACAGACCCCCTATAAACCCATAATTAACCCTGTCCCTCATGGGGTCAATACAGACCCCCATAAACCTATAATTAACCCTGACACTCGTGGGGGTCAATACAGACTCCAATAAAACCATAATTAACCCTGCCACTCATGGGGTCAATACAGACCCCCATAAACCCTTAATTAACCCTGTCACTCATGGGGGTCAATACAGATTCCCATAAGCACTTCAATAACCCCCTCACTCATGGGGGTCAATACAGACACCCATAAACCCATAATAAACCCTGTCACTCTTGGGGGTCAATACAGACCCCCATAATACATATAATTAACCCTGTCACTCATGGGGGTCAATACAGACCCCCATATGCACTTAATCAACACAGTCATCATGGGGGTCAATACAGACCCCCATAAACCCATAATTAACCCTGTCCCTCATGGGGTCAATACAGACCCCCATAAACCTATAATTAACCCTGACACTCGTGGGGGTCAATACAGACCCCCATAAGCTCTTAATAAATCCGGTCACTCATGGGGGTCAATACAGACCCTCATAAGCACTTCATTAACCCTGGCACTCATGGGGGTCAATACAGAGCCCCATAAGTCAATAAATAGCCCTGTCACTCATGAGGATCAATAGAGACCCTCATAAGCCTCTATTTAATCCCATCATTCCCATATGGGTATATTATTTCCCTTATCGGGCTGTTACAACCCAACATTAACCGCATAAGTGCCATGACTGTCCTCAAGGACCATTATGTCACTAAGTATAAACACTACACTGCACTATAGCTCCCCAATAAAACATTACATCTAAACTAACCACCCTCTACACTAACCTATTAACACCTACACTACCTACCTACCACCTAATAACCCCTCCACCAATCTAATTACAGAAAATAAAAATTAATCTAATCACCAAAAATAAAAAATCTACATTACAGAAAATAAAAAAACCTAACTCACAAAAAATAAAAAAATAAAATTACAGAAAATAAAAAAATACATTACACCCCACCCCCCCACTACAGAAAAAAACAAACATTACACACATGAAAAGGAAATACATATAATACATACAATACAATACAAAACAAATTAAATGAAATACAATACTCCCCAATCTATCTAATATACAATAAATCCTATCTATCTAAAATACATTACCCAATCTATCTAATATACAATACATCCTATCTAATATACATCACCCAATATATCTAATATACAATACATCCTATATCATATACATCCCACAATATATCTAATATACAAAACATCCTATCTATATAAAATACATCCCCCAATGTAATATACAATACTAGATAATATTCAATACATCCTATCTATATAAAATACACCCCCTATGTAACATATAATAAATGCTATCTCTATATAAAATACCGTATTTATCGGCATATAACACGCACCTCATTTTAAGAAGGGAATTTCAGGGGGGAAAAAAAATTCTAATAAAGAACTTTGAAGCAAAATCCTCAACCTCCCTCCTCATCCTCAACCTCCCTCCTCATCCTCCCTCCTCAACCCCCCCCTCAACCTCCCTCCTCAAACCTCCTCCTCAAGCCCCCAATCCTCATCCTCCTTCCTCAACCCCCCTATCCTCATCCCCCCTCCTCATCCTCAACCCCCCTCCTCATCCTCAACCCCCCTCCTCATCCTCAACCCCCTCCTCAACCTCCCTCCTCATCCTCCCTCCTCAACCCCCTCCTCAAACCCCCCATCCACAACCCCCTCCTCCACCCCCCCATCCTCAACCCCCTCCTCCACCCCCCCATCCTCATCCTCCTTCCTCAACTCCCCTCCTCAACCTCAACCTCCCTCCTCATCCTCAACCCCCCTCCTCATCCTCAACCCCCCTCTTCATCCTCAACCCCCCTCCTCAACCTCCCTCCTCATTCTAAACCCGGTATATGCTAATGACGTGGCGCGCTGGCGCACATGTGACGTCACCGGGTCAAGGAGCGGAGCGGAGACCGGAGCAGAAGCAGGTAAGTGAGGGGGGTGTATTTAGGGGGGTTTAGGTTGAGGAGGGGGGTTTAGGTTGAGGAGGAGAGGGGTTTGAATGCGGAGGGGGTTTAGAGTGAGGAGGGAGGTTGAGGATGAGGAGGGGGGAGGGAATATCGGCGTATAACACGCACCTATGATTTGCCCCCTATTTTCAGGGAGAAAAAGTGCGTGTTATACACCGATAAATACGGTACTCTAATTCTAAGCTAAAATCAAATAATTAAGACCACTTACCTTTGTAGATGTCCCTTCAGATCAGCAACCTAAGGAAAAAAATATCAATAAATTAGTGCAACACATTTACAGAAAATAAATAAACATAATAAATATTCTAAATATTCTACTCCCCTTTCCAGCATGTCCCCGTCCTTCTTCTTTTCTTCTTCTCCGGTGAGTCCCCTGTTAAAAAAAAACATAACATTAATACACATACATAAACATAAAACAAAAAAAAATAAACATAATCTACATTGTACTTACCTCCCAGCGATGTCTCCGGCCTCCTCCTCTTCTGCCCCGCCCCGGAACCGCGCTCTAAAAAACGTATTGACTGACAATAGCCAGTTACAATGAGATACACACCCAGGCATTTGCACCTTCTCATGGGCTGTTGTCAATGTCAATCAGTATTACAGCCAATGAGAAGGCGCAGATGTCTTCAGCTAATCACCCTGTGGGGGTGTATCCCATTATGATTGGCTGATGACAATAAAGCCTTCTGATTGTTTTAAATAAAGATTGAGAGGTGCATTATCCAATCAGAGTGGGATTTTGGGGTGTATCCCTTTCTCATTGGCTCACACATTGGCGTCTTCTGATTGGATAAATTTGATAGACACCATTTTCAGCCAATCAGAAGCCGCCATTGCCAATTTTGTTCGAGAAAACTCTGTAGGAGGCTCAATAGCATCGGGTAGATCCACAAGTATGGATCTCTGTTATTTTTTTTATTTTTTTTTATTTTACATCGCGGATTCTTCCAGGGCCCATCCGGGGCAGAAGCAGAGGAGGCCGGGGACATCGCGGGGAGATAAGTACACTGTATATTATGTTTATTTTACTTTTTTTTTTAGTTTTATGTATGTTGTACTAATGTAATATTTTTTTTCAACAGGGGCCGCGCCGAAGAAGAAGAAAAGAAGGACAGGGACATGCTGGAAAGGTGAGTAGAATATTTATAACATTTACTATGTTTATTTATTTTCTGTAAACATGTTGTAGTTTTTTTTGGTTTCCCTACGTTGCGGATCTCAAGGGACATCTGCAAAGGTAAGGGGTCTTAATTATTTTATTTTAGCTTAGAATTAGAGTATTTTATATAGAAATAGCATTTATTGTATGTTAGATTGGGGTATGTATATTATATAGATAGGATGTATTGTATATTACATAGATTGGGTGATGTATTTTACATAGATAGGATGTATTACATATTACATAGATTGGGGATGTATATTAGATAGATAGGATGTATTGTTTATTACATAGATTGGGTGATGTATTTTAGATAGATAGTATTTATTGTATATTACATAGATTGGGGGATGTATATTAGATAGATAGGATGTATTGTATATTACATAGATTGGGTGATGTATTTTACATAGATAGTATTGATTGTATGTTAGATAGATAGGGGGTATTGTATTCTATTTCATTTTATTTGTATTGTATGTATTGTATGTATTTCCTTTTCAGGTGTGCAATTTTTTTTCTGTAGTGTGTGTGGGCGGGGGGGGGGGGGTGTAATGTATTTTTTTATTTCCTGTAATGTTCCTTTGTTATTTTTTGTGACTTAGTTTTTTTTATTTTCTGTAATGTAGATTTTTTTATTTTTGGTGACTTGATTTATTTATATTTTCTGTAATGTCGATTTTTTTTATTTTTGGTGCCTTTAGTTTTTTGATTTTCTCGAAATGGAGTGGTGGGGGGAGTTATTAAGGGTTAAGTAGTGTAGGTCTTAATAGCATTTCAACACTTTCATTTATTGCCCCGTCATTTTTGACGGGCAAGTTGCTAGTTAATATAATAATTGACAAATGAGCTGAAATATTTATATTATAATGTTACCTGGCTTATGTCTGATAGATGTCTATATGTGACCTTGGCTGAATATGTGTTTCTTTGCTATGATGATTCCAGGTGACCCTCTCTGAATATTTATACATTAATACCATTATAGTAGACCCTGGCTTAATATGTATATAATTTTATATATATATATATATATATATATATATATATATATATATATATTACTATAGGGGATCTAAATATGTAAATATGTACATATATATTTGATTGCACAGGATCATGCCAGAATATGTATATACTTATTTCAATATAGGGGACCCTAGCTGATTATGTATATATTTGTATTATTGTAGTGGGCCCTGTGATAATATGTTTAGATTGTATGAATAAAAGTGATCCTGACTTAATAATAATTACATGAATATGTAGGGAACCCAGTGTCAGATGGTGAAATGTTGAACTGGGAGGGTGGTAGACTTTATAATTTTATATATGATATGTTATGATATATATTTATACAGGGAAGCCCAGCTTTGTGCGGCCCCACATAGTGCTGATTTACATAGCGCTCCTATATATATATCATGGATTTTGCCAGCGCCCAACAGAGGCATCAAAATTTATTTTATCTACAGTGCCTTGCTAAAGTATTCCCCCCCACTTGGCATTTTTCATGTTTTGTTGCCTCATAACCTGGAATTAACATGGATTGTTTGAGGATTTGCATCATTTAATTTATGGAACATGCGCACAACTTTGACAATGTTTATTTTTTTATTATTGTGAAGCAAAGAACAAATAGGACAAAATAACAGAAAAAGTCAATGTGCATAACTATTCACACCCCTAAAGTCAATACTTTGTAGAGCCACCTTTTGCTGCAATCACAGCTCCAAGTTGCTTTGTATAAGTCTCTATGAGCTTGCCACATCTTACTACTGGGATTTTTGCCCATTCATCCTTGCAAAACTGCTCCAGCTCCTTCAAGTTGGATGGTTTGCGCTTATGAACAGCAATCTTTAAGTCTGACCACAGATTTGCTGTTGGGTTGAGGTCTGGGCTTTGACTATGCCATTCCAACAAATTTACATGTTTCCCCTTAAACCACTCAAGTGTTGCTTTAGCAGTGTGTTTGGGGTCATTGTCCTGCTGGAAGGTGAACCTCGTCCTATCCTCAAATCACGCACAGAGTGGTACAGATTTTGCTCAAGAATATCCCTGTATTTAGCACCATCCATCTTTCCCTCAACTCTGACCAGTTTTCCAGTCCTGGCTGCTGAAAAACATCTCCACAGCATGATGCTGCCACCACCATGTTTCACTGTGGGGATGGTATTCTTTGGGTGATTTGATGTGTTGGGTTTGGGCCAGACATAGCGTTTTCTTTGATGGCCGAAAAGTTCCATGTTAGTCTCATCAGACCAGAGCACCTTTCTCCATACATTTTGGGAGTCTCCCACATGCCTTTTTGCAAACTCAAGATGTGCCATTTGTTTTTTTTGCTGAAAGTAATGGCTTTCTTCTGGCCACTCTTCCATTAAGCCCAACTCTATGGAGCATACGGCTTATTGTCGTCCTATGTACAGATACTCCAGTCTCTGCTGTGGAACTCTGCAGTTCCTCCAGGGTGACCTTAGGTCTCTGTGCTGCCTCTCTGATTAATGCCCTCCTTGCCCGGTCCATGAGTTTTGGTGGGTGGCCATCTCTTGACAGGTTTGCTGTTGTGCCATGCTCTTTCCATTTTTTATTTATATTTTTTTATAACCTAACCCTGATTTGAACTTCTCAACAACATTGTCCCTTACTTGTTTGGAGAGTTCCTTGGTCTTCATGGCAGTGTTTGGTGAGTGGTACCTCTTGCTTAGGTGTTGCTGCCTTTGCTGCCTTTCAAAACGGTGTGTATATGTAATGACAGATCATGTGACACTTAGTTTGCCCACAGGTGGACACCATTTCACTCATTATGTGACGTCTGAAGGTAATTGGTTGCACCAGAGCTTTTCATGGGCTTCATAACAAAGGGGGTGAATACATACGCACATGGCAAGTTTCTGTTTTCTATTTCTAAAAAATAGTTTTATGTATATATTTTTCTCATTTCACTTCACCATTTTACACTATTGTGTTCTGATCGATCGCATAAAATTCAGATTAACAAAACATTGAACTTAAGGCTGTAATGTAACAAAATAAGTAAAAAGTCAAGGGGGTGAATACTTTTGCAAGGCACTGTAATTACAAACTAGCTCTATGACTTTTTTTCTGATTAATTATGCGCTTAGTTGGACTCAATTTTTTCAGACATTTTCTGCTTTCATTGTGCAGTGGCCCCTTTAACTCTCATGATAACAAGTGATCATGATATGTGTTTGTGTAACATATGCTCGCTGCCCTCCCATTTAAAAATATAAATAATATACACTCACCATCAAAAGCATTTAATAAACAAGTAATAGGTTTGTGTATATATGAGTAGGTATGTTGTTAAAATGGCTGTCATGGGGAAATAGAGCGATATACAGTACATGCACAGAAAAGGGAAAAATGGGTGAACTCATACTTTGCACACATACTAGCAGGGGCTCCTCCACTTCACTGCCCAGGGGCTCCAAAAAAGAAGATCTAGCACTTGACATGGGCTGCTCTTTACAAAGAACCAACTACTGACACTTGTATACTCTCATGTTGATGATTTATTACATTGTTGGCAGAGTTTAGCATCACCAACATTGCTCACCTGCTGTTTGAGCATGCCCAATAGAATATATGTGGATACTTTATGAAACCCACAGAGCTGTCTCACCAGTTTCTGGCTTACTCACTTTGGAAATCTCTCCAGTGTCATTTCACAGTTACCAGAACCTACCCCACACTGATGTGCCCCATATAAGGGTGAAACTACAATCAGTGAGTGGTTTCTGGCACTGTACACTGAAACCAGGCACGTATTCCTAAGAATACCCATTTTAACCCTTTAAGTGGCAATTTAAAAACAAAAACTCCACTATAAAATGTATGTTTATATATGTTCCATTCAC
Source organism: Discoglossus pictus (assembly GCA_027410445.1). NCBI lineage: Eukaryota > Metazoa > Chordata > Amphibia > Anura > Alytidae > Discoglossus > Discoglossus pictus. Next base: position 299,117,589 of record CM050166.1, on the reverse strand, counting down.
CATTTGGATTTAGGTAGCCACTTATTTAGCCAGTGACACTGGGAGCCATTTCACCCAGCTAGGCAGAAGCACCCATCAACTGACAATTTCCAAGCTTTTTTTTTATATATATATTTTTTATTATTCTTTTTATTATTTCATAAAGGATAAAACATACAATGACAATTACATATGTCACATATACATACATTCATTCTTACTCCCAACAATATATCTATATATTCTTCTCTCCTCCTCTTCTCTGTCCTCCTCCTTATCATTCAACAATGAGGATGAGAGAAAGGAAAGATAAGAGAAATGAGAAAAAAGAGAGATACAAAAGGAATCTGCATGCTCCTATAGCTATAACCTCTTAGAAATATTTCCTTTCCTTTAGCTTTTTATCATTGCTGCATATATTTTTCCCAGGTATTCCAATTAATTATGTTTTTATCTCTAGAGCCATGAATATAATTAGACTTCATCAGTTCTTTGTTGTAATTAATTTTGTTCAAGACTTCACTCCATGATGGAATTGTGGGCTTTTTCCAATATTTCACTAATAAGTGCTTAATAGTTAATAGAATATGTTATATCAATAGGTTATCCTTAGGAAAAAAATGTATCTATCTGTAGATGAAACAGAATTACTTCTGGGGAGCACGGACAGTCATTTTTTAACATTTTTGTTAGGTGGCTACAACACTTTTTTCAAAAATTTGGGATTTTTATACATTCCGACCACATATGGGCAGATGTACCAGTTTGGCCACAACCTTTCCAACATAGTGGGGAGGTCAAATGATGGAATTTATTAATTGTGGCCAGAACTAGGTACCACTTTTGAGTTAGCTTAAAATGTATTTCTTTAAGGGAACTATTTATCGAGGATTTTTTTTATTAATCTTAACGCTCTTTTCCAACTGTGGTCTACAGTTTATCTTAAATTTGTTTTCCCATTCCTTTACCTTCTCAGATTTTATGTAATTCAGACCTTTTTTTCTTATTTTGTTAATCTTTGAGATGAGATGTGTCACATGACCCTTACTTAGAAGAATCTCTAGTTCATACGGTTTATCTACATTTACCAATGGGTAACCCTTACTTTTTAGTACTCCTGTCATACCTTTATAATTTAACCAAGATATCTTCTCCAAGGAATATTTCTTCTGGAATTCTATGTATTTTAATAGGGAGCCTTGGCAATATAGATCTGAAATGTTTTTAAGTCCGGCTTTCTTTAGATGATCTATAACATTATTATTACATCCATTCTCCAAGATGTCAATTTGAGCTGATAGGGACGGGAAATGGAATAATCCTAGTTTATCTTTGTTTTTACCCCAGAATTTTAGCAATGATCTTATTCCTTTTGGTTGATTCCCCAAATTATCTTTTCCATCGTTATATTTTCCTAATAATGATCCAATTGAGGAAGAACCAACAAGATCTTCCTCTATCTTCATCCAGCATGTATTTCTATTTTTGATATTCATATTAATTATGTGGGATATAGCGATATTTTCACAAACATCTTTACTGTCTGGTGTTCCAATTCCACCAAGGTTAAAGTTTTTATTAGCTATTATCTTTTTTACTCTCACTTTTTTATCTAAGTAAATGAAACTGTCTATTGTTTTCTGAATGTTTTTAATAATATGGACTGGCACTATTTCCGGAATACATCTAAATAGGTATGTTAATTTAGGGATTATACTCATTTTGACAGTAGTTATTCGACCTGACCATGAAAGTTTTATATTTCGCCACTCATAGAGTAATAGTCTGATTTCTTTTAGTAAGTCTGGTATATTGTCTTCTATTATTTTCTCATTAAGAAACTTAAATATTATACCTAGATGGACTATACTTTTTAAGTGCCAATTAAAAGTGTAAAGATTCTTTAGTTTATTTATATCTTCAAAATTAAGTCTTTATGAATTATATCAGACTTTAATTGATTTATTTTGAAATATGAGACTTTCCCAAATTCAGTCAGTAGTTCCATCAGATTATTACATGATTCAACTGGGTCTGTTAGGTTAACTATAATATCATCAGCAAATAACATGACTTTATATTCTATTGCTCCTATTTTTATGCCTCTGATTTTATTGTGGCATCTAATCCTTGAAGCCAGTGGTTCTAAAAAGAGTAAAAATAATAATGGAGAAAGAGGACATCCTTGGCGAGTCCCGTTGGAAATTCTAAATTTCTCTGATTGAAAATTTGGGCCTGTTATATATGCCGATGATTTTTCATAGAGGGCCTTAATTGTTTTAGATACAAAATTGGCCAATCCAACATTTTTTAACACTGCTTCTAGGAATTCCCAATTGACCCTGTCAAATGCTTTTTCTGCATCTAGGGACAGGATCAGTGTGGGAACTCCCGTTTTTTTAGCTTGAAACATCAGGTCCACTAGCCTTCTGGTGTTGTCTGATGCCCGACGTCCTTGGACAAAGCTATTTTATCTGGGTGAGTATAGATTTTATTATCTGGTCCCTTAAGACTTAATATCTTTCTTTGATTGGTTTGCTTCTTAAGTTTTTGCGCTAGATATTTGCTTGTTTTATTCGCCAATAGGAAGTGGGTCTGTTGGAATCTCCACATCATAGAGTCTGCCTGACTTTGCAAGACCTTATTTATTTGATTATTTAGTTTCGTAATTATAGTTGTTCCTTCCTTGCTCGTGCATAGTTTATTTCTTTTTTGCTGATTATTCAGCTCTATGTATAGCACTCTTAATGGTTTACCTCTTTCTTTCCTAATGTTGGCCATTTTAGAGATTATTTGACCTCTTATTACAGATTTATATGCACACCATAAAGTAACATTTGACTTAACCGTATTTGTATTGGTTATGAAGAATTCTCTCGTTTCTTTCTTTAAGGATTCTAATATTTCATCTTTCTTAAAAATTATTGGATCGATCCTCCATTAATTTTTTGTGTAATAGTTATCTTTTATATCTTCTATAACTAATGATAAAATGGAATGATCCGACCATGGGATCATTATTAAATCGGTGTTCTTTATTGATCTTAGAGTCTTTATATCCACAAAAAAGTAATCCAATCTTGAATATGATCTATGACGGTTAGAGAAATGAGAGTAGTCTTTTTCATGTGGATGGAGTATTCTCCAGCAATCTAATAAATCATATTCACCCATCTCTTTATTAAATTTGTTCGATATCTTACTAATTTGATTTATTGTTTTTTTATTAGACTTTCCTACTCTATCATTAATGGTGTCCATTATCATATTGAAATCCCCTCCTATAATCATCTTCCCTTTTCTAAATTTCGTTAGTTCTTTAAGGATCTTTTTAAAAAAGCTAATCTGATTAGTATTTGGAAAATATAAGTTGACTATGGTCATAAACTTGTCATTAATCTGGCCACCACAGATTATATATCTCCCTAGCGGGTCTATAATTCTGGTCTCCTCTATTATTTTTAACTCATGACTAAATAGTATGGATACTTCTCTAGTTTTTTTATTAAATGTGGAATCTACCCTAAAATTTTATTTTTTATTACCCATATATTCCAGTACTTCTTTATTCCAATGTGTTTCCTGTAAAATCAGTATATCTGCTTTCATTTTTCTATATTCCTTAAAGGCTGTATTCCTTTTAGAAGGGGAATTTAATCCATTTACATTATGGGTTAATATCTTGATCATTTAAGCTCCAATATTTCTTCTTTCTACTTCCCTTGATTTTATTTTTATTCTATATCTAGTTTTTTCTTTGTTATAGTTGATATTTTTAAACATTGGGGCTTTCTCCCTACATATTCTTCTTTCATATAATTTTACCATTTTTCTCTCAACGTACTATTATTTTTGGGAGATCCAAACATACTCTGACTCAAACAGCTAACAAGCATACTCTGAATTGGACTTAACTTTATGTCCATCTTGGGTTTAGGGAATTTATGCCAATATTAGGAAATGTTAGGAGATAAAACATCAAAAATTGGTCAGGAGGTCATGCTATTCCAATACATAATTTTCATACGCCACAAATATATGTACGCAAAAAAGATGGAATCATAGCAATCTACATATTACTAAGCTTAAACTCAGCGGAAGAGAAATAATATAGACTTTCCATCATCTTAATCATTCATCTATATAGTTCTATTTAAATTATTTCATTGTTTCGCTGTCTTATTCTTATTCTTACCATTGAGCTTTGTAGACATAAATTGATTATTTTATAATAAAAAATCAATATTTGATAACTAAATTTCAAAAAAATTCAAAAAAAATTAATTCTATATATAAAGTGCTCTGTATAAAAAAAAAATAATGAATATATTTTCTTTTCCCCTCACCTCTGTGAGTCTTATATCCTCTCTTTTTTTTCCACCTATCTATAAAGCGCTATTGTGCTATTTTTATAAATCTTTCTTCCCCTAAAAATGTATTTCCTATTGTGATTTTATGCTATGTGATTCAGGACTAGTTCTATATTTTCTTAAATTTTTTATACATTCTATTTGTGACCTTTCCAGTATTTAGAGGCTCATATTCCTCTCAAATCTGGAAATATATTATAATTCCATTATTCTACCAGTGCACTTCATTATATATTATTGATGTTCTTTTATTTAAATTTGTTAAAGCTACTTATGTTTAAATTGTGTCTTTAGCTAGTTTTTAGTGCAAAAAAAAAAAAAAATATTTAAAGAAAAAGAATAAGAATAGAAATCAATTTTTTAAAGTCCATTCAGCTTTTTTAAGTGACAGTTTTGGAGTTGTTTCTTTATATGTCAATTAATCCATTTTAATATTCCACTTGTATAATAAGGATTGTCCTTCTTTCAATGAATCCACTTTATACCAACTTGCATCTTTCAATATTGAGATGCCGTGAGGAAATTTCCATCTGTATATAATTCTTTCTCTTCTCAAGCTAGATGTTATAGATGAGTATTCTTTCCTTTTTATTAATGTCTGTGATGACAAATCTTGGAAGAATTTAAATTTTTCATAGGGAAAATCTAAAGATTTTTTTGAATGGATAGCTTGTAGTATGGTGTCTTTAAATGGTAAAAAATGGATTTTGACAATAACGTCCCTTGATAACACTTTGTTCAAGCCCCTAGGTAGAGGAATTCTATATACCATTTTGATTTTTGAGTCTTCCTTGGGAAATTGGGGGATTAGTTTGCTTAGCATCTCCTCTACAAATTTCTTCAGCTCTTTATCTGGTATTTTTTCTTCAATTCCTCTTATTCTCAAATTCTTCTTCTTTGATCTGTTCTCCATATAAATTATTTTATTGGTAAGATCTTCTATTGTATTTTCCAGCTTTTGTATGGAATTTAAGAGAATATTGTTGTCAGATATTAGCTTATCACATTTCAACTCATTTTCATTTATTCTTATGGAGTTTTCTTTATGGTTTTTGTATTATCCGCCATCTGTTTTGTTAGCGCTGATGTAACTTTTATTTGGAAGTCAATTAACAGGTCCGTCATTTTGGTATATGTCAGAAGTTCTTCATGAGATTCTTCTCCCCCTTCTATTGATGACTGTGAGGATAGTCCTGAGGATTTATTTATATTTTGTTCCAGTATTGAGGATTCTGCCTGAGGTGTTTCTAGGGGAGTTGATTTGATTTTTTGGGGAAAAAATTGCAGATCGGGGGTTGATTTTTTTCCCCCTTACTTTTAAGCTTAGAAGTTCCTGTGGTTTTTCTATTATCCATTTTGCTCTTCCTTTTTCTCCACCTTATACTTGATACCTTGATTTATCAATGGTCTATGCCTTGGTGTATTTCCCGGGCTTTATATCCCGTCTTGGATCAGGGAGTTGCTTCCCTTGGAATACTTGCTCTTCATCCCCTTGTAATTCGTCTCTCAAATGATTTTTAGAAGATTAATCTTCATTTTTTCATATTATTGTATCAGTCTTCCTCCCCCCTGGGTAGTCTATTTAAGTCGAATGAATGGAACTATCTGATATTCTTGAGCTTTATCACATATTTAGAGACAATCACTCTCCTTCAAAGCTTTATAAATCTTGCTTTCTCTGCTTTATACATATATAACATATATTATATTTTGTTACTGTGCTTTTATTCACCAGTATACTTCCCCCTATAGAGTTCTGACCAAACACATAAGAGGGGATGGTTTTATATTCTTTATAGAATCTTATTATATGTCTTTACAGGGGAATTACAAGTGATAGCTCTTCGTGGCAGAGAGTAGCTGAGAGTGTGGCTGCACTTCTGGTGATGGTGCCCAGACTATGTTCTCCATCTCTATTTATGGGAGATTTAACTTTTGCCCCATCTTTCACACAGGGGGATTGCTTTACATGGCAGAGAGTGACAGAGAGTGTGGCTGCGTTTCTAGTAATGGCATCCAGACTGTATACTACTGTCACTGTTTATGGGAGATATAGTTCTTATTGCTGTGTCATATATCTCTTGCTTTCATCCAAAAAAATATCTTATACATCTTGATTTTTACGATTTATAAGAGGTCTGTACTTATAATATCGCTGTGGCTTAATGTTTTCCCCAGTCTGTATGTCCCGTTTTAATTACACTGACATACCTTCTTAGCTTCTTTCAAAGCATGGTCCCGCCATCAGCGTTTTCAGTCAGAGCCCTCTCGGTGGAGAATTTCCAAGCTTTATTCTTCACTTTAGTTTCTTTTAGCTCCAGACATTGAGCCTCACACACCACCACGGTCTCTTCTGCCTTTGAACTCATCTAACATGCCCTCCAACCTACCCTGTCAACACCTACCCACCTACCTATGATTTATGTCCAATTATAATGTGGGTATCTGCACTATCCTCTCCATTTGTCACAGCTGCTACACCCAATGACTTAATCACTAATTAACCCTCTCTTGCTGGCACTATATTAATATATTTGTGTGTGTATAACCACTGTATTTGATGGTATTTGATCACTTTGATGCTAAATTTGTCATGGCTTACAAATTTGTTCATGCAGTCTCTGATGTGCTCTCGCTGTCTCTCCTGTGACATCATGTGATAGCTATCGATTGACATCAGAGACCTGGCTGTCATTTAGTACTAGCAGCCTGGGTAAAGAAACGGAGGCGGCATTGCAGGATTGAGCTGAAAAAGGTGAAGAAGGGAAAATAGGTGATTAAAGCATGCTAATGTGCACTGTAATCTGTTCCTCCCTACTAGACACTAGGGTACCCACATGGGTGCCCTTTAAAAAAATATAAAAACACTCAAACTGCAGTCTAGTTGCACTTTTATTTAAAACTGTTGTTTCCCCACTGCTTCTGCCTCCCACAGTTAGGGGTCACTGCCACTGAAAAATGGTTGCAATGTGACGGATCTACCTTTTTGGAGCCCGGAGGCAGTGAAGTGGAGGAGGTGAAGTGTCTTTTCTGTGTGTGTATATGGAACTCTACTCTGACTTAAATCACATACATTTCCCCCATAACAGTCATTTTAACAACATAGCTACTCATACACAAACTAAGCAATTTATTGTTTATTAAACACATTTGATGGTGGGCCATATTACTTATATTGTTCTATGGGAGGGCAGCAAGCATATGTTACACAAACACATTTCATGATCAATTGTATGTTGATGCCTCTGCTGGGGCCCGGGTAATCCATGACGCACTTGTGGAAGTTGTGTATGTGAAAGAGGCATTTCTGGAGAGATATGATTGCATTCCCTGAAGCAAGAAGTCTGCTTCTGGGCCGGTGAAGGGGAAGGATTATGGTGTCAATTTTGATATTCTCTAATTAAGACATGCATCCTGTTCCCTCCTTCCTCAACCCTTCCTCCCATGATAACCAAAAACACATGCTCACGATCCAGCTCTCATGACATGATGTAACAAACAGAAAATTGATACCCAGAGAGAACAAAAATTCTCCAAAAAAAATGTTTATTTCTATGACTTACACATATTTGAACTGCAGTGGGCCCTTTAATGATAAAACTAAACACAATTACTAATATAAGTGGTCAGTGGGTGTGTGATTAGTATGTGTCTCACCAGCTGTCTGCCCTTTCTTACAATACATCATATAAGAAGGTTTGTAATGTACATTTATTTGTGTTTACTGAAGGTGGGCAGTGAGCCAGACACACATCATGATCACTTAGTCCACACACACAAAGACAAAACAAACATATAGACCCACACACAGACAAAGCACACACACACACACACACATAGACACACACACACACAGATACACACATAGACACACACACACAGACACAGATATACACAGACACATAGACACACACGGATACACACATAGACACACACACAGACACAGATATACACCGACATGCATCATGATTACTTAGTCCACACACACAAAGACAAAACAAACATATAGACCCACACACAGACAAAGCACACACACACACATAGACACACACACACAGATACACACATAGACACACACACAGACACAGATATACACAGACACATAGACACACACGGATACACACATAGACACACACACAGACACAGATATACACAGACATGCATCATGATCACTTAGTCCAGCCACACACACAGACATAGACAAACAGGCATAGACACACACAGATATACACATACACAACACAATAGATGCACTCATAAACAAGTGGAATAATACAAGCATAACAAGATGAGTGGTGGACAGGCCTGCTTTAATTTGCAGGGGGACTGTCAGTTAGCCAGAGTACTCAGACAGAGAAGTTCCATGCTGCAATGGACATGGTGTGGAGGTGCAAACCAGGAGCGTGGTGACATACAGACACCTAATGCTAGATGTCAGTCAGCATGTGGTACTGAACTAACACTGCTCCATTCAGTTCCAACGCAATAACTAACAGGGACACTTTACCCAGGGCAGATCCAGCTTTGCAGAAAACATTATGAGGAATATACAGTATATATATATATATATATATATATATATATATATATATATATATATATATATATCCAGCAGAGATGCACAGAGCTTATAGACATATAGAGAAACAGATACATACTAATTTCCTTGCATTATAGAATTATAGATATAAAAACACTATTTCACCAACACTTACCCTCCACAGTCTCTCCGCTAGTACAGTAATATGTGTATATATATATAAACGGACCGGCCGATTCCTGCTTAGATGTTCAATCCAGCATCATCTCTCTCTAGACATTGTTTCTATTTGCATGCCGTCCTTGACCTAAGCATTGGTGACTCAGTCCGGCATAAATGGTACCACTCAATAATGTCACCACAACTTCAACTTGAGTATAAACAGGCCACAGCTTTTTTCATAACATATTAACATAATAACTAGAGGTAGCTGCATCCCCCCTGGGTTAAGGAGCTTAACCCCTTTACAGAGGCCCAGTAAGACCTCTGGAATCAACCATACTGGGTACCTTACAGTAAATTGAGCTCCAACCTAAGTTGATGCAGCCCCCCAGCCCAATAGCTGTGACAACCAACTGCAATTGAAGGGAGGGCGGGTGGAAATCTTCTTTGTTGCTCCTCGACCATTGACTGATGTGGGCAACTCAAAACATGGCAACCTAAACCCCTAACTCCACCCGCTATTAACCAATCCCTACCTACCTTCCCCATAAGACCTCTGGAAACAACCATATGGGATACCTTACGGTAAATTAAGCTCCAACCTAAGTTGATGCAACACCCCTGCCATTAGCAAGCCCAACGGGCTCAGTGCCACCAAAAACCTCCATGGCCTGCACAATGCCAACCTTCAAGTTAGAATTAAATAACAATAAACCCACCTCATTAAGGTGGACCCCATCATTAAGATAAAACTCATGCGCCTCAGGGGTTTCTAAATCTCTGTGCCTAATAGAGAAACCCCCCAACCTTCTTATAAAACATGCCATGATCTTTTTTAACCTCAGCCTAACCTTGTCCAACTTTGTTGGTTCACGCCCCCCCCCCCCCCTCCACTTCAACCTAGGGGCTATCTGGGACCAAATTAAAAGTTGGAAACAACTCAATTAACCTTAAAACATCCTGCTTCATGGCCCTTATCAACTCCCTTAATGGAACGTGACCCCGGCATGTATCAATAATAGCTCGGGGGAGGAGCAACCCTAGCATAATCCACTGTCAATATCACCTGTTCCCATTTCATACCTCTCAACCCAAACCACTTGAATACTATTGCTTCCTCTGGAAACCCCTTCTGTCTGCCTTGCTCTGTGATTGAAGCCGACCTCCTAGCTCAATATATAAAAGAATGGCCCACTATCCGCAAATGCAATGGCGAACCTGCAAAAAAGATAACTACATGTCAAGAAAGGCATGTTTTATTACAATCAAAGCATTAGAACACAGTAGTCACCCCCAGGCAGTACCCAATACCCGGTGGCAACCTAAACAAATTATATCAGCTTAAGAGCCAAAATTGCTGTGGGAATGGCATAGGTTCTTGAATTGCAGCCGGTGCCAACTCTCTGAACTGTTCCCACTGAAATCTTGATAAATCATCCGCTATCACATTTTTCCGCCCTGGAATATGAGATGACATGACCACCGTATTCAACTGTAGACACTTCAGTACCAATTGCCTCAATAGTCTTACTACCGGAGGCGAAGAGGCAGTAGTGGAATTAATGGCTTGCACCACACTCAAATTGTCGCAGTGAAACACTACATGTTGGTTCTTCAAGCTATCCCCCTATAACCAAATGGCCACAACTATAGGAAATAATTCCAACAAGGTCAAATTTTTAGTCAGCTTACTATTTTTCCATCATGCAGGCATGCCTGAGCGCACCACCTACCACTTAAATAAGGACCAAACCCCTTAGCCCCTCCTGCATCTGTATAGAGTTCAAGGGCCAAAAAACTCAGTGAATGGCAAGTACCTACTGTTTTTTCATCAGCCAATGGAATACCAACTTCTGCCATAGCCTGGAAATGCATTAACAACTGAGAACACACCGAAGATGCTGGCGGGCCCACAAATAAAAAATCATCCAAATAATACACAACTGAATAAAAACCCACCCACTTACAGACCACCCACTGCAGAAATGAACTAAACTTTTCAAAATAAGAACACAAAACTGAACAACCCAAGGGAACACATACATCCACAAAATACAAAATATTTTTCCAAAATTGAGCAACACAACATATTCTGAGAACCCGGGTGAACTGGAAGCAACCGAAAAGCGGACTTAATGTCAACTTTTGCTAGCAAAGCCGATCTACCCGCCCTCCTTACCAAGTGCACTGCCTGCTTGAAGGAAACTTATTTTACAGATGACAAGTCTTTGTTAATCCCACCTACGACCTTTTAGGGAAAGATAAGTGGTGAATTAGCCTAACCTCCCCAACCTCCTTTTTTTGGACTAAACCCAGCGGGAAAATTCTTAAATTTTTAATTGGAACAGAATCAAAAGGACTGCCATTCTACCCTTAACCACCTCAGCTAACAGCTTACTAAGGACCACCCTGGCAGATTTTAGGTTATCGGAGCATTTCCCGCCCACCCACATACTTAGCATCTGATAAGATAATAAAACCTTCTGAAAACCCAGAAAACAACAACAAAGCATCCTTAGCCCTATCCACCTGTCTAGCATACACTTCTAACCACGCCCACATCCTTTCTAATACTACGGGGGTCCTCCCCTTTTTCAGAGGACTCTTCTGACTTTTGGGACTTAAGCCTCTTAAAGCAGCGAAAAAGCGGATGCGCATTGCTGTACTCAGAGCATTCATGCCTAAACTTGCAAGCAGGCCCCCATTTGCATTAACTCTCATTGAAAGTGAAACAAAACCCCTTTTTCCCTGCCCCTGTTTCCATAGGCTTCTGAACTGAACTAACTGATGGGCGTAAAGGGGTGGCAATCTTAAGCCAGCTCCCCATACGTCTGTCATCCCAGTGCATATCCGGCCTTACAGCCAACTTTTTTTAAACTTCTCATCGTACACCCACCAAGCTAACCCCCCATAATTACGATGAATCCCCTCAATCTCGTCTAAGTAACAGAATAAAGGCGAGCACTTCTCCGGGAATCATTCGCCCAATATACTTGCAAAAATAAAGTAGGCTTGGAGCAAGTTGCTAAACGTCTTAGGCATTTTCTTATATCTCCTCCTACGCTCATCCTCGTCCTTCTTAGAAGCATCCTTCTTATGCTCAGACCTTAATTCAATGAAATTTTCAAGGGGTAAAAGTGAAACAACTCTTTTCTTTTAATTCCTTGGAAATGTGTTCCCCAATGGAACATAATGCAGATTTTTTTCATGGCAGTATCCACAACCCTAATCGCTGACTCTACTCCAATTCTGTCTGCCTTCCCATTCAGCTAACATACCCGTAAGACCTGCCACCAGACCCTGAACACTATTATTATCTGTATGTTGTGTAGTATCTGCGCACTCACCACTGTGCCTCCAGACTGCTGGCCGACCTGTCTCTCCTGCTTCTCTTTTCAAGATGCTATACCCTCCGCTCTGCACTGCAAGGCAGTTCTCTACACCTATCCTGTTCCATTCTATTCCAGCTTAAATCTTCAATTCAATTCAGCATCATCTCTCTCTACACTTAGTTTCTATCTGCACACACTTGCCCTGCCGCCTACCCCGACCCCACCCACCTTTGATTTTCGTTGTTTTATAGCACAGGTCTGTGCACAACCACTTGCATTTTCCCACAGCTGCTACTGACAAAAAAAAAACTCTTGACTTTCCTCACACATCCCATTCCCAATTACTTCTTGTAACTTCACTTTCTCACACTTTTTGGGGTCTATTCAAATCCATAACTTTCTAATCCTGTCCAGATTTTTGCTTCTTCCATTCCCTTTAGATTGTAAGTCTGCAGGTTTTCAATCTTGGAAGGTGCTTTGGGAAAAAGCACCAAGTATCCAAGACAGGGCCCTTCATTTTGCCATGTGTTTATATTGTATTTTTCTTATGCTCAAACCTTGTACAGCTCTACAGAATATTTTGGTGCGTTACAAATAAAGGATAATAAAGGATAATACTAATAATAAACAAGAATCTATCAACTTACACCAGTGTGGGTAGTAAGCTGAAGAAAAAAATATTTTGCCCAATTTGAAAGTTTATACACACTTAAAATCAATCTTAATATTGCCACCTATTCTATTGGCTACTCGCAATCAGATTATGAGTTACCCACACACAATCACTATGGGCCAGCCAAAGATGCAAAATCGGCCTTAGAGCTGCATTTGTTTTAGCACAGCTCGAATATTACGAGCTCTAAATAATTAATAGATAATCTATTAAAATATATTTTGAGTACTGGTGGCTCAGGTATATCACATAAGAACCACATTTGGTCATCAGGGTGCTCCTAAGGATGAATCCTAATCTCAGAAAAGAGAATAAAGAGAATAAACAAAATTATAAAACTTAACTTTTATTAAATGGTAAATCCATATTAAAAATATGTAAAAATAGGCTGCAATGATGTCATCTTTTAGCTTCTAGACCGCGGCGGGCATGGCAGAGAGTAAGAGTTTCAATATCAGGCCCATAGATTAAAGTCCATGCCCTGAACTAATCAGCCAATGTAGCTTAGAAACTTGAGATTAAGAAGGAAGGTAGGACACAACAGAGGTGGAATTCTGGTTAAAAACACTACAGAATTGGGACAGTATGACATAAGAAAATGGACAACAGCATTGTGGTGTTTGCCACACTATAGCTATTTCCCCACTATGTAGCTTCATATATCCCTAAGAATTGGCAAAGCAATTAGAATCTCTTTCCACTATCAGCATATAGCTGTATATAATAATTTTCTTAACCTTTGTAGCAATTTATATATTAGAATTAATTTATAGTTAACACAATCATAGCACGATATTTTATATATTTAGTGTCACTATTTAATCTTTGCAATTTCAATGTCCCTTAGCACTTTAGTATTGATTGTCTATGAAGGGTATATTTCATATTTTTGAGATACTATATTAGCTAATCCAATATCTCTTATCTTTGCAGCCTATGTTTACATATTTTTAAAGTTAAGTTTTATAATTTAGTTTATTCTCTTTATTCTCTTTTCTGAGATTAGGATAATCTGGTGTGCCCAATACAAGGATCTTTTTTCTCTTCAAAGATAATCTTTTAAACCCATAGCGCTAGCTCACAAATAAAATCTAACCCACCATTGAAAAAAAGTATCACATTCTGTCAAAAATAGGACTCACAAGGCATTTTTTTAAACAGTTATAAGAGCTTTAGCAGCACATAAACACTATACTTTAAAAGCATGGGAAGGCATGACAAGACATTAGAATTAATTGCAGAACAGTCTTAAACCCATAAATATGCAATTAAAAAATATTGTTTTTAACTGTTATTTCTGAGTAATATAGATCCCAGGACTCATGAAACCTACATGGACTAAAACAGATGATCTAATGCATTTTATAGAGTGCTTGACTGCTTGATTACTTATTGATACTAATTAATTCTTAGCTTCTGATTGCAGATTACATCTAACTTCCATGTTTTACTGATGTCATGATGGCGGATTCATTTACTATTTACCGAGCCGTTAAGGCACTAAAACTCGCAGCACTTGGACGATAAGCCGCTAACTCGCAGCACTTAGGCCAAGAGCGCCGACGGCGACCATCGCCTGCGAGCCTCGCATAGCGTGGCGAGCCGTTAAGGCACTAAAACTCGCAGCACCTGGGCAATGAGCTATTAACTCGCCCCACTTAGGTGATGAGCGTCTTTGGCGCTCATCATCTGCGAGCCTCACGTAGCGAGGCGTGCTATTAAGGCACTAAAACTGAATGCGGGACTTCGAAAAAAAAATTATGAGACGCGGGACTTAGAAAAAAAAATTACGAGACGCTGGACTTAGAAAAATACGAGATAGGGCAAATACGAAGTTAACAGACGAACCACGCAAAGCAAAAAACACGAAACACACACACAAAAAACAAAAAAATACAACAAAAATATCACACACAGCACGGGGGAAAAGGCAGGACGTCTGGGAGTGAGGTGGGACGCAAATTTAAGTTGATTTTGCCAAGTTTCGGCACTCGAAAATCGGCTAAGCGAGAAAAAAATTGGTGGCCCCAAAAAAATGAAAACGAGGCTACACGACCCTGGACCGCGCAAAACACTGAAAAACGAGTACCACTTTCACCCAGGAACGTATACGAGGTACAAAATACACTATTACAAAGGAAGGCAAATGCTCGCGAACCGCGTAGCACATAGACAAACATCGCTATTTTACAATCCTAACTTGACACACATTACACATCTACAGTAGCGCTTTACACAAATAAACCAACAGTTTGCCCTCGCGCACGCAGCCTATTTCTAATGCACAGTTGGGACATTCATAAAACCATCTACTCAGGCCAGCAACAGTCCCACTGGACATTATATGCTGCAGGACAATAAAAAAATGGTAAACTATATTAATTTATTATTAAATTAATTAATTAATTAGTATTTAAAAACATATAGAGAGGAGCCAATGAGCACCAAAGGTCCTTAGAGTATAAAAAACGTAACATTGTGTGCCAAATAGCATTGCCATGGCTTCAAATTTTATTACCGTTATTTCTGACGGGCAAGTCGCTAGTAGATATATATATATATATATATATATATATATATATACTAAATCACCTCTCAAACAAAACGTTTTTGTGCAGTGACTCAAAGTAACTTTCTTCCTTTAGTGTCTAGTTCCAGGAACTGCAACATTTTTAAGATTTTTTAAGTTAAAAAAGGCACCCTTTGCTTGGTGCCTGCCTAGTTGGCCTAATGGGTATTTAGGCTGAATGTGACGAGTTAAGTCGTCATTAACAGTGAGAGGATTAAGTGAGCTTGAGACAAAAAGGTGGTATGTTTTGAGCCTCATATGCATGTCGCTGCCCAGAATACTTAGGAACAGTGGGAATACTGTTTACTGAGAAAATAATTGGGAATAATAGGACTTTTGACCTGCTTGAGACATGTAAACAGTGGCATAGGAACTGGGGGGGGGGGGGGGGGGTTGAACAATTCACCCCTCCGATTAAATGGTTAGAGGGAAGGGTGACTTCTAACACTGCAGTCACGGTGACCCTGCTAGTCTATTCTGTTCACTGTATCACAAGAATGAGTTATGTTAATCCTTTTTTTATTGTTATTTTTATGGGGGTATTTGATATTTCTGTCTATCTTGTTCAAGCTCAGCAGGTCCAAATATGACAAGTATATTATCAATTTAATGTTATTTAAAAAATCTGGCAATAAACTTGAGTTTCTAATTCTTCTTTGTCTTGTTTGTCAGATGTCAATTGTGATCCCTAGCAATATATGGAACTTTGTCATAAATAGTGTATAAAAGTGCTATACTACTCCTTGTCTTTACACATCTTTGCTTCAGAACAGACACAGTTGTACCCTTTGTCTGTTTGCACCTTTACTGCAGAACAGTAGTGCTATTACTCTTGGTCATTCAGTCACTGATGGATCTTGATCTTTTTAAAACTCTGTCCACCCCAGATTTTTTTTTATTATTCCTAAGCCCTTGCACGTAATTGAATTCAGAATTGTTTTTCTTTCTTTATTGGATATATATTGGAGGATTTTCAATCAACTTTTTATGTACCATAGCATACTTAGGCCTCCATTCAATTGAGGTTTTGGGCAAAGTTAATTTGCTATTCAATTGGAGTCTTTTTGCGTGCTCCAAGTAGTTTACGAGTTACAGCCTTGATAAAATTGTGATGGTTAAACCTGTAACTTACAGCCTCCCAAAGCCTTTGATCTTTCAAGGCTGCAATAGTTACAATGGCTAAAATCTCAATTCACTATTCAATTGCTTAATTCCCCAAGCCCGTAAATGTTTTCACACCCGTAAATGGCAAAAGAAGGAGAAAATCCTATAAGTGCTAGAGAGGACCCGCAAGGGGGTTAAACATCTATTCGTATCACTGAAATAAAATAAAAAATCACCACTGTACTGTAAATAACGGGGAAAGTGATGAAAGACATTAGAAATAATTGCAAAACAGTCTCAAGCTCACAAACCAGCAGGAAATAAAATGTATTTTTATATTTCATTTTGGGGCTAAATTGACCTCAATGAGTTACATTTCAGGCCACCCATATGACTAGAACAGTATTGGCATTCATTTTCACAATTCATTATTTTGCGTTTATGCGAGTCTGATTGTATATCGGACCCCCGAACCTAATTGATTGACATGTAACCTCAATGTTTTACTTCTGTAACAATTAAAGTCTCATTTTCTATTGTCTAACGAAATGGGAGGTTACGGGCTTGCTTAATTGACCATGTCCCAGCCCTGAACTGCTACGAAACAGTGCATGGTTTACAGTATCGGCTTTGGGACAGTAACTTGCGGGCTTGAGCAATTGAATAGCATCGTAATCAGAGACCAAAAGGAGCCCGCAATACACCCGCAGCAATCAAGTTGCGAGCTTGGAATTGAATGTGGCTCTTAGTGTCTGATATGACAGACTAAGGTATTCCTTGAAACATTAAGACATTTACTGAAGAATGTCAACTACCAAGTCTTATTGTTAACAAAAAATACTAGTTTATCTAAAAAAATGCTTGATAGTTGAATCCTTGTCAGCATAAATGGGCTTTGTTTTTCACATGAAAAATCATTGGAAAAACACTCAATATATTTTTGACAAAACTTAAAATATGCATCCCTCATTGACTGTGTAGAGTGTATAATGAAGAAAGTGGTCAATTAACAAAACATTGACCAATCTAGGAGTCAATATATCTATTAACACATCAGAGGATCAGAGGAGAATTGCACAGAGCAGATGAAATATTTTGTAAGCCATGACACCTTAGTCAGTTTGGCTTGATAATGATAAAATACCACTGGTTATTGATTCCAAGCTGGGTTATTGGTTGACAGATGTAAAACATTTATATCACAATCAAACTGATCGCTTGTTGGCTATCTACTGATTTTTACACAAACGTACATCTCTATTAACCTCATGTAAATGTATAGCAACATTTTTTTTTTACTGTGAGACAGCACGTTTCTTTAACTTTCACAAACATTTCATATAAGAGCAGTTATATTTTTATATAAGAACACTTTTTTTTTTGGTGTGTTAATTAAAGGAAAGTCACACTTATTATTTAGAAAATAGTAAATCTGTAATAGTAAATCTGTAGCTGTAAAAATATCAATGTAAACATATTGATAGATATGATTTGGTGCCTACTTCTATAGATCATTTATATTATATGACGTAATGTGAAGAAATGCTATTCAAATTAAATTGCATTTTCTAAAGTGATTTTAGCATAGGCAGAAAATCTCATTTATGCATGAAAAGATGTTCAGAATTGAAATGCAATAAGTATATTATAAGGAGTTAACATACGTATAAGTTAACAGATGTACTGCAGGTTATGTTAGTTCTTTTAGATAAAACAATAAATAAAATGGATGCTTACATTATGGAGGTGCGGTAGTATGCTTTTTCTTATTTATGTATATTATGGATTTTATTAACCTATCAATATAATTTCACGAACACCCAGAGGACAAATTAGACTGCCGGTTAAACGCATTACTCAGAGTGCCTCTGTAACCTAATGATACATCAGCTAGAGATGTTCTTTTCATCGTTACATGTTTGTTTACCACTTTTATTCTAGGTAAACAATAATCCACACTCACTACTAGAAAGCTAGTACTCTTTTATTTTCCTGTGGCATAAAAACTCCCAATTTTTGAGATATTAGCATCTTAATTATATAGATGGAAGAACACCTAGCATTATGTAAGCACTCCTACACTAGGGCCAACTGAAAATGTGAAAATATCATGCAGTGTGAGTAGGTGGTTATTTTGGATAAACAACATTTATTCAAAATATAGATGAAAACAGAGAAAGATAGAACCTCTAAAGAAACTGACAGTTAAAACATAGCAAGGGTCATATTATATGTAATTCAAGCACTAAAGTGGATCATTTGTAGGGTTTGTAAACAATAATAGTGATCTAGGTACATTTAGCCTTTATATGGAATACTAAAGTTGTTAGTTGATATTTGTGAATTGTATACAGAAATAGTGTAGACAGTATAATGAGAGCAGATTTCTTGAGGCAGGGTCTCTGTAAATTCATGAGATCATCCAATTCTCTAACCATCATGAATGCTCAATCATTTAAAATGCCATATGAGATAATTGCCACCTTTTTGTGCCAGAATAATGAGAGAATACAGCCAACCCTTGTAACTTCACTCATAAAATAGAGTTAGCCCTTCTACTACAGATGCACTATAGCAGTTGCAGTTGAGAGCAGTTTAATTATACACTTTGATGTAAAAATATATTGTAATATTGATTAAGTAAGGTGTAATTCATTGATTGCAGGTCCTGAGCTCATCAAACGTGTATTGTGATAAAATAGTAATGACACTTAAACAGATTAAACTCATTAGGATGCAGTAGATATTTTGACCCAAGTATGTGTAAAAACAAAATTTAAAAGCATATTGTTAGAAAATATTAATATACTAATACAAGTCAATGTTATTTTTGAAAACTGATATGAAGAAAACTTGACACATAATTATTGAGTCAATCTGTGAAGATTCAACGCTTAACAGGAATAATAAATGTCATTGTACAGTACATCAAAACATTTATGATTATCTGGTTAGATATATCAACTTTTCATCATTATAAATCTGTACTTACAATGTATTTCATATTATGTTTAAAATGTATATATGTCAATGAAATTGGGGTTTTGCAAATGCATTCTCTCCAATGTATACTTTGTTTGTCCATTTAATACTATGCTATAAAGCATAAAATATGCAGTAAAACATTACTGAGTAAACGCCATTGGTATCACAGTTGTTATGTTGCCATTGGGGAAATGCAATGAGATTCACAGCTGGTTGGACTAATTCATGTAAATCTCTATATGTTTCACTGGCATTGGGTTACCATATGGTACACTCAGTATATTACATGCAAACAATCATAATAATTTACATGGTGTTATTAGGAGTGTTATGTATGTAATAACAGTTGGTTAGCTTTCAGTAACTGTAACATGACTGGTGTGATGTGTATAGATGTTGTGTTACTGTTGGGTGCATGTTGGACCACAGGATGAAATTACAATTAAGTACACACTAGCAAGAAATCATCAATAGCAAAATTAACCAGTTAAATTGTAAAGCAAACCCATGCTCCCATTTGCAAATACAATACAGATTTTAATTTCGTAGGGTTTGCTGACCATAATTCCAGTATAAATAATTCTCTACGTGTATCTATAACCGGCTTGTTCAAAATAAGTCTTCAATTTACATGTCCAGGCCACATTTCATAATATCTGTTTGCATACTTGAGTGTCTCAAACATTGTGATTTAATTGATGTGCCTATATAGATATATTTTGAAAATGTGGCCTGCTTCCCACTCCCGAGTATAAGGTTGAACCAGTGTAATCTACCAGTGTAATCTGTAAAAATGACTAAACAAAGTCTGATACTAATCGCATGTCACTTCCTAGAAAAAAAAAGAATAAAGTTCATATCTGCCACCTGTGATAGTTCCTGGAATGTGTTTTACTGCACAGTTAGGCAAGTATAAGTTGGAAAATGTACATGCAGAGTGTCATTGAGTGTTTGAGTTTGTCCTTTTTGTTTAAAGATTTTGGGGGTCCACATGGAGGTCTTGGACCAAAGGTTGCTCATTAATGTAAATGACATTCTTGTCTCCTTTAGAGCTGTTACATATAAGAACATTTTTTGCTAGCTGGACAGACAGGATGTGTCCATGGACCACGATCATTTTGTCAATCTATTTATATAAGTGACGGTTTGTCTGTCACACCTGCAGGGTGTTTTGTGTGCAGGCGTATGATTGTTGGTAGAGTGTGGGGCATTGCGGTACATGCACAAGACTGTAACCACCACCCTCTCCAGACAGAGAGACAGGAAAAGACACAGAGAGAGAGAGGATACAAAGAAAGAGCGACAAGAAAGAGAGAGCATAGACAGAGAAAGAGACAGGACAGATAAAGAGAGAGAGAGAGGACAGAGAGAGACACAGGACAAAGAGAAAGACCGGACAGAGAGAGGGACAGGACAGAGAGAGAGGACAGAGAGGGAGAGAGACAAGACAGAGAGAGATAGACCAGACAGAGAGAGAGAGACATGACAGAGAGAGAACAGAGAGAGATCCATCACATATTATAATTGTCAAACTACGAAACGTTGTCACGCTTTACGTGGTGTGTATGACTTAGGAGATGAGCGCCCTAGGCACTCATCGCTTGCGAGCCTCAGGAGGCAAGCCAATCACACATTCAAACATGCAGGACTTATCCAATAAACACTTAGGACACGCAGGATCACCTTAGGCTGCAAGCAGTTGACAAAAAAAAAATATACGAGATAGGAAAAATACAAACTTAACGGCCGAATCCAAAAAACACGAAAAACACAAACCCCCCACAAAATAAAAATAAAAAACAGCAACAGTCCAACTGTACATTTTATGCTGCAGGAAAAGAAAAACAGATTGTTAGCTCTTCAGGCTATTGATTGCTGGATATATAATTTACAAATAAGTAAAGTATTTAAATGTATTAACTAACAAATTAATTAATTATTATTTACAAAAATATACATATATATATATATCTGTCTGTGATGAGTGCTGAAGGTGCTCAGAGGAGCAAAAGTACATGAGAGGAGAGGCTCGCAATGAGCACCGAAGGTCCTCAGAGTACAAAAAGCTTTACATTGTGTGGCAAACAGAATTGCCATGGTTTTACATTTTATTGCCTCGTCATTTTTGACAGGCAAGACGCTAGTGCAGTAATAAATACCTAGGTTGACTATTGCAACTCCATCCTAATTATCTTTCTCTCACCCCATCCTATCTATCTTGAACATTTTCACTACACTTTTCACAATATCCCTCTGACAGTCCCTACATTCTCTATTTTCCTCAAGGATAACATTTCAAATCCTAAACCTAACATACAAAGCCCTCAACAGCACCGCATTTCCCTATATATTTTATCTCCAAACACACCCCCAGCCTCTCCACACTGCACATGATCTGCATTTTTCATCCCATCATTAACTCATACCAATTTGGTGGGGGGTTAATGTGCCCCCCACCGCAAATCACAAGGGATGGCAGGAGGGGGGCCAGATGTCCCCCCCCCCCCCCCAGCTGTTGATAAGAGTCTCGGGGGATACCTGGCCTCATAGGGGTTGACAGCCCATTATATTGTGTTAACGTTAGATATTTTGTTAATATGTGGACCTTGTACGAACATGGGATTATTTCACTGGGTTTGTTGTTATATGTCATTATTTACATATTGCCAACCAGTGCAGGTTTGCCAGTGAATATGGCACCTGCACTAACGAACAGATCTGTGCACACTTGACTATAACACACATGCAATTAATTGACTCGTGATGTGGAAAGGGGTGAATAGGGAGTGCTGCATCGGGCATTACCACAGCTCAATGCAGAATGAATTATAATACTAGGGATTTAGTAAATAACTTGGAGACCTGAGTAGCATCCTCTTAAAAAAGTATGTGCTTCAGCTCCAGAATATTACCTAGATCACAGTTTCTAAAAATGGAAAGTGACTACAGTAGTGCTCTGA
Source organism: Discoglossus pictus (assembly GCA_027410445.1). Taxonomy (NCBI): domain Eukaryota; kingdom Metazoa; phylum Chordata; class Amphibia; order Anura; family Alytidae; genus Discoglossus; species Discoglossus pictus. The sequence goes on along the minus strand of CM050166.1, from coordinate 299,094,915 downwards.
AGATTTCCAGAACCTTATAAGGTTTCCTGGAATTTATAAATTTTACTCTTTTATATGTTAAACTGCAGCTGTGACTAAGTGCTGTAATATTAAGTTTGTTAATAATGGACCCACACCTGCCAAATTGTATTCCTTTGTACAAAATTAAAAGTACTAATTAGCTAGGAATTACAATGCAGCTTCTGACAGGCCTTTGGAACATGTTTAATACAGCAACTGATTGAGTTTTTTAGAAGTAGGTTTAAAAAGTGTCCATATTACAGTTCATGGAAGAGTCTGTGGGTTTATATGAGATTATTATGTTTCCCAGAGTGTAAAAAGAAATATATTTTAGTACTGCATTTATAGAGAGTAATGACTTTAGGAAACAGGACTTACAGATTAGACAGTACAAAATAAGACCATATCCTACTGATCTTCACTAAAAGTATTAAAAGACCACTGTGTAATGAAAAAACATATGTTGGATTATGAGTCTCAGAGTATAATTATGCAGTGAAAATGTCATATAGATAGTTTTTAATAAAATAAAATAAAGTGTAATGTCTCTGCTGGTCCCTGGAAGCATTCATTATACTTTCATGAAGGTTACATGTGGGAGAGAAACATCTCTGCATGAGCAGTGTTTGCAGATTACTTTATGACTGCCTACTTATAGGTATATGCTATGTGTTACACATATAAGCAGACCACAACCTTTTGTGATATAAGAAACCCCCAACCCTCTCCCTTTTCCCCATCCTACCCTCCAATTTCCAGTATATAAGAACATGACCTCATGGCTCCAAGCTGGAAGAAAATAACTTTCAATATACAAACATGGTCTAATAAATAAGATTTTCTCAAAAATGCTTTTAAAGGACCACTGTAGTACAAGCAAACATGTGTGTCAAGGATGTACGAAACTAATAATATTAGCAACTTTGTAAGCCATGGACATACTTTTTTGGAGAGATATTTTTGAGTACTCTATTTATGAGTACACAAATATATTTTGTGTTTATCACATCACACCCTTAGAGCTGGATGATGAGTGTGTGGGTGTTTTTATTTATCAAAGAGGTAGAAGTCAGAAGCCTTTGTTTATATTTGTGAAGAACAAAGGTTACATCCTTTGATGCAATATCCTAATTCTAGGCCAGTGAGTATACTTGGAGTAGGATGTTGCATCAAAGGATACAACCTTTGCTCTCCAGAAATGTAAACTCCATCTCTCACACACAGCTTCCACCAGTGTATTATACATCACACTCGTCCCTGCAGAGGCATCAACTTTTATTTTTTTTCTACTTTCTCCTGACTACTTATGGTGTCAGACTTAAAGTTTACAAACACATATTTTGTTTGTTTCTGGTCTTTTAAGGTGGTTTATTAGATACTGCAATAGTCCTTTAAAGGAAATGTGATAGCATAATGTGCATGTGTTTTTTCTTCGTGTATACCAGACAAAATGTACTTGCACCATGTTGTACGTGGGAAAAACCATACGCCACAGTGGCTGAGCTAGTGCATAGGGGGCCCCAGTGAAAAAATAAAAAAATCTGTATATATATATATATATATATATATATATATATATATATATACTGTATATATATAAATATATATATATATATATATATATATATATATGTATAAACATACGCATTTACATATATATCTATATATATCATAGTACTATAAATACTTTCTTACCTGCCCGGTGCTGGACTCCACTTCCTGGGGTGAGAAGGGTCCACCACAGGTCAGAGAGCAGAGGGTGGCCACAAGTGATCTGCAGGGGCCTTAAGGGGCCATGGGGGCCACAGGGCCTGCAGGGGGCACAGTGGGGGGCCACAGCGGGCCATATGGGGCTGCAAGTGACCCATGGCAGGTCTGCAGGGGTCATAATGGGCCATGGGGGCCACAGGGCCTGAAGGGGGCACAGGGGGCCCTGGGGCCTGTGGGGGGCCACAGTGAGCCATAAGGGACTGAAATGGACCCACGGGAGGTTTGTGGGGGCTATAAGTTGCAATGAGGGCCACAGGGCCTGATGAGGGCCCCTGGGGCCTTATGGGGCTGCAGTGAGCCTTAAGGGGCTGTAGGGGATGAATGGGGGGTCCACTGGGGCCTTAAGGGGCCACGGGGGGACCCTGGGTCATGGGCTACAGTGGGCCATAAGGAGCTGCAGGGTACCAACGTAAGTTCTGCTGGAGCCATAAGGGGCCATGGGGGTCACTGTGCTGGCAGGGGGCACAGGGGACCCCTGGAGCCTGTAAGGGGCCACGGTAGGCTGCAAAAGGGCCACAGGGGTGCAATAGGTGGTACGTGGGGATCCTAGGGACCCTGGGGACCCTTGGGGGCCCCAACGGAACATTGAGCACCACAGTAGACCTGCAGGGGCCACAGAGGATCTGCAAGGGCCACAGAGGTTCCAAAGGAACCACATGGGACCTGCAGGGCCACAGAGGATCTGTGGGGGCCACAGGGGATCCACTGGGGCCATGGATAGGCAGCAAGAGCCACCTAAGGGCCGCAGGGGCCACGGGGGAGGCAACGAGGACCACAGGGGACCTGTGGGAGGTCTGCGGGGGCACCTCAGAGGTCAGGGGCCTCGGTGCCTTGCACCGTCAGCACGTGCAGGAGCTCCGCCTATGATAAACCAAGTAGGGAGGCATGTGACAAGGCATGTAAAAATATATCATAAAAATTATGTAAATGTAATCAGTTTTTGCATCTTAGACAATGTGGCTCTAAGCCCTAGAAAAGGGAACTTGGATAGAATCCTACTACAAAAAGAAGCTAAATGGATCTATCAATTAAAATCCATAAGCCCAAATGGACTAAATGAGGGGTTTTCTTTTACCCCATTTATTTGACCATATATTGCAATATCAGTTTGTCATCTGACTTTATATGGTATCCATAGATCCAATTTAAATCTATACAGAATGCTTCCTGTAGACTTACAGCAATTTTATTCTTGGAATGAAGATACTCCATTGAGCTTAACTTTATTATTTTATTTCAAATATTTTCATTCTTTATTATTATTCTCAATTATTATTTTTCATATTGTTATTAAAAAAAATGTAATGAATATTTGGACATCACATTCACCTGATGAGGGGTACATTACCTCTATTTATTCAAATTTGGACCACTTCACACTTATATCTTTCAGCATATAGCACTCATTAACTTTATATGTCACCATCAGCATTAGCACACACAGCTTTTTTGCTAAACAATAGGAATGTTTTTTTATAATTTGCCTAATATTCATTCAATATCTTAATTCAATATATATAGCAATACTACCGACTTGCCCATCGAAAATTGACGGCAATAACATTTGAAGCCATGGTAATGCTGTTTGCCATTGAATGCGAGGTTATGGCCCCTCTGAGCACCTTTGGCACAGATTGCAAGCCACAACTTGCTAACCTTTTGCGCTCATTGAAAGACTCTCCCCCTGTGTACTTTATAGACCTTGCACTTGAGCACCCTCGGCGCTCATTGCAAGCCACTCTCCCTGTGTTACTACCTTGGGTTAAGTGTCACTGGCTTTGATTAAGTGTTACTGCTTGAGTTAAATGTTACTGCCTTGTATTAAGTGTTACTGTTTTGCTTTAAGTCTCAGTGCTTAGGGCTGGTATTTACGTCCTTCGGCCTCCATTTTTTTTCTCGCTTCTGCGATTTGCGATCATAAAAAAAGCCAGAATATGCCTCAAATTACCGTAACTTGCAACCTTACTCACAGGCTCCTTGGCATTCCCCCTAAGCTGTATGTGAGTGTGTAAGTACATTTTAGGCATATTTGTGTGTTTTTGCAGTTTGGCGGTTCAGCCGTTAAATTTGTATTTTTGCAGGCCGTCATTTCTCGGCCGTCGCTAAGTCCCAAGTTGTATGGACCGTAATTTTGCGGGCATCGCTAAGTCGCGGTGAGCGCCTTCTGCAACCTTTTTATCTAAGTTTTGCGGGTTGCATCGATGAGCGCCTGCAAAGCTCATCTCCACCAGCGCTATTAGCGCCTTTGGCGCTCATTGCCTAAGTGCTGCGGGTCATAGGGATTCTTTCTATCAGTGTTGATGAATTCAGCAGTTTCTTTACCCAATTGGGAAGTTACATTAAGGTGTTTGTGTTATACCCACATTGCACTGATAGATTTTGGTTCTGTCCCAATGTGGCTCACAAAAGGCTAAAGTTGTTGTTTTTAGTTGAATGAATGAGTTTTTTTAATCTTTCAACCTTCTGGTTTGATATGTGATTCAATGTATCCAGTCTATACTCCTCTATTCTAGGGCAACTAGCTAGCTTGTGGGGAACACCATAGTCCCTCCGATAGGAGGTCTCTGGAATGAGACACAGGGATTGTTTTGTATAAATTATTTGTATGAATTATTATATATTTTTTCTTGTTTTTTGTACAATATCTGAATTTCTTGATTGACCAATCCGGTTGTTGGTACCTTTGAGGGTCTTTATTGTGAATATATTTTTTTACATTTCAAAATTAGAAAATAACCATCTTATAATTGATTGCTACATTTTCACTGCTCTGATGGCACTTACCAAGCATTTCCTTAAGTTTTACAGATTCATTAATTAAAACTATAATATTCAGAAATAATGGCAAGATCCACTAAATTAATTTAAAGGGAATCTTGATTTACAATAGACTTCAGAGGGTGTATGGTAAACCTTGCAAGAAGATAGTCCTTCCTTCCTTTTGTGTTCCAGCACACGGAGAAACATCATCTGCATTCCAACCAAATATGTGATAAAAAAAAAAAACACTAAATCCCCTAGATATAGAAAAAGTATTTTGGTATTTTCCTGTTCAGTCCAAAATTCTTGTCCTCTGAAAACTGTGCATGTTGCAGATATGCTAGAATTCTTGTACTGTGTTTGTCACTAACCCATCCGGGTAAAGGCTGTTCCATTTGTCTCCTACTATTTCTGCGACCTCTTGTTCTTGTGTTCCTTTTTTGGATGATACTTCTCTAATGAACTGTATTAAAACCATTGCTACATCTGAAAGTTTCTATTAGATCACTCCTAAATTCAAAACCAGGAGCGGATCTACCGCCGGTACAGCCGATGCAAAGCACCGGGGCCCTGCTCTAGGTGGGGCCCTGTGCTGTCTAAAAATGTATATATATATATTTTTTTTTTATGTGGGGTAGTGAGGGGCCCCCCTGGAGCCTGCCTGCATGTGGCTTACCCAACCATGTCCCCGCCTCCTACCCCCAGAATGGATTGGTTGCGATTGTGTGTCTGTATCTCTGTGTGTCTGTGTGTGTGTGTGTGTGTGTATCTGTGTGCCTTTAACTCAACACACAGCCATTAATGTCTAAACCCTTGGTTACAAAAGTGAGTATACCCCTTAGTGGAAATGTCCAAAGTGTCAATATTTTGTGTGGCCACCAATATTTTCCAGCACTGCCTTAACATTCATGGGCATGAAGTTCACCAGAGCTTCAAAGGTTGCAACTGGATTCCTCTTCCACTCCTCCATGATGACATCACTGACATGGTGGATGTTAGAGACCTTGCACTCCCCCACCTTCCATTTGAGGATGCCCCACAGATGCTCAATTGGCTTTAGGTCTGGTGACATGCTTGGCCAGTCCATCACCTTTAGCTTCAGCTTCTTTAGCAAGGCAGTGGTCGTCTTGGAGGTGTGTTTGGGGTCGTTATCATGTTGCAATACTGCTCTGCGGCCCAGTCTCTGAAGGGAGGGGATCATGCTCTGCTTCAGTATGTCACAGTACATGGTGGCATGCATAGTTCCCTCAATGAACTGTAGCTCCCCAGTGCCGGCAGCACTCATGCAGGCCCAGACCATGACACTCTCACCACCAAAAGTATACATCTATACTGAGGAAAGGTAGTTGAAATAATCCCTAAATGACAGATAAACGCATAAGGCACAAAGAACACAAAAACAGTGATATGAGATGACACCCTCAGTTTGAGCGTAAACATTGATGCAGAGAGAGTGGAGGCAGCATCTGACATCATCAGGTAAATGCATATAGGGGGAATCAACACAGCATATTATAGAAAACATATATACACATATCGACATATGTGTATATATGTTTGGTCTGAGCCTGCATGAGTGCAACGGGCACTGGGGAGCTACAGTTCATTGAGGAAACCATGAATGCCAACATGTACTGTGACATACTGAAGCAGAGCATAATCCCCTCCCTTCGGAGACAGGGCCACAGGACAGTATTCCAACACAATAATGTCCCCAAACACACCTCCAAGACGACCACTGCCTTGCTAAAAGAGCTGAAGGTAAAGGTGATGGACTGGCCAAGCATGTCACTAGACCTAAACCCTATTAAGCATTTGTGGGGCATCCTCAAATGGAAGGTACGGGAGTGCAAGGTCTCTAACATCCACCAGCTCAGTGATGTCATTATGGAGGAGTGGTAGAGGACTCCAGTGGCAACCTGTGAAGCTCTGGTGAACTCCATGCCCATGAGGGTTAAGGCAGTGCTGGAAAATAATGGTGGCCACACAAAATATTTACACTTTGGGTCCAATTTGGACATTTCCACTTAGGGGTTTATTCACTTTTGTTGCCAACGGTTTAGACATTTGTTGAGTTATTTTGAGGGGACAGCAAATGTACACTGTTATACAGGCTGTACACTTATTACTTTACATTGTAGCAGAGTGTCATTTCTTCAGTGTTGTCACATGAAAAGATATAATAACATATTTACAAAAATGTGAGGGGTACACTCACTTTTGTGAGATACTGTATATACATATATTTACTGATTGAGTTGATAATGGGGGGCCCAGAGGAAAACATTTTTTACACCCACCACATCCCTCAAGGGGAGGGGCACTTTTCAAAACGATTCTGTGCTTTTACATTTGACTTTTAAGTTCAAAGAGTAAAAAAGGTATATATTTCCAATATTGTCTAACAACAGATATAATAACTCGAGGAAATTGGAATTACAGATTACTAACAATTCCATTTACAGACACTTTCATTTATGTACCATCCTTTCTGTCAAGTAGTAATTGGAAATTGTTGTTGTTTAGTCATTCAGCCATGGCTGACTCTCCGTGCGCCAATGCACCACAGCATGCCAGGTACATCTGTCAATCACTGCACCACTGAGCATCATCAAGCTCATGTTCATTGCATCAGTGACCTCATCTATCCATCTCCATTTCTGTTGTCTCCCTCTTCGTGTGCCTTCAATATTTCCCAGCATCAGAGTCTGCTCTAGGGAATCCTCCTGCCTTCTCATGAAATGGCCAACATATTTGAGCTTTAGCCTCATGATCATACCTTCCCTTGAACAGTTTGTCTTGATTTCCTGTAGTACTGATTTATTGGATCTTCTTGCAGTCCAAGGGACTCTAAGTAGTTTTCGCCAACAACACAATTCAAAGGAGCTTAGAGGTCTTTATGGTCCAGCTCTCACATCCATATGTTGCTACTTGGAATACCATAGTTCTAATTCTGCAGACCTTAGTTGATAGTTTAATATCTTTACTTTTTACTAGCTTGTCCAAGCTTGCAATAGCTTTCTTCCCCAGAAACAAAAATATTTTAATTTCATGGCTACAGTCATCATCTGTAGACATCTTGGTTCCCAGGAAAATAAATTATGTCACTGCCTCCACTTCTTCCCCGTCTATTTGCCAGGGAGTGAGATTGCCTTTTGTCATGATCTTTGTCTTTTTAATGTTGAGCAGCAGGTCAGCTTTTGCACTCTCTTCTTTTACCCTCATCAATAAGTCCTTTAGTTCCTCCTCAATTTCAGCCATCAGAGTAGTATTATCCACGTATCGTTGATATTGCTTCCAGCAACATTGATTCCAGCTTTGGATTCATCGAGCCTGGCCTTACGCACGAGCTAACAATGGTGCAGGTGGTGCAGTGCAATAGGGCCCTCCACTGGGAGGGCCCAGTGCTTGTAATTTAATTTAATTTGCATTTTTTTATCTGCAGTAAAGAATAATTTCATTTAGTACAGTATTTTATTGCTTTAGAAAAAAAAAACATTTTGCTCATTATTAAGTTTAGTAATTCAAAAGAAAATATAGGCAATGTTTGGCTAATGTACCCATTTAAAAAGCAAAGGGCTATAAATGTTGTGACACTCACTGTGAAATATTTTCTTGTTAAATTATAACCTATAATTGCACTAAAAGACGTTTATTTGTGTGTTTATGGCTATGGACTGGGCCTCATCTAAGATTTACTGCCAATTACCATTGACTGAGTTTTACTGATTTGTTTTCATTGTGGTACTAAACAATCTGTGAAGACACCAGGGGCCATATTTCACAGTTCTTAATTGACATACAAATTAGCTGAAGAACAACAAGCACCAAGTCCCCAAAGGCTTACCGATGACCCTTGAATGGATGGGTGGGATTTGCATTTTATTACAGTGTAAATGCACTGTGTGACCCCACACCAATGACTGGTTAACTAAAAAGAATTTGTGTGCATTGAAGGGTATTTCTCCAGAGAGGTCTGCAGCAAATGCAAGCCTTGCAAATCTACCAACTGCAAACTGGCCAGACTCCTATAAATATTTTCACTTAGGCTGCATTTTGGTTAAGTACATTGGGGGCTGTGTATAAAGAAAACTAAACCGACACCAAATACTATCACGGTGCACAGTAAATCTCCCATAATAACATCTACCTTTCACCTTTTGTTGCGCTCGTCAAAATTATTATTATGATTATCTTTTATTTGTAATGTGCCAACATATTCTGTAGCGCTGTACAAGGGTTAAGTACATGGCAAAAACAAAATTAACACATTGCAAAGAATGGAGGGCCTTATTTTTGAGCTTAAAATCAAATGTACACAGTGCTTGTTTCCAAAGCACTGACACAAGATTGAAAGCTTGCAAACTTTACAATCTAAAATACCTCTGGGGTTTGCTGTTTCTCCTGTTCAGGGTAGAATTGCCTGGTATTTCGGGGCTGGGTCACTCTAGGGAGTGGGACCAGACTGATATACTACAGGATATTTCTCCCTGTGAAGGGCACAAGTGAGATAAAAGAGGTTGCTCTCAGAGTGGGTTATCAAGTCCATAGAACTAACCTATTAAGGTTAGTTTGTTCTCTGATTGAGCACCTCTAACTTTGTTGTTTTGTTAAGCTAAAATACCTATTGAGATTTGGCCATGTATAGTTAACAAATAGCATGTTGGGATGCTTTTTAATCTTAAAAGGATCGATGTGGCCATATGTTAAAATGCACTATTCTGAAGAACTACACTTAAAATATACATGTTTAAAGAATGTAAAAAAATATATCACAGCCTCTAATTTACTATTTTTTATATGCAATTGTGCTGCTGCAGTATCTACCATTTTGATTTCAGCAGATCAACTTCCTGACTTGGGAGGAATCTTTGAATACAAAGGAAGTGTCTGTCTACGCAATGGGAAAGTGGCAGTTACATCTGGCAGTGCTCTTGGCAGGACTAAATGGAAGTTTATTAGTTTACAAGGACAACAGGCGTGAGATGGAAATAGGCTGCAGCAGGAAAGAAAGTAAAATGGAGCCACACAGGAAAGAATAATCACAAATAAAAGCTGCAATATATGAAGGCTGTGGGTTGTGGGCCCTCTAAATTAAATTATCTCCTATGGCACTAGAAAACCAGTGTGGTCATGTATTGTAATTATACTATTTTGAAGAACTACATTTGAAAATAGAAAAACTGTTTTTAGAACTGACAAAAAAAATAATGCAGCCTCTAATATATAACCTTTTCTATGGAATTATGCTGCTGTGAGTCTACCATTTTGGTTTATGCTGATTAACTTCATAGACTTAGAATTCCCAGGTTGTTTCTATGAGTGGAAATGTGGCATCTACAATAACCAGAGCTATCAGTAACAAGTAGTAATGTACCCTCCTGAGAAAGTAACAGACAGAATGAAAATGTTTATCTGAAGTAAAGAATAATTGATATAAAAGAAAAAATGCAATGGCTGTGTTTATTTATTTTTACTTTCTAAAATATGTTGCCCAGTATCAAGTTTAGTTATTCAAGGAACAATATAGAAAACAAATTGACCACAATGGTAATTTAAGTTCCATTTGAAGAACTATTTTTAAAAAGGAAAAAAGGAAGATACATTTTAGTAGTTATTGTTTTGTCAACCTGATTTGTTACCTTGGATGGAACATTAGATGCAGATAAGGTTTTCATTTAGCTTTATTAAAAGAACTTCCACAAACGCAAACATATAAAAACTGCAAATGGAACATTATCCATATTCAAGGTACCATTTGAGGCCTATTTAGCCTTTTTAGACTGATTTCTGTCAAAATTGTAAAATAGACCCATTTTGAAGAACTACATTTGAAAATAGATAACATTTAGATTGTAAAATAATAATAATCCAGACTCTGTTTTACTACTTCTATATACAATTATGCTGCTATTAAATCTATCATTGTAGTTTGTATGTGATCTAATGGTTGGGAGAAAACCTTGACTATAGGTTATTTTTGCACAATGGGAATGCAGATACAACTATCAGTGATCCATCTCCACCTCTGTCGTCCCCTTCTTCATGTGCCTACAATATATCTCAGCATCAAGGTTTTCTTTATGGAATCCTGTCTTCTCATGGCATGGCCAAAATATTTGAGCTTCAGCCTCATGACCAAACCTTCCAATGAACAGTTTGACTTGATCTCCTGTAGCATTGATTGATTGGATATTCTTGCTGCCCAAGGGACTCTAAGCAGTTTTCTCCAACACCACAATTCATAGGTGTCAATTCTTCAGTCCTCAGCTTCTCACATCTGTATGTTACTACTGGGAATACCATAGTTCTAACCGTGCAGACCTTTATTTTAGTGTAATATATTTACCTTTTAATGACTTGCTATAACCTTCCCCCCAGAAGCAAACGTCTTTTAATTTAATTGCTGCATTCACCATCTACACGTAAATTAAACAATCAATCAAACAAACAAACATGCTGAGGAATAGCAGACACTCATGCATCACTAGAGACAGTGTATGGGGACATCATATATAACACAGAGAAGGTATGTGTTATATATGAACTATCCTTCTCTCTTCTAGCTCAAGTTGCCAACTATCTCTCTAGCATATCCATCTTGATTTCTGCTCTTCAATTCAACCTGTCAACGACTGAGCTCCTAATCTTCCTTCCCTCCACACAGCTTCCACTTCTCACATATCTTTCACTACTGAAAATGCCATCATCACTCCCACCTCACAGGCCTGCTGTCTTGGGGTTCTACTGGACCCTCCCCTCTCTTTCATTCCTCACATACAATCAATCTGGTAATTTTCACCTAAAATAGTCTTCAAAATAGATAATTTTCTCACACAAGACGGAACAAAAATTGTAATGTACTGTTGCAACAGAGGCAGAGGAGAACAGAGTAGGTCTAAAAAAGTTTAACTTGATGGACTAAAAGTCTTTTTTCAACCTTAATTACTCTGTAACTATGTAACTGTCATATCTTGCCTCAAATACTGCAACTCTCTCCTTGCTGGTTTCCCCATCTCTCCCACTTCACACAGTCCATCTCTTCCACAGTCCATACTGAGTACCTCTGCTAGACGTATCTACCAAACACAACACTCACAGCCTTATTAAATTGGGATTCAGTAAATTTAATAGGGCTCTATTTAAGCATACAGCATATTTTTTTTACAGAAGATTTTAGGTAGGGAAGACCTTGCTTTTGGATAGAAGTTCATTGACTAGAAACTTCTGTAAATAAAATATGCTGTGTGCTTAAATAGAGCCCTATTACATTTACCGAATCGCAATTTAATAAAGCTGTCAGTGTCTGCAGCACCTCTCTGCATTTCCCTCCACTGGCTTCCCATAGTCTCCAGAATACAATTTAAAATCATAGCCCTAATATATAAAGCCTACAACAATAATACACCTTCTTATTTAGCTTTTGTTTCTAAATACTCTCACATTCCTACTCTTTATTCTGCTAATGACCTTCTTTCCTCTTCTCGTATTATCTCCTCTTACTCCTGCCGTCAGGACTTTTCATGTGCTGACCCTATTCTTTGGAACTCCTTACCCCGCTCCACTAGACTACCCTCCTGAGATTTAGAAGGATTTGAGGATAGTCTAGTGGAGCGAGGCAAGGATTTCCAAATTATAGGGGCAGCACAAGAAAATGCCATGTAGGCAGGAGTGGGATGAGGCGACGAGAGAGGAGGAGAGAAGAAAGTCATTAGTAGAGTGAAAAGGCCAGGTGGGAGCATATTTTGAGATGAGAGCAGAGATGTAGGAGGGTGCAATATTGTGGAGGGCTCTATATGTTAGGGTTATAATTTTGAATTTTATTCTGGAGGCTATGGGAAGCCAGTGGAGTGCCTAACAGAGTGGTGCTGCGGACACTGTGCATTGATTTTGGTAAATGAGTCTAGCAGATGCATTTAAAATGGACTGGAGTGGAGAGAGATGGGTCATAGGAAGGCCAGCGGGGAGAGAGTTGCAGTAGTCAAGGTGAGATATAATGAGAGAGTGAATTAGAATTTTTGTTGTGTCTTGTGTAAGGTAGTAACATATTTTGGAGATATTTTTTTAAGTGAACGTGACAAGATGTTGTGAGTGATTGAATGTGAGGAATGAAAGAGAGGGAAGGGTCCAGTAGAACCCAGAGACAATGGGCCTGGGAGGTTGGAAATATGATGGCATTGTCAACAGTGAGAGATAAGTGAGGGGTGGGAGCTGAGGAAGAGGATGGAAAGACAAGGAGTTCTGTCTTAGACATGTTGAGTTTAAGTTGACAGGCGGACATCCATGACGATATGCTAAAGAGGCAATTGGCAACATGAGGTAGCAGATAGTTTAGGTGCAGAGAGGAAGATTTGAGTGTCATCTGCATATAGATGATACTGAAATCCAAAAGATTTAATTAGGCCACCGATGGAGGATGTGTAGATGGAGAAAAGAAGGGGGCCTAGAACTGAACCTTGGGGTACGCTGACAGTTAGAGGCGAGGCGAAGAAGAGACGCCAAAGAAGGAGACACTAAATGTTCGATTTTATAAAATAGGATATGAAACAAGAGAGAGCAGTGTCATGGATGCCTAGGGAGAGGAGAGTTTGGATAAGAAGAGGGTGATCAACTGTGTCAAAGGCAGCAGTAGAATTAGGATAGAGAAATTACCCTTTAACTTGGCTAATCGAAGGTCAATAGTAACTTTTGTTAGAGCTGTCTCTGTGGAGTGTTGGGGATCAAGAAAGGAGTTGGAGGAAACAAATCGGGTAAGGCGATTGTAGACAACATGCTCAAGCAGTTTGGAAACCAAGGGAAGTAGAGCGATAGGGCGGTAGTTAAATGCAGCAGCTGGATTAAATGAGGGTTTCTTGAGAATGGGTGTAACTATGGCATGTGTCATAGGTGATGGAAACTTGCCAGTGTTTAGGGAAAGGTTGAATAGATGTGTAAGAGTCGGGATAAGAGTGGTAGAGAGGGGAGGGATCAGCTGTGATAGAATAGTATCATGTGGACAGGTTGTAAGACGAGAGGTTGAAAGAAGGCTAGCAAGTTCATCCACAGTTGCAGGGTCAAGGGAGTTCATTAGGGTGAAGGTAGGATGCTATTGGTATGTTCAGTGGAAGGTGTGATATGACTCTGGCCACGTTGAGAGGAGAGTTCATATTGAATATTTTAAATTTTACTCTTAAAGTGTCTAGCAAGTCTTCATCTGTAAGACAGAAAGGGGCATAGTACCTCCAGCGTTAATATGCACAATGCATTGTACCTCACCCTTCTATAGCCCACCCATATCCTCTAGACCACTTAACCCTAATCATTAACCAAAGTATCCTGGCATTAATCCTAACCCTAACCATATCCTTACATTTAATCATAACCCGGCTCTTGTCCCAATCATCAATTCTAATGTGTTTGCATTGCTCAGTCATGTCCGACTCTCCGTGACCTCATGGACCACAACACACCACGCATCCACTTGGTATTCATGGCGGAGATACTGGAGTGGGTTGCCAGATCCTTCTCCAGTAGACCACAGCATATAGCTCCTGGTACTTCTAAATGATCTCCCGTCCAAGTACTGATCAGGCCCAACCCTGCTTGGCTTCAGGGTGGTGTAACCTCTTGGTTTCTGGACTGAAATCGACCCCAGGTTGACAGCAGTGAAAGCACTGTTCCTAACCACTGGATCACGAGGGAACCCTTTAATCGTATACTTGCCCCTAACCACAACCCACTCCCTACATCTATCTGTAACATTAATCCAAACCCTACTCTTATTCCTACCAATAATCATAATCCTATCCCTAACTATGATCCCTACCCAAAACTATACTTACTCATAATCATGATCTTAACCCTGTTCCTATCCCTAACATTAGTCTTAACCCTAATCCTATACCTACCCATAATCATAGCCCAATCTCTATAGCATTAATCAACCCTACCCCTATGTCGATCCCTAATAGAAATCCTAACACTAAACCTACCCATAATCATAACCCTATCCCAGACATTAATCCTTACCCTAAACCTATACCTATCCCTAGAATTTGGTTTAACCCTAACCCTATACATACCTCTAATCATAAACACTAACCCTACCTTTAACATTTATGCTAAACTTAACCATACCTAACCCGAACCCTATACCTACCCCTGATATTAATCATAACCAAACCTCATCCTTACATATAATCATAACCCTGTTCTTTTCCCTATCATAAAGTATACTGTAACTGGGATCCTTTACCTACCCATGATCAACACCCTTTCACTATATTTACCCCTAACTTTAACATTAAGCCTGCTCTTACTCATAATCACTACCCTAACCCTACTATATTAGTAATATTAACCTACACCTCTAATGATAACCCTACCACTTTCCCCAACATTATCCTAACCCTACAACAGTAACTAACATTGATCCTAACATGTCTTCTAATACTATTCCTAACCCTATAACTGCTCCTAATCACAAACACAAACTTAGCCCTAACATGATACTACCCCTTTAGCTTACTCTAACATTAGTCATTACTCTAACCCTATACCTACCTCTAATTATAACCCTAACCCATAACACTAACCCTATACCTTAAACCTAACACCATACCTACCGTAATCATAACCAGAACTATATTTCTATAAATAGGTATATTAGAGGGTAATATGTACTACTGTCAGGAAAATAAGTGCTATAGCTCAGCATTTATTATACCTGAATTTTACTGAAGGACCAGCTAAAATACTCTGCAGATATTTTAGCTAACACCATTCACTATGTCACAAAGTGTGCACTTAATTCCTAGGTCCTAGGAGATATTACTCCATGGGAGTTCTGAGCATAAGGATAACTGGGTAGATAAACTCAGTTAGTGACATACAGACTTTAACTAGATGTCTCATTTCTAAGGATTTTGTTTTGCTTTAGCGACCTGTGTGAATCCCCAGAAATAACAAGTTTTATGCTACTAGACTAGCTGAGTCATCTGAGAAGTATACTCCCATTCAAATTGCTAGTTTGAATACAAACTGTATCAATATTGAGTATAATAAATATGGGAACAATAACTTTAACATTTAAGGTACAGTATATCCATTTATCACAAGAGATCAAATTGCCAATGTCCGCTGGATAATAGAGAAAACAAGAGAGTTCCAAAAAAACATTTACTTCTGCTTCATAAACTATTCTAAAGCCTTTGACTGTGTGGATCACAACAAATTGGGGCATGTCCTTAAAGAGGTGGGAGTACCAGATCATCTCATCCTCCTCCTAAAGAATCTTTATGTCGACCAAGAAGCCATGGTCAGAACTGAACATGGGACAAAAGAATGGTTCAAGATCAGAAAAGGATAGTGACAAGGTTGTATATTGTCACCTTATTTATTCAACTTATATGCAGAGTACATCATGCGTAAGGCTGAACTGGATGAATCCAAACCCAGAATCAATATTGCTGGAAGGAATATCAACAACCTCAGATACGCCAATGATGCTACTCTGATGGCTGAAAGTGAGGAGGACCTAAAGGACTTATTGATGAGGGTAATAGAAGAGACTGCAAAAGATGGCCTGCTGCTCAACGTTAAAAAGACAAAGATAATGGCAAACCGCAATCTCACTTCCTGGCAAATAGACGGGGAAGAAGTAGAAGCAGTAACAGATTTTATTTTCCTTGGATCCAAGATCTCTGCAGATGGTGACTGTAGTCATAAAATTAAAAGATGTTTGCTTCTGTGGAGGAAAGCTATGGCAAGCTTGGGCAAGCTAGTAAAAAGTAAAGATATTAAACTATCAACAAAGGTCCATATAGTTCAAACTATGGTATTCCCAGTAGTAACATACGGATGTGAGAGCTGCACCATAAAGAAGTCTGAGTGTCGTAGAATTGACACCTTTGAATTGTGGTGTTGGAGAAGACTTGTTAGATTCCTTTGGACTCCAAGAAGATCCAATAAATCAATACTTCAGGAAATCAAGACAAACTGTTCACTAGAAGGTATGATCATGAGGCTGAAGCTCAATTATTTTGACCATATTATGAGATGCAGGATTCCCTAGAAAATAATCTAATGCTGGGAAGGATTGAAGGCACAAGAAGAACTGGACAACAGAGGCGGAGATGGATAGATGAGGTCACTGAAGCAATGAACATGAACTTGATGGAGCTCAGAGGGGCAGTGACTGAGAGGTGCACCTGGTGTGCTGTGGTCCATAGAGTCACGGAGAGTCGGACGTGACTAAATGACTAAACAACAACAAACATCCATTTATATCCAGTTAATGGTAAATTTAATGCTAACATTATGTATCCTTAGATACAAAATTTAAACATTTTAAATTACTACCACTCCTAGGTGACTGGGTAACTCTAGCCAAGTAAACTATTATTATTATTACTAGCGACTTGCCCGTCAAGAATGACGGCAATAAAATTGTAAGCCTGGCAATGCTGTTTGACACGCAATGCTATGGCCGCTCTGAGCGCTCATTGCAAGCCTCTCCCTCCGTGTACTTTACAGGCCCCGCGATGAGCGCCTTCAGCACTCATCGCAAGCCCTGCATTGAGCGGCTTTGCAGCTTATTGACGTTTTTGGCAAGCCGCAACTTTGCTGTTTTGCAATGATCACCTTGGGCGCTCATTGCGAGCCTCTCCCCCTGTGTAGTTTAGGGGCCTTGCAATGAGTGTTACTGACTTGGGTTAAATGTTATTGGCTTGGGTTAAGTGTTACTGGCTTGTGTTAAGTGTTACTGGTTCGGATTAAGTGTTACTGGCTTCGGGCTCTTTTTTTGGCAGGCATTTATTTCTCGCTTAATCACCAAAAACACCAAATATGCCTCAAATTAACTTGCAACCTCACTCACAGGCTCCCTGGCTCTCACACTGTGCTGTATGTGAGTGTGTAAGTTAATTTGAGGCATATTTTGGCTTTTTTGCTGATCTTTCCAGTTCCGTGGTTCGTCAGTTAAATTTATAATTTAGTGCAGCCCTGCAACTGTGGGCCTCAATTTGCAATGCCCATAGTTGCATCTACGGGCTTTGTTCCTAAGTCGGTGCTCATTGCAGCTTAAGTCCTACTGGCCTCGCGATGAGCCCTGCAATGAGCACCTTCAAGACGGTAGCTAAAATATTAACTACCGAGATAATACTGAGATATGGATGCCCATTGCAAATTAATTCTGATAATGGACCAGGCTTTATTAGTGTCGTAATTAAGGAACTGGTACAATGGCTACAGATAACATGGAAATTCCATATCCCTTACCATCCTCAGAGTTCAGGCATAGTGGAAAGAATGAACCGCACTATTAAGGAGAAACTTACAAAGGCCACTGCAGGTACATGGGTGAACTGGCAGAAATACTTACCTGCCATTCTAGCAGAAATTAGGATGACTCCTAATAAGTCTACTAAATTGTCCCCTTTTGAGATTCTAATGGGAAGACCATTTCCAACTCCTTGGGTAAAAGGCCCACTTGTAATTATGTCTGGTGATCTTGATCTTATAAGAGAACAATATGTGCAACACTTGATTGATAAATCGAATGGCATCTATGGTGATGTGTCTTCTCGCTTTCCTTTACCCTCACAGGAACCAACACATCCGTTCCAGCCAGGATATCTCATCTGTGTCCGAAAACTGAACAGAGCAAAGAAGGAAGGCTTCCCATTCGGACCACCGACTACCGTTGTAGCAGTAACCAGGACTGCCGTCCTCACTGACTCACATGACATCTGGATCCACGCATCACGTCTGAAGCTGTGTCCAAAGCGGGGTGAAGCAGGTGTCAAAGTCCCTGTGAAAGCGATTGAAGACAGCGATAATAAAAAGAACTTTCTTCTTTTGATGGGCATTATGCTCCTGATTTATTTGCCCTTATGGACATTTGCTAATTGCGTACACAACCCCGCAAATGGAATTTCTTTACTTATGTACAATCAGCCACACCACTTAACTCTATGTGGATGCAGCACCTCATACGCACGTATTTCCCATCAAAATATAATAAGAGTGTATAATTTATGTTAACCCACACTAACCCAGGGTATAACTGTTTTAGGGACCTAGGAAAAGGTAAATCTGATGGTTGGTCCACCTGCTCCAATACCACACTTATTTTTTATAGGACCTCCTCTGGTTCCTCCATTTCTGACCTGTACAAGAGTTGTTCACCTTGGAGCTGTAGTGGTGCCGGATGTCCCTACTTATTTTCTCTTTTACATAATATATATATTAATGGTACTGGTTGTAGCGACACTAATGGATCCGTGTCTAATCTCTTCCACCTTATGCCACCTTCTCCAGCCACGGATGTATACTTTATCTGTGGCAGGAACGCCTATCGATGGCTGCCCCCTAATTGGGTGGGCAGTTGTTATTTAGGTCAAGTAATCCAATATATATATACACAACCCCAACACTTGCACAAGGCTGCATTAGGAACATGAGGGATATAGAGCCGAAGAGCGGGTGGAAAATATTCCTAGACACCCTAGGTATAACCTTCCCACATGCAGGCGTAGGGAAACTACAGGTAGAACTTGCCATCCTTTCTCTACTAGTACAGAGGGCCTTGAATAGCTCTGCTGAAGCAATTGAGAAACTAAACCTGGAGCAGGTGCAAATTAGAATGGTCGCTTTGCAGAATAAAATGGCTTTAGATTATGTTTTAGCTTCCAAAGGCGGTGTGTGTGCTTTAATAGGTAAAGAATGTTGTTCTTATATTGATAATAATTCTGTTTGCTCTGTGTCATTGCTTCCCTTGTATTCCTTTGTGTTTTTATTACATGCTGCAAGGCTTTATTCCTAAGAATTTTCAGCTCAATACTGTGACTTAACACCACCTGGTCACAGGTATATCTCATGCACTGATACCCTTGAGGGTCTATAGCCTTCCAGTGTCTCAGTCCGCTTCCTATCATATATATACACCACTGCTTACATCCTAAATAAAGATCACGTTGTGATCTAAGAGGGGAATGAAGGGGTAACATATTCTGCTAATGAAGGGGTTAACATATTTTGCTGACATATTCATATGAGATATAGCCTAACCATAATAACATGCTCTCGTCCTTGGGATATCTTGCGACCTTACTAAAACACAAAACATTTCTAGTTGTTCTAAGAAACAGAAAACCCCTGATTATCCGTCCTTGTACCGACTAACGTGTACTGTGTAAATCGCCTCTAATATCCGCCTTCTTTAGCAAGTATATAACCTATGCTATGACGTAGCAATAAACAAATTTGTACTGAGAATGATTGTGTGTGCGTTACTTCCAGTACGGCTCCTCAGAATTCTGACTGGGGCCTGTGTGTTCCAAGCTGCCAACTACTGAATTAGGAAGCCCCAACACTCTTTTTGTAGAGAATTCCACAGATTAACCACTCTTACTGTAAAGAACCCTTTTATTTCTTTAAGGTAAAATATATTTACTTCTTACCTCAAATAAATAAGTTACTATTTTTCCTTCCCGGATGCATAACTTTACATTTATTTGTATTAAATCTCATCTGCCATTTAGTCGCCCATTTCTCTAATTTATGCAAATCCCTTTGAAGGGAAAGTACATAATTATCTGATTTAATTACCTTGTACAACTTAGTGTCATCAGCAACAATGGAGACAATACTTACCAGTCCTACTTCCAAGTTTATAATAAATTTGCTAAAAAGGAGAGGACCTAATACTGAACCCTGAGGAACCCCACTTACCACATTAGTCCAGTCTGTTTCATTTACAACAATCCTTTGCTTCCTGTTTTTTTATCAAGCTCTTAATCCATGAGCAGATATTTACTGCAATTCCTGTATCCCTTAATTTGCTCAATAGTGTTCAATGTGGTACTAGATCAAAGGCCTTTGTAAGATCCAAAAGGACTACATCCACTGAGTTGCCTTGATCCAAGTTCCTACTAACCTATTCATAGAAACTAATTAGATTTGTTTGACATGACCTATATCTCATAAATCCATGTTGACTCCTACTTATAATCTTGTTTTAATAGACATATTCTTGTATGCTATCCCTTATTAACCCTTCTAAAGGCTTTCCCACTACAGAAGTGAGGCTTACATGTCAATAGTTTCCTGGATTTGTTCTTGCTCCCTTCTTACATTAAATATAGGATCACCTCTGCTTTTCTCTAGTCATCTGGTAGAGACTCTGTGTTGAGTAAATCTTGAAACATTTGATATAATGGTTTTGCTATTACAGAGCCCAGTTCCCTCAGTACCAGTGAATGTATCCATCCATGTGTATAACAAAGAAAATAACCTATTTAGCTCATCTGCCTTTTCCTGGTCACTACTTGTCAGACGTCCTGTTTCTCTTTATATGTTCCTAGTGCTTCCTTCCTGGCCTTCTTCCCATTTAATACATTTAAAAAATATTGTAGGCTTACTCTCCTTTGCAACTAACCTTTCATTTTTTTATTTTAGCCAGTCTAATAGCCCTTTAGCAAGCCTTATTGATTTCCTTGTACTCACGTAAAGCAGTCCTGCCAGCCGCTAAAGTCTTGTGTTGCTGCTGTCCATCCCCACCCTCACCCGTCGTGTATTTCACCACTACTATGTGGCTTTTTTCAAGGATCAAGGCAGTTCTCACATCTTCTTATAAGGCATGTGCTCCTTCTGAAATAACTCATCACCACCCATATAAGTATAAGCACTACAATTATATCAGTTTAATATATATCCACACATGGAATGTCATTTTATTGTTTTAATGCTTACTTATCACATATTACACTTTAATGTATGCTTACTATTGAACATTACATTTTATAAATCAGTTTGACAGTTTTCCACACTCAGAGCATCAAACTCATCTCATATTGCCCACCAGTGTAACCTTATTCTTGAACATCAAATTTTATTATAATTACATACACCTGTCTTTATATAGTACACAAGGGAAAATGGATCCACAGTCACTTCATTTAGTATACTCTAAAATATAGATCCATTTTACAATGCTACTTTTAGTCTTATCCACCAATCAAAATAAACATTTAAATATGTAATTAACACTCATAACATCCTCCATGCTTACACCAACAGATCAGTATGAACCTTTTAATTATTAGTTCAGAAGTGTGACGACATCTTAATTTTTGAAAAAAGAGAAACAGAACAATTATTATAGAATATGGTTATCTATATCAGTTATGTTCTTTTTTTTTAATAAATTGTAAGGAAAGAAAAAAAGGTCAATACTAGTGATGTCCCGAACAGTTCGCCGGAGAACTATTCGCGGCGATTTTCGCATGTTCGCGTTCGCAACGAAAAGCGGACACATGCGCTTTTCGGTCCGCCCCCTATTCTTTATCATTGAGGAAACTTTGACCCTGCACCTTACAGTCAGCAGACACATTCCAGCCAATCAGCAGCATACACTCCCTTCCAGAGCCTTCCATCTGAATGAGAGAGGAGATATATTCTACCTGCTCTTGATTTAATAGGGAAATAGATAGCTGTGTATTTAGCTTTCACTACACACCTGAAGGACTCATTTGATATCTGCTGCAAGGACAGCAACCCAAAAAGCCATTTTTAGGGCTAGAACATCATTTATTTTATTTTATTTTATTATTTTTTTCTGCTGATTTAATAGGGAAATAGATAGTCAGGCTGTGTATTTCGCTTTCACTACACACCTGAAGGACTCCTTTGATATCTGCTGCAAGGACAGCAACCCAAAAAGCCCTTTTTATTTTATTTTATTATTTTTTTCTGTGTAATCTAATTGCATATGCCTGCCTGCTAGCATGTGTGTGAGGCCTATTACATCTACTCTGCCAACTTTTGCCAGTGCACAGTGACACTCATATCTAGTGCAACCGTAGTGTGCAGTGAAATAAAACAACCCTTTTTTTACTGTAATCAATTGAATATCAGTTGCCTGCCTACAGGCGTGTGTGGGAGGCCTATTGCATCTAGTCTGCCAACTTTTGCCAGTGCACAGTGACACTCATATCTAGTGCAACCGTAGTGTACAGTGAAATAAAAGAACCCTTTTTTGACTGTAATCGATTGAATATCAGTTGCCTGCCTACAGGCGTGTGTGTGAGGCCTATTGCATCTAGTCTGCCAACTTTTGCCAGGGCACAGTGACACTCATGTCTAGTGCAACCGTAGTGTGCAGTGAAATAAATCAACCCTTTTTTTACTGTAATCGATTGAATATCAGTTGCCTGCCTACAGGCGTGTGTGTGAGGCCTATTGCATCTAGTATGCCAACTTTTGCCAGTGCACAGTGACACTCATATCTAGTGCAATCGTAGTGTGCAGTGAAATAAAACAACCCTTTTTTGACTGTAATCGATTGAATATCAGTTGCCTGCCTACAGGCATGTGTGTGAGGCCTATTGCATCTAGTCTGCCAACATTTGCCAGTGCACAGTGACACTCATATCTAGTGCAACCGTAGTGTGCAGTGAAATAAAACAACCATTTTTTTATTGTAATCGATTGAATATCAGTTGCCTGCCTACAGGCGTGTGTGTGAGGCCTATTGCATCTAGTCTGCCAACTTTTGCCAGTGCACAGTGACACTCATATCTAGTGCAACCGTAGTGTACAGTGAAATAAAACAACCCTTTTTTTACTGTAATCGATTGAATATCAGTTGCCTGCCTACAGTCGTGTTTGTAAGGCCTATTGCATCTAGTCTGCCAACTTTTGCCAGTGCGCAGTGACACTCATATCTGGTGTCACAGTAGCTTGCACGCATAGTACCACTTATCGTAAAAAAAATGACAGGCAGAGGCAGGCCACCCTGCAGGGGCCGTCGTGGTCGTGGTGCTGTGATTCCCTTTGGCCGTAGAATAATGCCCAGTTTTCAGAGGCAACGTACCCTGAACTTGAACAGTTCTGAGGACATGGTTGACTGGCTAACACAGGACACCCAATCTTCTACAGCTTCCGCTCGGAACCTAGACGCACCATCCTCCTCCAGCTTAGCTTCGGGCACCTCTCCAGTTACCACTCGCCCGCCTGCCGCCACCACCAACACTAGCACCACAGCCGCTTCACTTGATCCGTCAGCAGAGTTATTTACACATCCGTTGGAAGAAATGAGTGATGCGCAAACATTAGTGCCAAGAGGATGTAGATAACAGGGATATGTCCCAGTCAGGCAGCATTACACACATGGACGAACGGTCTGATGATGATGATGTTGTACCCAGTGCTGCTTCCTTTGTTGAGTTGTCAGATACAAGTGAAGCGGTTGATGATGACGATGCGTCCATGGATGTCACGTGGGTGCCCACTATAAGAGAAGAAGAACAGGAGGAAAGTTCAAAAGGGGAGACATAGAGGAGGAGACGAGTTGGAAGCAGGGGGAGGTCGTCGCAAGTAGCTAGTGGCACAGTCAGACAGCATGTATCGGCACCCGGGGTCAGCCAGACAGCACGCCAGTCAACGCATGCTGTTGCCACCACCAGAATGCCATCATTGCAGAGCTCAGCAGTGTGGCAATTTTTTCGTGTGTCTGCCTGTGACAACAGTGATGCCATTTGCAACCTGTGCAAAAAGAAATGTTGTGGGAAGTCCAACACCCACCTAGGTACAACTTCTTTGCGAAGGCACATGATGTCACATCACAAATGCCTATGGGATCAACACATGAGTACAAGCAGCACACAAAGTCAAAGCCGCCACCTCCTCCTGGTCAAGCATCTTCAGCCACGTCAACCACTTCTGCCCTGCTTGCCCCCTCTCAACCATCCGCCACTCCGTGTCTCGCCCTGAGCAGTCCCTGCTCATCTGCCCACAGTCAGGTGTCTGTCAAGGACATGTTTGAGCGTAAGAAGCCAATGTCACAAAGTCACCCCCTTGCCCGGCAACTGACAGCTGGCTTGTCTGAACTCTTAGCCCGCCAGCTTTTATCCATACAAGCTGGTGGAGTCTGAGGCGTTCAAAAACATTGTAGCTATTGGGACACCGCAGTGGAAGGTACCCGGACGAAATTTCTTTGCACAAAAGGCAATCCCCAACCTGTACTCGATTGTGCAAAAGGAAGTAATGGCATCTCTGGCACACAGTGTTGGGGCAAGGGTCCATCTGACCACAGATACCTGGTCTGCAAAGCATGGTCAGGGCAGGTATATCACCTACACTGCGCATTGGGTAAACCTGGTGACGGCTGCCAAGCATGGAATACGTGGCTCTGCAGAGGAGTTGGTGACACCGCCACGACTTGCAGGCAGGCCTGCTGCCACCTCCTCTACTCCTCCTACTCCATCCTCTTCTATAACCTCCTCGGCTGAGTCCTCTTCTGCTGCTACTATGTCTTGCTGCACATCAACGGCACCCCCCCCCCCCCAGCTCCACAGGTACTATTTCACATCCCGGATACGGCAGTGTCACGCCGTCTTGGGGTTGACTTCCCTGAAAGCAGAGAGTCACACCGGACCAGCACTCCTGTAAGCCCTGAACACACAGGTAGATCAGTGGCTGACTCCGCACCAACTGGAGATCGGCAAAGTGGTTTGTGACAAAGGAAGAAATTTGTTGGCGGCATTGAATTTGGGCAAGTTGACACATGTGCCGTGCATGGCACATGTGTGTAATCTGATTGTACAACGCTTTTTGCATAAGCACCCAGGCTTACAAGACGTCCTGAAGCAGGCCAGAAAGGTGTGTGCCCATTTCAGGCGTTCCTACACGGCCATGGCACACTTTACAGATATCCAGCAGCGAAACAACATGCCAGCGAGGCGCTTGATTTTAGAAAGCCAGTCACGTTGGAATTCAACACTCCTAATGTTCGACCGCCTACTCCAACAAGAAAAGGCCGTTAACGAGTATTTGTATGACCGGGGTGCTGAACAGCCTCTGCGGAGCTAGGGATTTTTTTCCCACGTTACTGGACGCTCATGCGCAATGCCTGTAGGCTTATGCGTCCTTTTGAGGAGGTGACAAACCTGGTCAGTCGCACCCAGGGCACCATCAGCGACATCATACCATTTGTTTTCTTCCTGGAGCGTGCCGTAGATAAGCGTGAAGAGTTGTGGTCACCATCACCGTCAGAAACAGCCTTATCAGCATCGCTTGCTGGACCTGCGTCAACGCTGGAAGAGGATTGTGAGGAAGAGGAGTCAGAGGAGGAATGTGGCTTTGAGGAGGAGGAGGAAGACCAACCACAACAGGCATCCCAGGGTGCTCGTTGTCACCTATCTGGTACCAGTGGTGTTGTACGTGGCTTGGGGGGAAGAACCTACCTTCAGTGAGGAACGGGACATGACTAGCTTGGCGTCCAACCTTGTGCAAATGGGGTCTTTCATGCTGTCGTGCCTGTTGAGGGACCCTCGTATAAAAAGGATCAAGGAGAACGACCTGTACTGGGTGTCAACGCTACTAGACCCCCGGTATAAGCAGAAATTTCCTGAAATGTTACCGAATTACCACAAGTCGGAAAGGATGCAGCACTACCAAAATAAATTAAAAAGTATGCTTTACACAGCGTTTAAGGGTGATGTCACAGCACAAAGGCAATCTAACAGCGGAAGAGGTGAACATAATCCTCCTCCTCCCACGACCACGCCGGCAAGGAGAGGACGCTTTATAGACGTGTTGTTGATGGAGAACATGCGGAGCTTTTTAAGTCCTATGCATCGCCACAGCCCTTCGGGGTCCACCCTCAGAGATAGACTCGACCGTCAGGTAACAGACTACCTCGCCATAACTACAGATGTCGACACTATGAGGAGCGATGAACCCCTTGACTACTGGGTGTGCACGCTTGCCCTGTGGCCTGAGCTATCCCAATTTGCCATAGAACTTCTGTCCTGCCCCGCTTTAAGTGTCCTGTCAGAAAGGACCTTCAGTGCAGCAGGAGGTTTTGTCACTGATAAGAGAAGTCGCCTAGGTCAAAAAAGTCTAGATTACCTCACCTTTATTAAGACGAATGAGGGATGGATCCCGAAGGGACTGACAGTGGGCGATACATTCGATTAAAACAGGCCTGATAGATGGGCTGCCTTGAGCTAATAATGGTCCACAAACTAACATCAATTTTTCTGGTCGCTGCAACAATACCTAATTTTTGCATTTAAATTATTTTATTGTCAGAAGGCGTACAGCATGTAATGAAAAATAAAGCATTTTTTAACAGTCTCGCATAACAATTGTGCAAAAATACATATTTACAATAAAGACATTTTGTGAAAGTTAGCTGGTTATTCCTTCTTATTTTTACTTTTTAGGTTAATCATTTTTCTTATTTTTTCTGTGATTGCAATTTAAGAGATACCTAAAACATGGTAAAACAGACAATAGTAAAGAGTATATCTGCAGTGAACACCAAAGTCCTATTAGCTATCATCCCTCCAGCAGTATTAGCTTATTATTTACAATATCTAACCTGGGCAATCACCCTTGGGTTACCCTAGGGCAGGCTTCAGTGAGCGACCTCTCCTTTCCTGGGATGATTTTGCCGCCGGTTGCTTCTGAAGGGTCTCCAGGGCTCCCCCACTCCGGTCCTTCCCCCAGTGTCGCTTCAACCAGTAACAAATGTTTTATATTTGTAAAGCGACCCAATGATCCCCCTTGATAGAGGTTTATCTTTACGAATTTTGGAGAACCAATTTAAGACCGGTGTCCCCTGTTTCTGGGTCAGGGAGTGTGTGAAATGCCTGAGCCTATAGTAATTGTAATGTTCTGACAGCGGTAGCTCATGCTTGTCCCTCAGTTCCTCATAGGTGAGCATCTGGCCCTTTACTAACCAGTCTCCCAGTCTATCTAGTTTCCTTGACCTCCACCAGTGTTGTGATGTTGTGCTCATGTGTTTCGGGGGCCTGAGGGTGGTCAAGAAATGGGGTTATTTGGGTGGATCCAGGGAACAAACCTGTGTGTTTCTTGGCCCATTTCCAGTATGATAGTGAGTGTCTGATTAGGGGGTTTGGCGAGTTTTTAAGGCTCTGAGGCAATTCTGATAGCCAAGCCACCTTGTCCCAGGTTAAGGGCCTTAAAGTGTGGTTCTCTAAATACACACAGGCCGGTTGATGACATATAGAATGTGCTATTGGGAGGAAAGATAGGTGACGGAACAGGTATTAAACGGATAGGAATGAATAGTACAACTTAATACACCACTCCTATCTGGTGGCACATTACATTGCATGTGCAGTACCCCAAATTCGAAGTGGGAGGACCGACCAAGCATCTTTTTCCATCTCCCTGTTCCAAAAATCCATGCCATATACACGTCCCCTGATAGGTGACGTAACAGGTATTAAACTGATAGGAATGAGTAGTACAACTTAATACACCACTCCTATCTGGTGGCACCTTAGATTGCACGTGCAGTGCCCCAAATTCGAAGTAAGAGGTCCGACCAAGCATCTTTTTCCATCTCCTTGTTCCAAAAATCCATGCCATATACACGTCCCCTGATTGGTGACATAACAGGTATTAAACTGATAGGAATGAGTAGTACAACTTAATACACCACTCCTATCTGGTGGCACATGACATTGCATGTGCAGTGCCCCAAATTCGAAGTGGGAGGACCGACCAAGCATCTTTTTCCATCTCCCTGTTCCAAAAATCCATGCCATATACACGTCTCCTGATAGGTGACGTAACAGGTATTAAACTGATAGGAATGAGTAGTACAACTTAATACACCACTCCTATCTGGTGGCACATTAGATTGCACGGTCCAGTGCCCCAAATTCGAAGTAGGAAGTCCGACCAAGCATCTTTTTCCATCTCCCTCTTCCAAAAATCCATGCCATATACACGTCCCCTAATAGTGGACGTAACAGGGATTAAACCGATAGGAATAGTACTACTTAACAGTACACACCTTATAATAACGCAGACAGAGGCAATGCGTATAATCTTCCATGCTGTGCAGTGGAAGCCCCCAGACTCTGACCTGTGTATAATCTTCCATGCTGTGCAGTGGAAGCCCCCAGACTCTGACCTGTGTATAATCTTCCATGCTGGGCAGTGGAAGCCCCCAGACTCTGACCTGTGTATAATCTTCCATGCTGGGCAGTGGAAGCCCCCAGACTCTGACCTGTGTATAATCTTCCATGCTGGGCAGTGGAAGCCCCCAGACTCTGACCTGTGTATAATCTTCCATGCTGGGCAGTGGAAGCCCCCAGACTCTGGGAGTCTGAAGAAGAGGAGTCAGAGGAGGAAGGTGGCTTTGAGGAGGTGGAAGACCAAACACAGCAGGCGTCCCAGGGGGCTTGTTGTCACCTTTCGGGGACCCTTGGTGGCTGGGTGGAGGAAGAGACCTTCAATGACATCAGTGAGGACAAGGAACGGGACATGGCTAGCTTGGTATCCAACCTTGTGCAAATGGGGAGTTTGCGGTTGTGCAAAGGGACTGTTTGCGGTGCATTAAATGGGAATATTGGTCTGTTACTGTAAAGCGGGTGTAACCCTTACACTACCTGATCGATACAACATCATACCTGATGTTTTAAAGCATGTTATTCCAAACAATTTAGGAATGTTAGGTGATTTATGCCCTTTATGGCTTAAAACCAGACTCTGCATCAACTATGTAATTTTCCGTGGGAGTTTTGCCATGTATCCCCCTCCGGCATGCCACAGTCCAGGTGTTAGTCCCCTTGAAACAACTTTCCCATCACTATTGTGGCCAGAAAGAGTCCCTACAGGCTTTGAAATTCGCCTGCCCATTGATGGCGGTTCGCAAAAGTTCGTCCGTTCGCGAACATTTGATGGAATTCGCGTCCGCTGTTATGTTTGCGACATCACTAGTCAATACAATTGAAGATCTAACTTACTTATCCTGAATAATTCATAAGGGGCAGAAATATAAAGCAGTCAGGCGTATTTAATCGAATTAATATCTAATATTCTCAGTGTCCTTTATTTAAAACAAGTCAATGTCCCTCAAAATACTTATCGTAGTAGCACTGCATTTTGACTCATACTTAAGCATCTCATAGGTAATACAATTAGAAATCTGTTAAGATGAACTTTGACCTAATTTCATATAACCTTCCATTTGGGTATCAAACACTCTAATTGCCTGCATTATAAACTATAATCTTAGCTAAACAGTGTGAAGGTAAAGCCTTTATTTAACCCCTTTGGTGACAATGTATGTAGACAGCAAATCCATTTTGATTCTCTCTATAACATGTTGATATCTATGTCTCCTTTTGGTTGATTCAGGAAGATCCTCTCAATTTCAAAACATGTTACACCTAACACATCCCCATCATGTATATTGTTTATATAACTTGTAACTGGCAACTAGTTTTACCCACATAGAATACTCCACATCTGCATTTTATCATTTAGACTACTACCATAATTATGCAATATATATTGTAACTAATTGTAAAGATCTTAGCTGACTCTGAGTTTGTAAACTGCTTTATACTGTCCATGTGGATGCAAGCCTTACACTCAACATCTTTACTATTATACATTATATTTTATAAATCATTTTTCTAGGTTTCTACACTCAGAGCATCATCTTGTTTTAATGCATTGTCATCACATATTGACCACCAGTAGACCTTATATCAATAGTAACGATATATTAGAGGGTAATATGTGATAAGTAAGCATTAAAACAATAAGATGGAGTGAATGGCAAAGACATGGTGGGACTATAGGCCAAAGAGTAATAATCATTCATTGGTTTATCCCTCATAAGATTACACTGAATTTGTTGCTAGATGGAGTTGGTACAAGGTGTGAGACTATTCTGTGTGTTGTATCCTGACTTGGGGAGTGGTCTTGCCATGGGACACTAAGTAACCTGGATCCAGTATTCTCTGCCTGTACCTTTTGGGCCTTGCCCTCTTCAGAAGCCATCTTTTGTGCCACAAAGAACAGGAACTACATGATTCTGCTGGGGTAGGTTTGAACTAGGTTTATATCAAGCCCCCTTGAAGAAGCAGATGGCAGTGGTGGGATCTCTGTAGAAAACACAGAAGGATGGCAGCTTATGAAGAGTTGTCTGCAGCAGAGGAGGAGGAAGTGTCCAGATAGTACCAAAGATGGATGGAGATATTGCCTGCAGGTTCAACCAAGGATCAGCAGAGGGAACTCCGGATACAGATCATACAGGGGGTAAAGGAGAAGTGGAGAAGGGTAAGCAATGGCCCTGTCTCAGCTCCTGTGGAGGGGAAATGTTTATCCCCAGTAAAGATAGAGAATGTTCTGGTGACTGGAAAAGAGTGTAGAGGAATGGGCCTTCTAAATAAATGGATGGCATTCCTGGGACTATGGCCAGGTCACAAGCTAATGGAATGGCTGGAAGAATTAGTATGTGAGGAGGTCGCCCTGGAAGAGCAATATGCTTATTGTGCAGGACCTGTTGGGATACCTCATCATTTTTCATTGGGGCTGGAAGAGGCACTTTGGTACATAGTACATGGGGATCCGGACTCTGGCTTGGGGACAGAGAAAAGACAGCTGTGTTTGTTTGCCAAGGACTGTCACATGCTGGGACTGGAGACAGGATCCCAGACAGCTAACCTACATTGGCCTTTGATCCAGCAGGAGCTACAGCTGGATGTGGATTATATAGACTTACTGGATGAAGCATCCCTGGATGGTTTTTGGCCACCCAGCTGGGAGGGCTCATGCCAGTCAGGCATGGAACAGAACCACCTAACAGGTACTACAGGGACCCAGCTAAATATTGCCAATACTGGGTCAGAAAATAAATGTATGGACTGTGGGGAGTATGTTGATATCCATTATTCTCAAAATAACAAGGATGCCCTGCATCCATGGGGTTGACTGGGAAGAGGAAGAACTGGTCCCTATCTTTAAGGGGCGGAGTCTCACCCAGTTAGAGGCATGGGGACAGGGCCAAACCACAGCAGTGCCAGGCCCAGGGGAAGAACTGGGGAAAAGCTACCCTGCTCCTATAGTAAAGGAAGAACCTAATGAGCACTGTGCCCTACCAATTGACTATGGAAATAGTGGAGAGGTTCCTTGGATGACCATTGTCCTGGAGACAGCTACAGACCCTGGAGCAGAAACAGAAAAAACCCTGCTCTTCAGCCTTAACAAGAGGCAGTAGCAGCTGCTTCTCAAGGGCTGCCTGTAACTACCCACCAGGCAGTCTCAGATGGAGAGAGTCAGGAGGTTCCACCTGAGGATCCAGAGACCAAAGAGCCAGAGGGTAACCCAGATTGTGTTTTGTCTCCTGGTCTCTCTACATTGACTCCCCTGCAGCTGCCCAAAGACACTGGTTGTGTACCTCTAACCATGGAAAGAAGTGGCCACTGGCCAGGCTTGTTGGGAGAGAGGTTGGCTACTGAACCAAAACGGCTTGTGTCAGAACTGCCCATTAATCCACCAGAGAATGTCACTAGCCCATGTTGCAACTCCAGCATCCCAGTTTATTCAGGAGAAAGCTCAGGCCTGACAAAGGCAATCTTGTACTCTTCAATTTTACCCATGGGTACTGAGTGCTGATCCAGAATCAGCAGGACAAGAGGTCTCCCTAGCCTGGAAGAAGAGGGCTTTGCTTGGTAAGGATCCTCCCAAGTTTATGCTGGACTTACTAGCTAGGATGTACTGTTTCCCCTGGACTACCTTGAAGGGTCCTCCATGGCAGTTGTCTTATAAGTCTCCCCAGGGGCTTGGGAAAGTCACTAGGCCACTGGGAAGGAGCGAGTATTCGCACTGGACAGGGGGAGGCAGGGTACCCAGAGAGCCACTGAGGCTATCACATGGATGGACTTTCCAGACAGGAGGACAAGTAAAAGCAGTATAGCTAGAGAATTATCCGTCAGGATGATCCTCTATGCTATACTAGAAAGGAAAGGGGAAGAAGTTGGCATGATTTAATTGTTTAAGGACTCATATTGTCAGTAATTTATGAATATGTCCAAGGGAGCATGACATTGATACATTGGGATTATGTGTTATTGTGTGGTTATCTGTTGCCTGTACATGGTTATTATGTATCCTAGTAATAATATAGTTGTCAGCAGTGTGGGTTGGCAAAAAGGCGCTCCTTGCGCGGCTGATGAGTGCCATTGGCGCTCATTCCTACGACAGGACTTACACCGCAAAATTTACGAACTTAGCATACACAAATACGAGCTGCGGGATTTAGAAAAAAAAACATTACAAGCTCGCAAAAATAGGACCTTACCGTCCGAACCCTGCGCACATGAAAACATTAAAAACACAATGAATACACACAACAAACACATAAAAAGCTTACCCACAGCAAGGGGGTGAGGGGGCACCCAGGACCTCTGAAATTGAAGTTACAACTCAAATTAAGTACAAATTCAAGAGTTTAGACACCCGAAAATCTCCTAAGCGAGAGAAAAAATGGCAGCCGAAAAAAAAGTAAAACGAGGCTACAGGACCCTAAACACCACCACACATATGGATTTTCGGAAAAAGCTGTACGAGGTCCAAGAACAAGGATGCAAAATCATCCACAGCCTCGTACCACACACATTAGCCGTTATTTTGCAACACTAACTTACACAATGTGGAAGTACACAGCTACCCTAACGGATTTTCCTCGCGCACGCAGCATATTTACACTACACACTGCAAACATTGCTGACACTTACACAGCAGCTCCACAACAGGGAAAACCCACATTGTAGGCTGCAGCAACATGAAAACAGATTGTCAGCTCTTCAACACAATGCTTCCTGCATATATTACTTCAAAATAGGTAAAGTATATTCATTTATTAATTATTTCATTAGCATACAAAAAACGACCGCCAACGCTGCTCATAGCACACAAACAACCAACAGCCTCGCAATGAGGGCCGTAGGCGCTCATTGTGAGCCATGCGATGAGCGCCGAAGGTACTCAGTGCGAGGCTCGCAATGAGCGCCGAAGGATCTCGGAAAACCAACAAAATTAATGTCTCAACCAAATACCATTACCTGCCTTACAATCTTATTGCCGTCATTTTTTTACGGGAAAGTCACTAGTATATTATAAGAGGGAAAATGTTATATAGAACATATGTGGAATTGGTAGAAATGCTCTGCATACAAGTTAGCTGCAGATCATTGCACACTCACACATACAGACCTTGGGTAAAGACAGATGCATGTACTTCAAGTAGTCCTAAGCAAACACTTGAGTTTAACATAAAGGTTTGTTCACTAGATATCTGGTGAATTTGATCTCAAGAGCTTTGATAGCCCAAGGTTGCAACCCAGATGGTCTGACATCACACATACACAAATGTACACAAGGGTGTGGTATTGGAGAGTATAAATATGTTGTTTTGATCATTCAATAAAGGTTGAGAGATAGTTTTCACATTAACAAGGTGTGAGACTATTTATGTGTGTTGTATCCTGATTTGGGGAGTGGTCTTGCCATGGGCCACTAAGTAACCTGTATGTAGTATTCTCTGCCTGTACTTTTTGGGCCTTGCCCTCTTCAGAAGCCATCTTTTGTGCCACAGAGAACAGGAGCTACATGATTCTGCTGGGGTAGGTTTGAACTAGGTTCATATCAAGGCCCCTTGAAGAAGCAGATTGTGACAGTACATTTGAATTATAATATAATATAACCCCTGTCCTATCTACTTTATATATGTTTTTGATTCCTCCAGGTTTTCTATTGTGTTTTTATTTTTTATGTAAAGACACAATAAAATGTTTGATTTTGTTCCAGTAATATAGACTCTTAAGTATATCTTAGAACCAGTTTCTTTGTTTAGATGATTTATAGGTACAAATTATACCTTACTTACTCTATAATATGTTGTGAGAGTAAGCTCTTTCAGGAGTCTGTGACTAGAATATTCTGTTTAAGATTAACCTAAAAAAATAACTTGACTTTGGGGTGTAATAGTCACCTTAAAGTCTGTGTTGCATTTAACTTTTGCATGATATATTATAATATACTGTGTAGCAGGATGGTATAGTTTATTACAGCAGATGAACAAAGCTTCACTGCTCTGGTCATACAGATACAGAGCTAAATCTGGGAAACTGACCAGTCTATTGCACCTCCACCCATTCAGAGGTGAAGGTTTCTCTTAAATATTGTTGTATATATAATCCATGGGATTGGTGCAAACGTCACATGCTTGTGAAGTATGTAACAAAATAACATCATTATCATTTTCAACAAATAAAAAAGACAAAAAATAAAACTAATTTTCTACCATCCCCCTTCCTTAATAAAGTAAGAGTCCTCCTTTATCACAAGGCTGCTGTCGGTAGAAGTACAGTAGATCCCTATTCTGTAGTGGGTCCAGTGCTTTGCACTTGCTACAACTACAGTAGACCCCCCTCTGGTCTTGGACTGCTTGTCTGTCTGTGGCTTGAAGGTGAAGGTTATCCTATGAGGACTTATTCTTCTATTTAGTTCTATAAACCTAGGTGTAAAAAGCATTTCACAGTTTGGAAATGTGCAAGTCCCACAGATGTCACTCTTCTGGATTTCATTAGTGTGGGCATGATGCTAGCTTATGACATTTTGTGAAAAAGTGATAGTCCATGTTAAAGCAGTTTTTGGATTAAAGGGTGAGACATAATGTGAACTAATTTGTGTGCTACTGGATACAATTTGTCAGTGAAGAAGAAGTATGGCAAGAGAAGGCAGGAGTTAAGAGCAAGAGGGCCAACGTGAGAAGAGAGATAGTGGAGGTGAGAGTGTGAGAATGTGTAAGTAAAGGAGTGAGCAGAGAGAGTGGAAGTTGAGGAATAACACAGTACCCCTGCATTCTACATCTCCGGATCCACATATGTTCAATTATCAGCCTTAAAGAACCAATGTAGTGCACTAGCAATATATTTCTATGATTTAAAAAAAAATCAATATTCAATATTAAGATTACTTTAAAGATTAGACCCAGTTGCTGATCTCCACCCACTATTAGGCCAATGGCTATGCTAAGTTTTCAGAAACAAAGATATACAAAACAATGCTTTCCATTTGCTTTCCATTTGCTGTGTTAACGTGGCTTACAATGGCTACAAGAATTTGCTATGGGCACAGCCTATGAAGCTTATGGGTAAGGGAAGCAGCAGTGGAAAGGGGTCTTTGGGAGAGTTGTTATGGGAAGGGATCTTGGTGGTATTTAGAGGATCCAGTGTCAACAATGGTAATATTTTTTGTATGCCGATTTACTTTTGTTTTATTCAGAAAACTTCTCCACTTAATTAAGATATAATTATAACTTGTTATTTTAAATCAACCCCTCCTGTAAAAATATATTTATGCCTCTCAAAAAAAATCTAAATTATTGTGCTACTCAAATTTGTCACTTCTATCTCAAAAGTTTACTGACTTCTGGTACAGTACATTGTGCATCATATTGGTGATTGTCATGTAAAGCTCTTATGCATTTCTCCTCCAACTTCCATTGTTCAACAGTACAAATACTTTAAAATACAAACTTCTAAACAATTATTATTATTATTTTTATTATCCTTTATTTGTAACGCACCAACATATTCTGTAGTGCTAAATGTCTAAGGTTGGGAGCTTCCTTCACAGCACGTAATGGGAGCAATGACTTCATCAATACCCCTGCCTCTTATTCATTTATGTCAGATTCTCAATTCATTTTAAAACCATGTCAATAGAAATTGCACAATTGTTTAATTTATTATATGGAATAAGAACTGTATTATTATTTGCGTTTATGGCACAAGTTACATAACCAGCTTTAAACAATAGTGGCACGTTTATTAGATCAGAATTTATTATGTGTTACAATATATATGCTTCACATACAATTTGTTAAAATCTAAAATATTATTATATACTAATATATACTGAATGCAAAAAAACAGCTTAATGCACTGAAAAAGTATTGGGACTGACTGGTTATCTTCCAATGGTGATAAGAACCACCTTTGAGACCCAAAACATTTTTAACTGGGTATATACTACATCTGACTCATGTTTATTTTGTTTTGTACTAATTTGGATAGTGTATTTGTTAACTGCATATACGTTCAAAAATAATCTGTCTATAACTGTGACTAAAGGTAATGTCATGTTTAAAGTGTTAGGCTCTCCACATCCTTGAGGACCAGCAGAGAAGGTCTCAGATATCAGCACTGGAATGGCTGTTGAGAACCACTGGGTAAGATAATTCAAGGAATATTAGATGAGCCTTCTGATTATGGTTTTGCCAGCCCAGTAATTACATAGACGATTAATTAGTGTGCCCTTTCATGACCCCGGCATGATCCATTTGGCTTTTGTCAATTAAACAGACAGACTTTGGGAAAAATAAGGGCCACAGCTTTATTAAACCAACCAATTTATATAACCATAAATTAACATAATTACCATTCTTACACAATTTCTTTAATTAACGTCCCGGAGGAGGAGCCCGGCCAGGTCAGTAACCTCACGCCCTGGGCCCGCGCCCAGAGCCCCTCAATGTTTTTCCAAATCACCCCCATGAGGCAGGGCAATGCCCACTTAAGCCAGTGGGCCGGGCAACTTACCTCCCGCCACTGAGCAGACGAGGGACCCCTCCTGAAGCTGCGACCCCCCCTTGTCGCTCAATAGAGCTAAGGCCCGTCTTGCACCCTCCTTAAGCTCCAAAGTTAGCAGTTCTAGTCCTATCTCTGTTAAGTGGACTTCATCGGGACGAAATAATTCATCGGCATCTGCGCCTTAAAATTTTTGATGCCTAATGGTAATAAAACCCAAGTTTCGAATGAAACTAGCCATCTGTTTGTTGATCTTCTGTCTAGCTCTATCAAATGAAACCGGATCCCGAGCGTTCCGCCATGATCGTCTCTTGATCATTTCGGACCACACTACAAACAGGCCTGGAAATTGATCTACCCAAAACTCAACATCTCTCTTCATAACTTTTAACATATTTCTTATAGGTACGACCCCCATGTCATTGCCCCCAACATGTACAATCAGTATATGAGGTCTACCGTGTCCATCTCAAGCCTCGGAACCCAAGCCATCATACCTGTAGGTCCGTCTAAGATATGCCCAGTTGGACGTTGTTTCCAGTAACTTAGGCCAACATAAGTAAGAATGGCCGACGATCCACAGCTGTCTCTTTTCTGCAACACACAAAAAGTCCATTTTAAATGACCCGTCCAGGTCGCACATAGGACTGAAAACGTTGTGACTCTCTTCTCCTTTTGACCATGCTTTCCAATAAGCCTAGTCTCGCCGCCTCCGTAGTGGCCCATATACGAAATTAGTGAGTTCTGAAGTCCGCTGGGTCCATACCCACACGCAGCAATGACTTCTTCAACATCCTTTCAAATTGAAATCGAGACAGCGCCTGGCCTTTGGCATGCAAAAGCAGAGGCCCTGGACTCGCTGGCCACTTTTCCAGGTAGGACCTCACACTCGCATAAGGGCAACATTCAATACCAACTTTGTACAGGACCTCCTCCTTTGCCATTCCACCTTGGTCCGTTTTTGACCTCCTTAACCACACCGACAACCTGTCACCTTCCAGACAGGTGTCCTTTGCTAGCAGCCCTCCCGAACCATGCCTGTTTGCCGAGACCAGTTCTCCGATCCTGAACGCTCAGAAGAACGCAAGGGAAAAGGCCGTACAGAAAAGCAGGGATTCGAAAGAGTCCCTGCATAGCGTACCCAACGACAGCACCAGGCGTAACAGCAGTGAAAATGTGATTGGACGCCACCTGTCCATCCTCCATTCACCCATAAATATTCCTTTCACCACTCGGCGAACCACGAAATCCTTTGTTAAGTCCTTCAGTCATGCCAGTTTGAACATGAAGGCCAACGCTGTTAATTGCCGACCCACCACGGTCTTTCTGCGCACTGCATCAGAAACCATAGCAGGACACCTACCGACTTTTCCTCAGATGGCATGCCTCCATTAAATCACTTTATTCATTCCAGACTCTCCGGTAGGCTGACCACGTCCTTGGCGCCAACGACTGCCTGACGTACCCGGCTACCCAGCTGCTCCAAGCTCCCAAAGTTCCATAGGGATGATCTCGCCTTTCTCCTTTGCCGCCGGTGCCAAGGTTCGGAACCGAGCTTCCTGGAACTGAGAAAGGGCATCAACTACCCCAATGCTTAAATCTGGAACATGTTCTGCTCTCACCCATATATTCGAGCGAAGGCAGTGCAGAACCAGATTCCGTATCAGCCGAATCACCGCCCCAGAGGATGCCGACAGACTATTGATCGCCCGAACCACAAACGCATTAACTGACTGAAAAAACACTTGCCGATCTCTAAAATTTTGGCCCCACAGTTGTACTGCCATGACGATGGGAAACAACTCCACAACTTAAAGTAGGCGCCGAATCCAATCAGCCTGCATATAGACCGAGCTGCCCATTTGACACACTGTCCGGGTGAATCAAAGTGCTGCCGTTGAATTCCCGAAGAAATGCTATCCATACTTGGGCGTCGTCCCTCATTGCTCCCGACACTTTTACGAAAAGGTGAGGCTGCCTAACGCCCGCCGTTGCTAGCGACATTCTCCTGTTAAAGATATAGCCCATGGGGATGATACTGCATGCAAAATTCAACTTCCCCAGGATTGATTGAAGCCGCTGCAGGGACACCCTGTTTGCGCCCACCTGAGCTGTGAGTTCAATCGATAGGTCCATCACCTTGTCCGGTGGTAGGCTGCACTCCATTGCCTCCGAGTTGATCCGGATCCCCAAGAACGTCAATTCAGCAATAGGCCCTTCCATCTTCTTGTCTGCCAGGGAAACCCCAAAACTCTGACATATCCTCGCGAACGTCTCCTGTCTAGCTGTGCCTGTCCCACAAAAAGGAAGTTGTCGAGATAATGCGTGATCCCATGATAACCAGATTCGGTCCAAGCCACCCACTGCAGGAAGGTATTGAAAGCTTCAAAATAGGAGCAACCCATGGGCAGGCAAAGGTCCACAAAATATTCACCGTCTACGAAGCAGCCGAGGAATCGATGGCTCCGGGGATGAACAGGTAGTAGCCGAAAAGCTGATTCTATATCCACTTTGTCCATCATAGCCCCGACGCCGGCCCGTCTGACCAGGTTAGTGGCCTGATCGAAGGGCACGTATCGATACAGATGAGTACACCTTGCTGATTCCATTGTTGACTAAACCACCCCGAGCATAAGACAGGTGCTGAATCAGCCGGAATTTTTCATGCTCCGTCTTTTCCACTATGCCCAAGGGAGAAATGACTAAGCCCTGAAACGGGGGAGAGAAAAAAATTCTTCCCAACTCCACTTCCGTCCGTATTTTGTCAGTCGCAAGGGGGTGCACGGGATTGTAAACCCCTCCCGGAAACCCTCCCGGAGCAGGGCAGCAGCCCATGCCTTTCCCAGCAACCTACCGTAGCGTTCCAGCCACGGCAGCATTGCGTCCAACCGTATGGG
This sequence comes from Discoglossus pictus, assembly GCA_027410445.1. Classification (NCBI taxonomy): domain Eukaryota; kingdom Metazoa; phylum Chordata; class Amphibia; order Anura; family Alytidae; genus Discoglossus; species Discoglossus pictus. The sequence goes on along the minus strand of CM050166.1, from coordinate 299,055,080 downwards.
TGTCCGGCCCTTTTTGAACGGGCTCTCCTGCTCGGACCCCTTCCTTCTCTCTATTACACCTTGTGAGAGCATGCTCACCACCGCAGTTCGAGCAGGCATGTTTAAATCGGCAGTTCGGTGCCCACTTGCAGCTGCCTTCGTTGAAGGAGTGGCATATCCCAAGGCCTGTTGGGCCCGTCGCGGCGGGGCCTCTAGCCCCGCCTGTGGTCCTATTAAAAAGGTCGGCATGACACGCATCGTGTCATTATGTTTAGCCAGTAGGCCACCGCCTTGTTGCTCCACGCCATCAACGGTCTGGAAGACATGTACTGGCGAAATTCTTCATCGTACCGCAACCATGCCATCCCTCCATAGGTCCGATACGCGTTTCTAATTTCTTCTAAGTATATAGACAAGCCTGAGCACTGCTCCGGGTGTCTCTCCCCCATTACGCAGGCCATTATTGCAAATGCCTGTAGCCAGCTGTCAAATGTCCTCAGGAAATGCCTATGGGGAGTTTTCCTGTCTTCCCCCTCCCTAGGAAACCACTCTTGTGAATCCAACAACCGAGATATGGGCAACAAAGAAAATAATTCTATGAATTCCCTGCGCCAGATTTTTTCTTTAATTTCTAGAGGTAAGTGTGCCCCTAAGTTATCCTGACAGCATACGATCGACTGTCTCATTCCCGTATCTGCCACTCTCGATAACCTGATGAGAAGCTCCCCCAGCTGATGCTATTGCTCTCCACGGGCTCGCTGGAGGGATTGTGAAACTACCGACCACTCCGCTGCGGTGGACCGGCCTCGTGGAACAAGATGGCTCCGACCACGCTTTTCCAGCCAAACTGCCTACCCACTCCCTGACTACCTTGTCGGAAATGGCTATGTTGTGCGTTTTCCATAGGGATTTTAGGGAGGTTAAAAATAGAGACGCCCTGGGAGATGTCCCCCCTCCATCCGCCTGTACCCCCCCGGAAATCCTGGTTCTCTCATCTGACTCTCCCTGTCCGGGAGTAGCTGCCAGCCCAGGAAGGCCTTGCTGATCCGAGTGAGCAGGGGTCCGTGCCCGTCCCGTTCGCTGAGAGTCCCCTTCCCCACCTCTTGAGCAGGTGCAGCTGCAGCTGCACGATCTTCCACTCTGCGATCTGGATCTGCTCCTGGGTCTGGGGAAGCATGAGGAACAATCACTAGATCTCCTGTGTCAGTGCCCCGGTGACCGCGCAGTCAGTTCCCCCCAGAGGAGTATTGAGATTCCGCCACTGCAGTGGCTCTATACCGCCAAGTCTCTCTCTGGTCTGAGGGCCTAGGAGGGTCAATAACGTCACAAACCCGGTAATGTCCCTGAGTCCCTTTGACAGTCCCTGTGTCCTGAATGATGTCAGGGCTGGTAGAGCTGAGCTGTGGCCTAACTCTTTTGTCAGGGGATTTTTGTCTCTTCGCTGGCGCCGAGGTAAAGATCAAAGGACTGTACCTGTTCATCGACTTCCGGGCCCTGGTGGGGTGAGTCTGCCGTGCCACCGCAGCCGTCACTGGAACCTCATTGATTACCACCAGACTGTCGTTGGCCACCATCTCATCTATCACTAGATTTCTCCTCCCCCTAGTGGTCTCTTTGCTCCTACTTGTCTCTGCAACGGCGGTGCGCCATCCCTGCGAAACACCGGCGCTACTGGCACTGGGTGTTGCAGTGGGGACCATAGGGGCCATGTGGTGGGAACCTGTAGGAGCTTTTTTAGAGCTCCTTGTTTTTTTGCTGTTACCCCTCAATCCCCAGGGTTGAGCAGGGGTGCTGCTGGAACCGGGGGTCTGCTGCAGGCCTTGGGGCAAGTCTCTGGGTCATGGCCGGATGGCTAGGCCTTCGCCCGCGCCTCCTGTTGGCACTGCCTTTTCTGCGGTGGGGGGGATAAGCTCTTGGCTCTCCAAAAACCTATCCGTGGCCCCCACACTCTCCATGGCCCTATTGCCCAAATCCAGGCTGGTACGCTGCTCCATGGGACTAATCGGCCTGTCTAGGCTATAGGGCTCACCCACTGGGCCCAGGTCACCGGTCACTCCAGCCCGGGCCTGAGCTCGGGAGGGCGCACCCTCCCCACTTAAGTCCCTTGGGTCTATCCTATCCTGGACCCACCTAACTCCATGGCTTGAAGCCCTGGTTCTAACCATGGCTAGCAAGGCTTCTAAGTCCCATGGGTCCATGCCAAAAACGCAACACACACAAACAAGCACCAACTGCGGGGGGACAGACACAAACTGCAAGGCACAAACATACACACACACACACAAGATGGAAAACTATTAGAATGGGTATAGATATGTGTAACTGTACACGTACTCTGGAGCGCCCAGGCTCCGCCAGGTCACGCTGTGCTGCGTCAGACCCGGCGTGCCTGGGCTGCCTCAGCGCTGGCCATCTGTGTTGCCCAGGAAGTTGATTGATTTAACCAAACTGCTGCTTTAGTCTAAACTTTAAAATGTCTAGATTATTCTCATAATTTTAACACAAGGCTTAGCAAGAGATCAAATTTTATCATTTCTTTATACAGATTTTAGACATGTTTTTTGTCCTTCAATCTTGATCTATATGAATCCCAATATAACATGGTTTTTGGTGCTTTAAGGGCTTTTAAAATACAATGAACGCATTGCTTATTTGACATGGTGTATGGATTTAGTTTTGCTTATTTCTCTCTGCACAAACAGACAGAACATTGACTACACTCTGAACTTTTTGTTACAGATCAATGGTTTGTAAACTGTGATTTCTGGCCCATCGCTAAACTCCCAAAAGCCTTTCAAATACGCTTCTTGAGCAGATAGAGCACAATCTATCCTTATGACAAGCATAGTGTAAACAGTTTTATTGTTTTTGAAATATGAGGACATTTTATAGCAATAAAATCTATCAAGATGGTCAGTAACAATTGAGTTGGTCATGACATATCATATAAAATAAGAATTAGTGGGCCAAATTTTATTAATTCACAAAGAGCTTACATGGTGAAAATACTATAAATTCCAAAGTGGTATTCCAAGTCATTGAATATAAGGTATCAGTCTCAGGTATCATTTATCACATAGTATTAAATAAGTATTAAATATTTAAATGACCTATGTAGTGTATAAAAAGTAATGTTTGTGATGTATGTAACAAATTGAAAAGAAGCCATAAGCATTCAATCATTTTTAGAGAAAATATTTATAGAATATTCCATTTTATCTATCTACATTTTTTTGACATCTTGAAGTCTGGGAGGGTATGCCATTCTAGTAATCAAGAGAGGATTTGTTTGAGGATGGAGAATGGAGAGTGGAGTGACATTTGTTAAACCATTGGAGCTTTTTGAATTTGACCTCAATCCCATGCACATGCTCAGAAGTAGGCAGTTGCATGGATAACTGCAAGCCCCTCTCACACAAACCACCTTCACTAAGGTATCATGGATGCCTACAGAGCCCAGCAAAAGCATTAGTTTATTTCTAATAAAAAAATAGCATTATGCCTAACACAAAACAGATTTGTTTTATCATCCTGTGGTTCTTCAGGAAAAACAGTTTTTATTATTCTATAGAGTCTATAGTTTGTCTAAAGTGTATAGGTTTATACCTTTTGATAAATATGTTTGTGAAGAGCAGACTTCTCTGGATGCTTAATATCTTTATTTACAAAAATCACTCATAAAGATAGTATAGCTGCAGGCAAATAATACTTGGAGTAAGAATTGTACAGGAAACACCTCATACAAACCATACCCACCTTCTACTACTTTGCTTTTGGGCATGGATTGTATATAACAAAAGATTGGCTTGCTAAAGGTACAAGAGATACACAGCAATATATGTGTGTCACCTCATATATAAACTCTACACCAGGGGTAGTCAATTGTTTAAAAAAAAAAAAAGTCAAGGTCTAGAATACTATGTTGTTACAGGTTTTCAGGTACCCACACAACTATTTTAATATTGTAGAGAAGACCTAGGAAGATGATAGTACTTAACTAAGTTTGGAAACATTGAGGCATTTGCATTTTAATTTTATAATGCAAAGAAGGTTCAGAAGAGTGGGGTGAAAGTTTTGATTCAGGCCAAGGCCCGCCCATTCTACCTCAGCTCTTACCTCCTCTAAATAAACAATATTCTAATCATCTGGACTAGAAGTAAAGATGGATTTATGGAAAACAACAATACATGTGTTCGTGCCTAGGAATGGATAAACTTCAGTTAAATTGAAGCTTAGACATTCTTGCACATAACTACACACACTTCTTTCCAGAAATTACAATCATCTCCATCCAGATATCTTGGTATTGTAAAGAATCAAACAGACCAACCTTTTTAAGATATAACAGCTTCAGTCCCAGGCACACAAAACTTCTACAGTCTACTGGCAGGTTGTTAGATATATGATTTGAGGGACAGTGACCATTAAAGGACCACAGAATTTTTTTTCTTTGTTGCATCTGAAAGAGATATTTGTTAATGTGCCACAGGGTGCTGCCTTTTTTCAAATGAGGGTCTCAGATTGAAATGTTTAACTACTGAAGAAAACGCTAACATTGTCTGCCAATGACACCCACAGTCTACAGAATGCTCTGTGCACTTCCTTTTAAGTGCACAGTGCAGGTTTTACTTAATATTTTTTCCATAGAAAAAGCAATATTTGTATGACGTTTTACATGCATGAAAAAAAGTTGAGATCCATGGGCCCTTTTCAATTGTCCGTATCGCAATTACATGAGCCCATAATGGAGCATGTAAAAGTTACTGATATTCAACTGGCTACTTTTAGCTACTCGCATTCCAATTGCGCTTTACAGGCTAAAAAGCACTGCGGTTGTCAAAAACGTAACTCTGTCCTATCTCCTCCATTGATGTTTCAAGCCCATAAATGTTACCAGTGCTAAAGAGGCAAAATCGATATTCAATTACAACAATTCAACAAGTCTGCATTTGCCTTCAAAACCGTCAATAGCAAATGTATCAAAATATTATATGAGTACTAGTGGGTTAAACACTTGTTTGTAACACTGCAAAAGCAAATAAACACACACTACTGTACTTAAAAATACTGGGAAAGCAATGAAAGGCATTACAATTAATTGCACAATAGTCTCAAACTCGCAAATCTTACTTTTTACTTGGATGCATACTACCTTTAAATATAAATATACAATTGAATTCACTAATAATAACTGTGAAATATTTGCAGTAGATCTCAGAAGTCCCCTTTATGGTATTCACAATTATAATGAGATGTGTGAATTGAGTGTGAAGCTTTCTTTCAATCACTACTAATTTTCTTACTTAGTTGCCCAATTGCTTGCAAATGAGCATTAGCCAAGATCAACAATGAAGGGTGTTATTACAATCAATAATGCATGGTGCAGGAATAATTTGTAATTGATTATGGTATACCTGTATATTGGCAAAGTATTATTCTACAGATCATTAGCAGATGCATGTTGACTATGTTTGGCCTTTATTATACTGGAAACTGAAAAATAAAAATATTGTTCTCAGGTTCTGTTACAATAAGAAACCTGAGTGTTATGGTGAATGTAGTTAACTAACACCTATTTGCAGTGGATTTTTTTTATAAGATGTGGCCGACAAATAGTTTTAGAATTATTTTAAATTTTCAAAAGAATGGGCAGGTCACAATTGTCATGGTCCCAAAGATGAATAGCATATTCTTGGTGATTTTAGAAGAGAAATGATGAGTGAATACAATGAAGGATAAGTTTGTTTGGGGTTTTTTGTTGAAATATAATACACAAAGGCAAAAAACTGAGGAACATAGCTTAGTGAATCTGGAGAAGGGTGCAATGCAGATATAGAATTGCCAACTCTACAGAAAGCATAGTAAAAATGACCTACAAACACAATCGATAGGTGGGTCAACTACTTATGTCAGGAATGGTTTAGAATTAGAATATAGCTGTGAATGCAGATCATTACCAGTTTCCTTCATTTGCTTTCTTCTATTCACATCACCCAGCCTCCTACTCAGATTTTTTTCCAGAATAAATTGCAAACTAGCAAAGTTAATATGTATATATTTTAGCTTCTGTTAATGTGGTACTTCATATGAGCTAAACTGTCTAGACCATTTTTCAACTTAAAGTCTGGGAGGTTAAGTGTTAGTAATAATAACAATAAAGAACATATTACTTATTAATAATGTTGTATATTTTCAGCTATGCAAATGCATGATCTAATATATTGTCTCTTTGTCAGCCTCTGTTTTCTGACGTGACAAGATTTTTCTCTTTAATTATAAAGTATTGTAGATCCTGACCTTAATTCATAAATAATAAATTACTTGAAATTAGTTTTTCTTATTGCCTCACAGAACCATTCCCAGCCACTTATTATTTAAATCATCCCAATTCTACTTTGACCATTATTGCTCTATGAATTCCCTCTGCAAATCCTTTTTATTGTGTAATTATGCCCTATTTTACTTAACACAAATGGTTTAGCAAATCCTTCCTATATGTAAAACTCAATTCTAATGCACCAATATAAAGACACCAGTCAATAAAAATATTTTAAGTTCCACTTGCTGACTCAGAATAATCCAGTTTTATGACTTAATCAATAATCTTCATGTGACTGGTATTTATATGCACAGAAGTATTTTTTTTAACTCACAAACAGACAATAGGTCATGTATTACACTATCCTGTATTGATCTATGAAACTAGAAGATTCCTTGGATTTCATTAGGATAAGATATTTTTAGTTATACATATCAAGTTTTGGTTTGTGGTTAAATGGACACTGAAGTCACTATATGCATGCTACACCATCATAAAAATGGTGGAACACCATGTAGAAATATATAGATTTTTAGTTTGTTCTTCTATAGCCTATGAAGCCCTCTTACAAGAATGTGGATAGATAATAATGTTTAAGCGGGAACTGATACACTGATTCTATTTCAGCTTTAGTCATTTTTATACACCTAGTTTATCATGGAAAGATGTGGCATAGTGGGTAATGCCTATGCATTTAGACCTTTATGTTGTAAGTTCAAATCCCCTTCTATTTTACATTATCATTGTTCAATTAGCTTAGGGAATTATTTTAAAAGCATTTTAATTCCCTTATTTATCTCCTATCATCCCTTTACAGTTTATATATGTTTCGGATTTGTCTTGTGACCAAAATAAAAATTCTTATTTAAAATATATAAAGTTGTAGTAATATTAAAACCCATAGTCTGAACACTTTATCCCTGGACAATGTGCCACATTAAACTCCAAGCCCATTTGTGCAACGTGAGACTTGCAATGGCTGCGGGTTCGAAATTTGGTCGATTTACGCAGCTATTAAATTAGAACATGCAGCGAGTTACAGGCTTGAGAGGCAAACCCGTAAACCATTTGTTGAACGTTGGATGCACGGCCGTGAACGTAATCATTTAGTCAAACCCGTACTTACGGGTTTAGATGGAGCAAATAGCAGCAGAGATCGTCAGAATTAAGTCACTGAAAAATGTATGAAGTCTTATGGGGTTCAATTCCGAATTACGATCGGACCCATATTCCAGCTATAATGCAATATTGATAAAGCTGTGAATATGATATTCTGTTACATGCGAGTTCCATTATATGTATAAACACATTGATTGCTGGGATCGATATAACACAGAAATTACACATGAAATAAATTATTTTTTGGGGACGCTTTGCGAGCATGAGAATTTTGTGCTATTAATTCTAAGACCTAACATCACTTTCCCTGTTAATAAAAGTACAGTAGTGTGTGTAAATGTGCTATGGATTGGACTTTACCCCCCTTGAGGGTCCTCTCTAGCACTTGTTTACCCATTTGCGGGTTACAGGCTTGAACGCCAGTGACTTTGTTGCAATTTAATAGCATGATTGGAAATGTAACAGTTACGGGCTTGAGAGATCAAAGGATTTGTGGCCTGGCATGTCAAATTCTCACTTCCAATAGAGTTTTCTCACCCCTACCCCTTAAGTCGTTGGCGGGTTGCTTTCCAAGGCCAATTTAATAGCGTGTGATAATAATAAGTGTTGAGGGCTACTTTACGAGCTACGGTTTTACACATTAAGGGAAGTTTATGTGGCCCTATGTATATAGTGGATTTCACATTTGCGTATATCAATAGAACTTTATACGTAACATATAATATAAGTAACATACAGCTAATATTGGTAATATAGGCCGATCGTAAAAATGACTATGTAAGCAAAAAGACTGTGGTGATATTTGAACCCATAATAGCGATTTCACAGTGCAGCCACCTTACCACCTTACCACTGGGTTAGTCACCTGCATGTGTTGTGTAGATGAAAAAGAACAACATATGTAAGATAGAGCTAATATTGGAAATGCAACTGCTCATTCCCCAGCCTGCATACTTAATTGTAAATAGTACAACTTGATGGTGCAGTTCATTATATATTCAGGTTAGAAGTGGGTTAAAACCAATACCTTCCAACACTCATAAATCAATGCATTTAGCAGCAATGGTATCTGATGTTGTAGAGTACATATGGTGACTGTAGCATGTAGTTTATTGCTTTATCTTTGGTTAATGGTCATGATTTTTTCTTAATTTGTTAAGGATCACTGGCTGTGAAGAAAAGAAATAGAAAATTACAATTACAATTCTTACAAAACCAAAGAATCAACATATATCACTAATGGTTGTATTGTTTTTTGTTTTTAAAACGATAGGGAAAATGAGATCCAATAATCTCCTGAATAATAAACATCTATAGACAGCCTAGATTTGCTAGATGGTGGTTTGCTAATGGCAGTAATTTAGTGACTTGTTATGACACTATGGATAGCCTGTTTGGGGTTAAAAAAGATTAAAGATTAAATAATTTAATTGTTACTGGAAGATGGTTGATCGCATTGTAAGCACATACACTTCTAATGCAAAGTGTGGTATCTATGACATGACAAAAAGTTGGTATATGATTTTCAACGAAGTTTGGGAAAAAACATGCTCATGAGTCAATTTTTGTTATTATTATGATAAAAAGCTGATTGAGGGGTATTCTGTACTATGTTCTTGAAAACGTCTAAGAATGACATGTTTCAAATTTTGGTAGGGCGTGTTGTTTCAAGTATTGAATTTTTTTTTACTGTACTGGAGTTGTAAGCTGACTATTTTCTAGAATGACCCAACAGTTCTTGATCCTCAGCTTTGATAACAGTATATATCTGACTTCATTTTTCAAATGAATTGGACTGGAATTATGTGACATATCTGCTATCTAGGAGTTTATGATTCATTTATCTTCTTACTTCATTATATGTTTGTAATGGGTACAGATTAGGGTAATGTTTAAGGGAAATGTGTCCCCAGCTGACTAATCTAAAACAATATCCTCATTGTCATTTACGTCTACTCTAGGGAGATCTAGACGGTAATAATAATATGAAAATATGTCTTTGTGGAATCCTTTTTATTGATAAGTTTAGAAAAACTAGGATAGGTTGGAGTTCTGTTCTGGTTAATGATTTAATTCCCGCCTGGCTAAACCCATATGGGTTAATCCCAAAGACAGTAAAGAGAGAAAGAAAATAGGGTCTTCTTCTTTACAATTTCATTACTCAGTGAACATAGAACAACTTAAGGTACATCTATGGCTGATTGAAGATTTTTACATTAAATAGAAATACTTGGTGTGTTAGAATATTTGTTTGGAAAATATGATTTAGCCTTCCTATTAATAATGATAGCAGTCAAACAGTTAAGCATATGCAGTAGCTTTGCAACTGGTTGAAATGGATAACAACTAGAGATGTCGCGAACATAAAATTTTCAGTTTGCGAACCACGGACGCGAATTTCATCAAATGTTCGCGAACGGGCGAACCGCCATAGACTTCAATGGGCAGGCAAATTTCAAAACCCACAGGGTCTCTTTCTGGCCACAATAGTGATGGGAAAGTTGTTTCAAGGGGACTAACACCTCTACTGTGGCATGCCGGAGGGGGATCCATGGCAAAACTCTCACGGAAAATACATAGTTGATGCAGAGTCTGGTTTTAAGCCATAAAGGGCATAAATCACCTAACATTCCTAAATTGTTTGGAATAACATGCTTTAAAACATCAGGTAGGATGTTGTATCGATCAGGTAGTGTAAGGGTTACACCCGCTTCACAGTAACAGACCAATCTCCCCGTTTAATGCACCGCAAACAACCCCAAACGGTCCCTTTGCACAACCACAAACTCCCCATTTGCACAAGGTTGGATACCAAGCTAGCCATGTCCTGTTCCTTGTCCTCACTGATGTCATTGAAGGTCTCTTCCTCCACCCAGCCACCAAGGGTCCCCGAAAAGTGACAACAAGCCCCCTGGGACGCCTGCTGTGTTTGGTCTTCCACCTCCTCAAAGCCACCTTCCTCCTCTGACTCCTCTTCTTCAGACTCCTCTCTCTGCGTTGCCTCTGTCTGCGTTATTATAAGGTGTGTACTGTTAAGTAGTACTATTCCTATCGGTTTAATCCCTGTTACGTCCACTATTAGGGGACGTGTATATGGCATTGATTTTTGGAAGCGGGAGATGGAAAAAGATGCTTGGTCGGTCCTCCCACTTCAAATTTGGGGCCCTGCGCGTGCAATCTAAGGTGCCACCAGATAGGAGTGGTGTGTTCAGTTGTACTATTTATTCCTATTGGATTCAATAAAGCCAATAAACCTGGCCCGTTACTAGCCAGGAAGCTGCAAACCAAAACAACACAAAATAGGATACTTCAAATTAAGACCTCGAATGGAGAAAAAACAACGAACCCAAATAATATCCAGAAGATTTTTACAAAATTTTACAATACCCTTTATACGGCAACAAAACACATAGATATACTCAAAATGAGGGGATTTCTTAATTTCTGTGATCTCCCCTTAATAGAAGAAAATGACTTAGAGACTTTAAATGCCAAAGTGACCCTAGAGGAAGTGAGAAAAGCAGTCCAGAACCTCAAACCTGGTAAGTCACCAGGCCCAGACGGGTACACCAATTTATATTATAAAAAATGTATAGACATATTAGGCCCACACTTGGTCACTCTAACAGAGTTCTAGAAGGCAAGCAAACACCAGCAGAGCTGAACAGGGCAGATATCGCTCTATTCCCTAAGGAGGGTCGAGATGCCCTAGAACCAAAAAACTACAGACCAATATCATTACTAATCTGTGATACAAAGATCCCGTCAAAAATAATTGAGTATAGAATGTCATCCTTCTTGCCTAAGTTAATACAATTATATAATGACCAAGTAGGCTTTGTCTCCCACAGGCAAGCGGGAGTCAACATTAGAAAAGTCGTGAACCTACTATACTACACCAAAGCCTCTAAAATTCAAGCCTGTCTTATGGCCTTTGACACTGAAAAGGCGTTTGATTCTCTGGAGTGGACTTACCTATACGCAACGCTTGAAAAATTTGGTATTAAAGGCCATTTCATAAATCTCATACACTCATCATACAAATCATCCAGGGCAAGGTTACAGATTCCGGGAGATGAGAGATCCTTAATTAAAATAGAAAGAGGAACAAGACAGGGGTGCCCCCTTTCTCCCCTTCTATTCACAATAGCAATAGAACCCCTGGCTCAGACAATTAGGGCCAACGCTGGGATCACAGGCATAAAAATAGGCCATTACCATTTCAAAACTTGTCTATTTGCAGACAACCTGCTGTGTATGCTCTCAAACCCTACCCAATCGGTCCCAGAGTTGATTCGAACTATGGAGGAGTTTGGTCAGTTTTCTGGCCTTAAACTGAACATAGAGAAGACAGAAGCACTAGCGATTGACTTAACAGCAGTAGAGAAGCAGGGTCTCCAAGAGAAGTTTAATATTAAGTGGGATAAGAACCACATAAACTACCTGGGAATCCGACTAACCCCTAAGCTAGAGGACTTGTACAAAGCCAACCAATCCAAATTTTATAAACCAATAATTAATGACCTGAGTAAATTTACAAAGTATAGGTTATCATGGCTAGGGAGAATAAATACGATAAAAATGAATGTCCTTCCTAGGTTGCTCTACATATTTCGAACACTCCCGATCCCGATTAAATAAAAAGAATTCGAAAATATTCAAAGGAAAATATTTCAGTTTATCTGGGACCACTCTCCCTCACACATCCCAAAGAAAATGATGTACCTTCATAAGTCAGAGGGGAGACTATCGTGTCCAAACTTAAAATATTACCACAAGGCAGCTCAGTTATCTTTCCTCCCAATAGCACATTCTATAGGGCATCAACCGGCCTGGGTGTATTTAGAAAACCACAGTTTAAGGCCATTAACCTGGGACAAGGTGGCTTGGCTATCAGAATTGCCTCAGAGCCTTAAAAACTCGCCAAACCCCCTAATCAGACACTCACTATCATACTGGAAATGGGCCAAGAAACACACAGGTTTGTTCCCTGGATCCACCCAAATAACCCCATTTCTTGACCACCCTCAGGCCCCCGAAACACATGAGCACAACATCACAACACTGGTGGAGGTCAAGGAAACTAGATAGACTGGGAGACTGGTTAGTAAAGGGCCAGATGCTCACCTATGAGGAACTGAGGGACAAGCATGAGCTACCACTGTCAGAACATTACAATTACTATGGGCTCAGGCATTTCACACACTCCCTGACCCAGAAACCTGAGACACCGGTCTTAAATTGGTTCTCCAAAATTTGTAAAGATAAACCTCTATCAAGGGGGATCATTGGGTTGCTTTACAAATATAAAACATTTGTTACTGGTTGAAGCAACACTGGGGGAAGGACCAGAGTGGGGGAGCCCTGGAGACCCTTCAGAAGCAACCAGCGGCAAAATCATCCCAGGAAAGGAGAGGTCGCTTACTGAAGCCTGCCCTAGGGTAACCCAAGGGTGATTGCCCAGGTTAGATATTGTAAATAATAAGCTAATACTGCTGGAGGGATGATAGCTAATAGGACTTTGGTGTTTCCTGCAGATATACTCTTTACTATTGTCTGTTTTACCATGTTTTAGGTATCTCTTAAATTGCAAATACAGTAAAAATTAAGAAAAATGATTAACCTAAAAAGTAAAAATAAGAAGGACTAGCCAGCTAACTTTCACAAAATGTCTTTATTGTAAATATGTATTTTTGCACAACTGTTATGCAAGACTGTTCAAAAATGCTTTATTTTTCATTACATGCTGTACGCCTTCTGACAATAAAATAATTTAAATGCAAAAATTAGGTATTGTTGTAGCGACAAGAAAAATTGATGTTAGTTTGCCAGGCAGAAAGTGCCCTAAAACATTGCGTCTTGAACTCTAGTTTGTGGCGGATAAGTCACGCAAGTCATCCGGCATTCAGGGATAAAATACAGCAGCGTGTGGACCATTATTAGCTCAAGGCAGCTAATCTATCAGGCCTTGTCTAATCAAATGTATCGCCCACTGTCAGTCCCTTCGGGATCCATCCCTCATTCATCTTAATAAAGGTGAGGTAATCTAGACTTTTTTGACCTAGGCGACTTCTCTACTCAGTGACAAAACCTCCTGCTGCACTGAAGGTCCTTTCTGACAGGACACTTGAAGCGGGGCAGGACAGAAGTTCTATGGCAAACTGGGATAGCTCAGGCCACAGGTCAAGCATGCACACCCAGTAGTCAAGGGGTTCATCGCTCCTCATTGTGTCGATATCTGCAGTTAAGGCGAGGTAGTCTGTTACCTGACGGTCGAGTCGTTCTCTGAGGGTGGACCCCGAAGGGCTGTGGCGATGCATAGGACTTAAAAAGCTCTGCATGTCCTCCATCAACAACACGTCTGTAAAGCGTCCTCTCCTTGCCGGCGTGGTCGTGGGAGGAGGAAGATTATGTTCACCTCTTCCGCTGTTAGATTGCCGTTGTGCTGTGACATCACCCTTAAACGCTGTGTAAAGCATACTTTTTAATTTATTTTGGAAGTTCAGGCATTTCAGGCACTTTCTGCTTATACATGGGGTCTAGTAGCGTGGACACCCAGTACAGGTCGTTCTCCTTCATCCTTTTTATACGAGGGTCCCTCAACAGGCACGACAGCATGAAAGACCCCATTTGCACAAGGTTGGATGCCGAGCTAGTCATGTCCCGTTCCTCGTCCTCAGTGATCTCACTGAAGGTATGTTCTTCCCCCCAGCCACATACAACACCACGGGTATCAGATAGGTGACAACGAGCACCCTGGGATGCCTGTTGTAGTTGGTCTTCCTCCTCCTCCTCAAAGCCACATTCCTCCTCTGACTCCTCTTCCTCACAATCCTCTTCCAGCGTTGCCGCAGGTCCAGCAAGTGATGCTGATAAGGCTGTTTCGGGTGGTGATGGTGACCACAACTCTTCCTCTTCCTCTTCACGCTCATCTACAGCCTGATCCAGCACTCTTCGCAGGGCACGCTCCAGGAAGAAAACACATGGTATGATGTCGCTGATGGTGCCCTCGGTGACTCTGACCAGGTTTTTCACCTCCTCAAAAGGATGCATAAGCCTACAGGCATTGCGCATGAGCGTCCAGTAACGTGGCAAAAAAATCCCCAGCTCCGCAGAGGCTGTCCTAGCACCCTGGTCATACAAATACTCGTTAACGGCCTTTTCCTGTTGGAGCAGGCAGTCGAACATTAGGAGTGTTGAATTCCAATGTGTCGGGCTGTCGAAAATCAAGCGTCTCACTGGCATGTTGTTTCAGCGCTGGATATCTGTAAAGTGTGCCATGGCCATGTAGGAACTCCTGAAATGACCACACACCTTCCTGGCCTGCTTCAGGACATCCTGTAAGCCTGGGTGATTATGCACAAAGCGTTGTACAATCAGATTACACACATGTGCCATGCACAGCATATGTGTTAACTTGCCCAAATTCAATGCCGCCAACAAATTTCTTCCGTTGTCACAAACCACTTTGCCGATCTCCAGTTGGTGCGGAGTCAGCCACTGATCCGCCTGTGCGTTCAGGGCGGACAGGAGTGCTGGTCCGGTGTGACTCTCTGCTTACAGGGAAGTCAACCTCAAGACGGTGTGACACTGCCGTATTCGGGATGTGGAATAGTACCTGTGGAGCTGGGGGGGGGGGGGGGGGGCGTTGATGTGGAGCAAGACATAGCAGCAGCAGAAGAGGACTCAGCCGAGGAGGTTATGGAAGAGGATGGAGTAGGAGGAGTAGAGGAGGTGGCAGCAGCCCTGCCTGCAAGTCGTGGCGGTGTCACCAACTCCTCTGCAGAGCCACGTATTCCATGCTTGGCAGCCGTCACCAGGTTTACCCAATGCGCAGTGTAGGTGATATACCTGCCCTGACCATGCTTTGCAGACCAGGTATCCGTGGTCAGATGGACCCTTGCCCCAACACTGTGTACCAGAGATGCCATTACTTCCTTTTGAACAATCGAGCACAGGTTGGGGATTGCCTTTTGTGCAAAAATTTTTTGGCCGGGTACCTTCCACTGCGGTGTCCAAATAGCTACAAATTTTTTGAACGCCTCAGACTCCACCAGCTTGCATGGTAAAAGCTGGTGGGCTAAGAGTTCAGACAAGCCAGCTGTCAGTTGCCGGGCAAGGGGGTGACTTTGTGACATTAGCTTCTTACGCTCAAACATGTCCATGACAGACACCTGACTGTGGGCAGATGAGCAGGGACTGCTCAGGGCGAGACACGGAGGGGCGGATGGTTGAGAGGGGGCAAGCAGGGCAGAAGTGGTTGACGTGGCTGAAGATGCTGGACCAGGAGGAGGATGGCGGCTTTGACTTTGTGTGCTGCTTGTACTCATGTGTTGATCCCATAGGCGTTTGTGATGTGACATCATGTGCCTTTGCAAAGAAGTTGTACCTAGGTGGGTGTTCGACTTCCCACGACTCAGTTTCTTTTCGCACAGGTTGCAAATGGCATCGCTGTTGTCACAGGCAGACACACAAAAAAATTGCCACACTGCTGAGCTCTGCAATGACGGCATTCTGGTGGTGGCAACAGCATGCGTTGACTGGCGTGCTGTCTGGCTGACCCCGGGTGCCGATGCATGCTGTCTGACTGTGCCACTAGCTACTTGCGACGACCTCCCCCTGCTTCCAACTCGTCTCCTCCTCCTCTCTGTCTCCCCATCTGAACTTTCCTCCTGTTCTTCTTCTCTTATAGAGGGCACCCACGTGACATCCACGGATGCATCGTCATCAATAACCGCTTCACTTGTATCTGACAACTCAACAAAGGAAGCAGCACCGGGTACAACATCATCATCATCATACCGTACATCCATGTGTGTAATGCTGCCTGACTGGGACATATCCCTGTTATCTACATCCTCTGGCACTAATGTTCGCTCATCACTCATTTCTTCCAACGGATGTGTAAATAACTCTGCTGACGGATCAAGTGAAGCGGCTGTGGTGCTAGTGTTGGTGGTGGCGGCAGGCAGGCGGGCGTGTGGTAACTGGAGAGGTGCCCGAGGCTAAGCTGGAGGAGGATTGTGCGTCTAGGTTCCGAGCGGAAGCTGTAGAAGATTGGGTGTCCTGTGTTAGCCAGTCAACCATGTCCTCAGAACTTTTCAAGTTCAGGGTACGTAGCCTCTGAAAACTGGGCATTATTCTAGGGCCAAAGGGAATCACAGCACCACAACCACGATGGCCCCTGCGGGGTGGCCTGCCTCTGCCTGTCATTTTTTTTTCGATTAGTGGTACTATGCATGCAAGCTACTGTGACACCAGATATGAGTGGCACTGTGCACTGGCAAAAGTTAGCACAGTAGATGCAACAGGCCTCACACACACGCCTGTAGGCAGGCAACTGATATTCAATTGATTACAGTAAAAAAAGGGTTCTTTTATTTCACTGTAAACTAGGTTGCACCAGATATGAGTGTCACTGTGCACTGGCAAAAGTTGGCAGAGTAGATGCAATAGGCTTCACACACACGCCTGTAGGCAGGCAATTTCTATTCAATCTATTACAGTCAAAAAAGTGTTGTTTTATTTCACTGAGCACAATATAAGCTGTGAGCCTGACACAGGCAGGGAACTGAAATTAGATTAAAGGAAAAAAGGGTTGTTTTTTTTTCAATGTATGGTACACCAACTATGACTGGTGAAACAGAGCAGAATATTAGCTGTGAGTCTGACACAGGCAGGCAACTGAAATTAGATTACAGGGAAAAAAATGGTTGTTTTCAATGTATGGTACACCGCCAGGTATGAGTAGTGAAAATAAGCACAATATAAGCTGTTAGGTGTTAGCCTGTCACACACACACGCTGGCAGGCAGGCATTTTCAATTAGATTACACAGAAAAAAATAATAAAATAAAATAAAATAAATGATGTTCTAGCTCTAAAAAGGGCTTTTTGGGTTGCTGTCCTTGCAGCAGATATCAGATGAGTCCTTCAGGTCTGTAGTGGAAGCTAAATACACAGCCTGGCTATCTATTTCCCTATTAAATCTCCAGCAGCTACACTATCTATCCTCTCACAATGAATGCAGCTTCAGAATGATTCTAAAATGGATGCTGTCCTTCAGATGGAAGGCTCTGGAAGGGAGTGTATGCTGCTGATTGGCTGTAATGTGTCTGCTGACTGTGAGGTGCAGGGTCAAAGTTTCCTCAATGATAAAGAATAGGGGGCAGACCGAAAAGCGCATGTGTCCGCCGTCCGCTCCAAGCGCGAAAGAGCAAAAATTGCCGCGAATAGTCTGCGGGTGAACTGTCCCGGACATCTCTAATAACAACTTGTCATTTATAACATATGTGCAGGTATCTCCAACCATTGTAGTTATATCCTTGCCTCTTATTTATTTTTTTTGCAAACAAGGGAGGCACCAATGTAAGGCTTTCCCTTTCCAATCTGCCTACTAAGGGCTTTTGGTTGAAGTTTTGTTCTGATGGGAGGGGGTGGTAATTGGGTTGGGATAGTAACTAGTGCATGTTTGGATAGAGATGGACAACATTTAGTAGTATGTAGAATGGCCATACTACGCAAAATAACTCATATGACTGTGAAATTAAAAGACATCTGTAATGCCTTAACGAGACATCTGTAATGCCTTAACGAGAGGAGCTAGTTATTTTAATTATGGATTGAATATTAATTAAATTGTTATTTACAATTTTTTATAGGAATATTTACAATGAAACTTTATTTTGAATATTTGAATTTCAGCCTCAAGTTGAGTATCTGCCTCCCCTAAACAAGGAAAGGGGATGAATTAGAGATTAAAGGGCTTTAAGAACAATGTGTTTAGATAAAAGGTTAAATAATCATTCAAAAGCTGTCCCTACAGCAAAAAAAGAGCGTCTCCAGTCAATGTAGAGCATTGTGTTGATACTACTTTGTGTATGAACATTTAACTAACTGCTAGACAAAGCCATCTCCCACATTTATCTTATAGTGGGCAATGACTAGTAGTACTAGTGTACTATTAAATATTGTTTTGTTTTTTTAAACATTAACAAGGAATTTTACATGCTCAATGCCTAATTCAAATATCTAGCTCCTGAGGTTAGGGTACTACAGTGGTCCTTGAAACTGAGCTTTAGAAGTTGTTGCCAAGTTGATTATATGATGCTCATTAAAAGTGAATCCACATACTTGTATCCTAGATCTACTGCACAAAAATAGGTAAATATTCAGTTTGTGTCATCTGGGGGGCTGAGTTGAACATGGGATATCTGGGATAACTCTAAATAATCAAAAAGCTTATCTCAAGGAGACATCAACTTGGTCAAATGGGCAGTTCATGGAATGAAATCAATACTGCTATTTAATTTCCCCCATCATGATATCCTTTTACAAATGGCTTTGGACATACTGTGTATGTATAATGGGGGTTATTAATGCTGATACCTTGGCTAGATTATGAAGGCGAGAGACTGGAGCAAGTTTGATTTGCAGAGATTTTTTCTACCAAGTCATGGCTCCAAGTTAGTCAAAAGATTATATATTTAAGGAAGGTTTATTTTATCTTCATTTGCCTGGCTGCTTTAGAAAAAAGAGAAAAATAAGTCATTTTTTTTTTGTTTTCTTGTTCCATACCCAGCATCTTTCAAAAGACATGGACTTGTCAGTCTATAACAGAAGATGGACAGCATTTGTGGAGGAGGCTTAGATGAAGAAGTGATATTTGATATTATTTAAGCAAACTTACAGGCTGTTAGTCTGCAGCTATGGATCTGCCAGATACGTGTGCATGCTCCCAAACCAACAATCCAATTTACATAATGGCTCCCTATTGGTCCTTTATTATTGACCATACAAATCAATGTGGAACATCTTAAATAAATAAATATAAGTGGGGATCATCCCTGAAATACAAGCATTTGCTAATCCTCCATCTTTTGGCTACAAGAATTTCCCCAATATTGAGGCAAAGGGAAAGATCTACCATTTTTGTATTTAAAGGGGTATGTAAGTTACATAGTTATATAGTTACATAGTAACTGAGGTTGAAAAAATACTTTTAAGATCTCATCTGATCTGCAATATGTAGATTAGTTGTTAATTGATCCAGAGGAAGGCAAAGAAATAAAAACCCAGTGAAGCTTTGCCAATTGTCTCAAAAGGGAAAAAAATGAGTTCCATCCTGACCCCAGATACTGGCGATTGGACTCCTCCCTGGATCAATACTGCCTCTCTAATTAACCAGGATAACCCTGAATGCCCTTTTTAATTAAAAATATATCCAATCCCTTTTTAAAGTTATCTATTGAATCCGCTGTCACCACCTCCCTTGGTAGAGTATTCCACAGATTAACCACCCTTACTGTGAAGAAACCGTTTCTTTCTTTAAGGTGGAATCTTTTTAGTTCTAACCATCAGGGATGTCCTCTTGTCAGTTGAAAACCTCTTGGCACAAAAAGCTCCCTTGACAAATTTTTATACTGACCCTGGATATATTTATATAGGGTAATCATATGCCCTCTTAAACGCCTTTCTTCTAGAGAAAATACGTTTAATTAGAATAGTCTTTCTTCATAACTTTGCCCCTACATTCCCTTCATTAGTTTTGTAGCCCTTCTCTTTACTTTTTCCAGTTCTAAAATAACCTTTTTATGAATTGGTGCCCAAAACTGTATTCTATATTCCAAATAAGGGCGTACTAGGGATTTGTATAGTGGCAGAATTATATCTGCCTCCCTTGCTTCTGTACCCTTCTTAATACATGCTAATAGTTTATTTGCCTTTGCAGCTGCTGCTTGGCATTGAGAACTGTTACGTAGGTGGTTGTCCACAAGCACTCCCAAATCCTTTTCAATATCAGATGCCCCTAGATTTGCTTCATTAAGTTTATAGATTGCATGGTAATTTTTCTTTCCCAGATGCATAACATTACATTTATTCGTATTAAATCTCATCTGCCATTTAATTGCCTATTTCTCTAATTTATGCAAATCCCTTTGGAGGGAAAGTACGTCATTTTCTGATTTAATTACCTTGCACAACTTCGTGTCATCAGCAAAAATGCAGACACTACTTTCCAATCCTACTTCTAAGTCGTTAATAAATATGTTAAAAAGGAGAGGACCTAATACTGAGCCCTGAGGAACCCCACTTACCACATTTGTCCAATCTGAGTACTTTCCATTTACAACAACCCTTTGTTTCCTGTCTTTTAGCCAGCTCGCAATCCATGTGCATATATTTACTGCAATTCCTGTATCCCTTCGTTTGCACAATAGTCTCCCATGTGGCACTGTATTAAAAGCCTTGCAAAATCTAAGACTACATCCACTGAGTTGCCTTGATCCAGCTTCCTACTAACCTCCTCAAAGAAACCAATAATTTTTGTTTGACACGACCTATCTCTCATAAATACACGTTGGCTCCATCTTATAATGCTTTTTGAATAGACATACTCTTGTATATTATCCCTTATTAACCCTTCTAAAAGCTTTCCCACTACAGAAGTGAGGCATACAGGTCTATAATTCCCCAGGTTTGCTCTTGCCCCCTTCTTAAATATAGGTATCACCTCCGCGTACGTAAAAAATATTTTAGGGTTAGTCTTACTCTCTTTTGCAATTAATTTTTCATTTTCTATTTTAGCCAGTCTTATAGCCCTTTTGCAAGCTTTGTTGATTTCCTTGTACTCCGTATCTTGATCTTTAAATCATTGTTAAGCCACGTTGGATATAATCTACTTTTATTCCCACATGGTATATGACGATGTGTATGTATATTTAGTACGGATTTAAATGTTGTCCATTTATGTTCAGTATTTTTACCTGTCAGTTCTCTGTCCCAGTCAATACTTTGAATCGCTGCCCTTGGACCGTTAAAATCTGCCCTTTTAAAATTAAGAGTTTTTGTTGGCTGGGTTTTAAATGTTTCTTATAAACAGCTATTGATTAGTATAAAAATATGTATTATATTGAAAAGTTGAATGCACTTAAATATTTATATGCTAGATACTGATATGTAGATGTGCACACCTCTAGAAAGCTTACATAAAGTGTACCCTGCAGGTTACAGTGTGTGACCTCTAAAGGAAATGATGGTTGGTGGGGTCACAGCTGAAATTGCCCACAAGGAGACAGGCAGAGAGACAAAAAAACAGCCAGCAACAGCCATATTAAGATACAAATGTTTCAGTCTTTATTCCTGATTGGCCAAAATAATTTTTCAAATTGTATACAAGTTTAGCCTGAGTTTGGAGGGTGTTAACCGTAAGTTTCAACCGACAGAAATGAAAAGATATTTTGCTAACTTCAAGTTAAGTGTTTAAATCCTTATTTTGGTATTTTTGCATGCAAAAAAAAAATCATAATCCAGCTCACTTACATATCCCTTTAAGAAAAAATATATTTATATCACATTATAAATAATATCATATGTTTATATCTGTTATTTATCTGAGAGACAGAGAAAAAGATAGCGAGTGATATTAACTAAAAATGTTGTCCTATCACTGGGGAGTCCTGAACTAATTTATTGCAAAGCAGCACAATTCCTTATCACTTTATATTTCTCCTAAAACTAGACTGAGATGTCATATCACCGATATTTTTAACCGTGGCGTGATATTTCACTCCCTAACCTTCAGAA
Organism: Discoglossus pictus; assembly: GCA_027410445.1. Classification (NCBI taxonomy): domain Eukaryota; kingdom Metazoa; phylum Chordata; class Amphibia; order Anura; family Alytidae; genus Discoglossus; species Discoglossus pictus. The sequence goes on along the minus strand of CM050166.1, from coordinate 299,033,078 downwards.
ACGTTTAAATCCCTGCTGTCTTGGAGATATTCTAATTGTTGTGACATTCTATCTAAGTGTTATGACTGATGAGATGCTCTGACATCCTGATTATCTGGGATGCGCTATTTTTGCTATTGTCTTGATTATTATAATTTTTCACATCATAGTTTTTTAATCATTTATATTTAGGTTATTTTATTAATGCAGCTTTGTAACTCCATGTTTCATGTGGCCTGCAACTTGATTAAAAGTTGTCAGCATAACCTGTCTTATTTGTCTAGTAGTAGTAATAATTTCACCTTAATATATTATTCTCTGTTTTTCTCCTATTTTAGGACATGCCTTATAATTGTGATGGCCTTATAACACACACACACACTTTTATTTTTAATTTTTAACTTATCTTATCAACTCCAGTTTTCATCTCTAATTTTTTTCCCTCTTTTTAACTTCACTATTTTTATCTCCAGTTTCACCTCCAGTTTTATCTCCACTTTTACCTCGATTTTTGAACAGCAGTGCTAAAAATGGAGCTACAAAGCAGAATTAATTTTGGCTCTACTGTGTAGCTCCATTTTTGGCACCACCTGTTGTAGCTCTGTTGTTAAGCATTTTGTCAGCCCATGTTAAAATGTCATTATCACCTTCTCTTCTGCACCATTTCTTATATCAATAACAGTGGAGGAGCTAGGGAATGGAAGGCCTCCACCTCTGTAATCTTCTTTGTGTGCCTTCAATCTTTCTCAGCATCTGACCTTTAGCCTTATGATTATGACCTTCCAGCAAACAGTTTGGCTTGATTTATTGTAGTATAGATTTATTGGATCTTCTTGCAGTTCAAGGAACTCTCAGCAGTTTTCACCATCGCCACAATCGAAAGGTTTACATTCTACAGAGCTCAGCTTCCCTTATAATCCAGCTCTCACATCCGCATGTTACTACTGAAAATTCCAGTTTTAATTATGCACATCTTTGTTGATAATGATATATCTTTACTTTTTAAAATCTTGTCCACACTTACCACAGCTTTCCTCCCTAGAAGCAAATGACAATTGGAGCCCAGAAAATAAAATCCATCACTGCCTCCACTTTTTCACCAGCAACTATTTGCCAGGAACTAAGATTGCTGTTTGCCATGATTTTCATCTTTTTGATTCCAATCTTTTTATTGAAGACAATACACAATAAACAATAAGCAATAGCAAATTTAATTAAAAAATGTAGATTCCACAACAGTATTAAATATATACTGAGCACTTAAAAAAACTAGCACTTGGCCCATCACTTCAAAAACATAAAATAAGGCCAGGCTTAAGGAAAACTTGCATCCTATCTGTGGATTATCTGCTGCCTTCCTACATTTTTAATCAGTTTCCCTGATTAACATAAAGAGGAGTTCCTTCCCCTAGTCTTTACTTAAACTTTCCCAATATATGAAAAACAAAAACGTAAATAAAAAACTAGATACAAGAAGTGGAGAGAAAAAAGAAAGAAGAGTAACACCAATTAAGAACTAAACAGGGAAGAAAAAGCAAAAATTAAAAGAATAAATAACTAAAAAATAAAATAAAAAGGAAGTAAAGATTGGCAAGTTACCTTTACTCCCGATCAACTTAGGGCCGGGGTCCCACCAGCCTCACCACCCCACCAGGACAAGGCTCAATAAGAAGGAATAGTGTCGTTTACCTAATAATGCTCAACAAGGGTTGACTCACCCGTCTTCAAATCCAAACTCTGCGGGGCGGGGAGGCCAGGCTTGTTAGCCCTAATAAGCTGAAGTAAAATGGAGCAAGGAAGTCGCTTGCCAAAAACAAAAAGGGAAAAAGAAAAGGAAAAATGAAGACAACATTAAACATTCACATTTTAAATGAGATACCCAAAACAAAAAAAAAACAAGTTACAAGTTATTAAACAATTTGAGAAATATAACCTCCTTAGCCATGTAGCTGCAGTGGCAGCATCGGTGGAGGAGGATGGTCTAACCATACATCCCGACTACCCTCAATAGGAGGGGTAACAGGAAACTTAATTAAAATATGGGTGGGGGGGCTCAGCTAAGTCCCAAGAAACTTTTAGATATAATAAGGGGGAGGAGAGGGACAGCTAAGTCTCAAGGAACTTTTAAGAAACGTAGTTAAATTACAAGTTGGAGGGGTGGGGGCGACTACGTCCCAGAGGGTCACACGATGGGGGCCATCACTGGCCAGACTTAAAACAACTTTTACTGCTGGGTTTGAACAGGTTTACTGGATATAAAGCAATATAAATAACTTAGAGCTTCAGTACTTATCCTTTGAGGTCCCTTCTACACATTGAAAAGTACTTTATACTGAACATAGTCCCTATGTGCACATTATGGGCAAATAGACTTTTGAGCTCCATCAAACCACAAAAATCAAAAAAAGATAAACATAGTAGACAATAAACAATCAACAGCCTTCTAGAGGTAGTTGCAGTTGCGGAAGTGTTCCAAAACACTTATATATCTATATATGTCTCAAGTAGGATCTGTTGAGCCGGAAAGTCCTTGCATAGACAGTCAGTACTGGGAGGGGCACGGAGAAAGATTGTCCCCCCATCAGGGAAGGCACTTTTGTCCGTTTAGAATACTAAACTTCCTGCCATTGCTTGATGGGAAGCGGCTTGGGCATGAGAGTTTGGGTCTCGTTTGGCTCCTCTTCCAATAGCAAATGGAGATGTTTGAGAAGCTCTTGACAATCCTTCAAGGAGCTGGCTGAATATGCTGCTCTTATGCTGAAATAGCAAAGCAAATGGGAAGCACCATCTGTACGGGATTTCGGATCAGAACATCAAGCACCGGCTTCATCTCTTTTCGTCTGGCCAAAGTGATAGGAGATAAATCAGAATATATTTGGAGCATTGAGTTGTTCCGGCCTTTAAATACAGTCATCTTCCTGGAAGCTAATAAAATATGATCCCTTGATCTTTGCCTCAGAAATCTAATTATGACATCCTTTGGCAAGTTCTGATTTCTTGAGGCTCCCAGAGCCCTGTGGGTCCTTTCCATTTCCCAGATGGATTCTGGGACATCTGGTACTGCTGATGGTTGCTTTCAAGTACTGCATCAGGTCTTGGACTGCCCTAAGTATGCCTCTAATCCTTAAATTGTGGCAACTGGAGTGTTTCTCTAAATCCTCAAATTTCTCTTCGAGGACAGAAATGCGTGAGGAGTTCTGCACAATGTCGGCCCTGACTCTCTCTTGCGCTTCCACAATGTGGTCTGAGGTTTCTTCAAATAGCTGGGTTCTTTGCCCCAGATCGTTAATGTCCTTTTTCCTCAATCATTGCCATGCATGTGTTGGTGAGCCAGGGCCACCGGTTGCCCCTCAGAGTCTGAATTTTCCAATGGTTCTGAGTGAGAAGCATGGGACAGGTTATTGCTTGCTTCTGCAGGTTAAAAATGGTACGTAATGATGCGCTTTGCATGCAGACCCCTCTAATTTTTCCCTTTCTTCATGCTTGCAGAGCCAAGAACCCAGCAGTAATCGAAAGAATCAGTCATAGAAAAGGAATGGGCTTGATAGGCTGTTATTTGTCTTCAGTTATATCCTGTCACCCAGCATTTTCTAAATGTATATGCTTACTCCATCAGTATACTTATCAAGTCAGAATGGCCCTCCTGCATAGCCAGGACATCAGTCATTTTCTAAATGGCCAAATATTTTCACCAAGTGGTAGAGTTAGATTTCTGTGTATGCAATTGGTCTGCTAGGCTGTTATAAATACATGTGGCCGCTTAGATGATCTTCCTCTTCGTTGAGGTGATAGTACTGTGTATATAGTGGGGAAGCCTAAAATGTCTGCCACTCCTCAGACGGGAAACCTATGTTGTAAGGGGGTACTTCGTGTCCCCACACTTCTTAATTAACTCACCACACCAGTACTGGGGATGATCACCTAGGCTCTGCAGTGGGATAATCACTTTGCCATCCCCACATGAGCACCCCTGGCCTTTCGGGACCTCCCGCCTGATCAGGCTCTTTAATGGATCCTCCATCACTTGGAGGAAGATGGCCGCCACTGTCTATCGATCCAACGCTCCCAACCTTCGACACCCACGGATCGATCCTACCTCTTGTCAGATGCTGCTTTGCCCAACCCACCCCCTGCTGGGCTGCACTCCTCCCTCCCTCGATACCGGAGTGCTGTATGATGGAAACTGTGGAGTAGGGTAGCTGTCTCACTCCTCTGCACCTGACATAGGCTTAGCAAGGGCTCTTATCCAGCCCCATCATGACCATGGATGAATCAATTAACTCCTCAGATGGGCTCATCTGCCACCAGGCACCCCGAGGTCCTGGTCCTCTCACTACCAGAGGCAGATGTTGCGCTGTCTGCCGCAGGGAGTGGCTCTGTCTGGTTGATGATGTCAGGAGAGCCGGGTAGGTAGGATTCCTAGCAGGCCTCAGCAGTTAAGGTCTTGTAACCCACACTTCACGGGTATCAGAATGGTATCATGCTCTTTGTTGTTGTATTTTTTTATCAGAGGTGCTTTTGCTGTCATTATAATGTCAGTGCTGATCTGCTTCTTGCGCATATTGCAAGGCTGTCCCCTGGTGTAGTTTGTGTGCTATGAGCAGCGTTGGCGCTCGTTGTGAGGCTCGCAGTGAATGGCTTTTGTGTTTTTTGCGACAGTGTTTTTTTTTTTGGTGTATATGTATTTTTGTATGCTAATTAAATAATTAATAAATTAATAAATTAATATACTTTGCCTATTTGTAAGTAATATATGCAGAAAGCATTGTGCTGAAGAGCTGACAATCTGTTTTGATGTTCCTGCAGCATACAATGTAGGTTTGCACTGTTGTGGAGCTGAGGTGTAAGTGTCAGCAATGTGTGCAGTGTGTAGTGTAAATAGGGAAAGCCGTTAGTGTAGCTGTGTACTTCCACTTCTGTAAGTTAGTGTCGTGAAATGGCGGCAAATTTGTATATGGTACACGGGTGTGGATGATTTAGCGTCCTTGCTAAAAGTGTATCTTGTACCTCGTACAGCTTTTTGGAAAAGACGTATGTGCTTGGTGGTGTTTTGCGGCTTTAGGGTCCTGTAGCCCCGTTTTCGTTTTTTGCGGCGGACATTTTTTCTCTCGCTTAGGGGATTTTCGTGTGTCTAAACTCTGGAATTTGGACTTAAATTAAAGTGTAACTTCACTTGCAGAGGTCCTGGGTGCCCCCCCCCCTTGCTGTGTATTTATTGTTTTTTTAATATTTTCATGTGCGTGCAGTTCGGCCGTTAAGGTCGTATTTTTGCAAGTTCGTAATAAGTCCCGCGGCTCGTCTTTTTTTAGTGGAAGTCCGTAAATTTTTTGTTCCAAGTCCTGCGGCTGGTATTTTTTTGTGTAAGTCGGGAATCGAGGGGCCGCATTTGCGGAGGTGGAGGATCCACGGCGCCTCACAAGCGGTTACAAACACCCACAGAAGAAGCGGGACTTGTAAAATAAAAACAAATCACTCAATGACTAAATACAGAGTGTAAACTGAAGGGAGGGAAATTGGGATGCTTCGGATTAGATACCTGGCGAGAGAGGACACCCCTGCCTTGTACTATTGGATATATTAAATTTGGATGATTTAACTCCAGGACCGATGACAGAGGCGGATGGGAAGTTATATAGGGCTTTTATAGCTTTGTGAATCTGGAATATCAAGGGGTAGGAGAGAAAAGAGCAAGAATCTCCTGGTACAGATTATTTCAACGATTTTGAATGGAGGTAATGAAAGGTTCAAGCTGTAAGACTCTCACCTTGTCCGACCTCAACAGAATGAGGTATTGAAAGCACTCCAATAGTGTATCAGAAGTGTAATGTTCTTGTTATTTTCTTATTTAGTCCAGGTGTTCGTGGGTTCTCCTGGTGCGCTCAATCCAAAAGTTCTGTATATCAGTGGGTTTAGTTTGAAACTTAGTAGGGGAGGCTTAGTGGGGAATAAGCCAAACCCCTGGTCTACTGTGAGGTACCGACGGGATGGGGCCGACAAAGAGGGACCAAACTCGGTAGACTTAATAAATTAGAAAAGGTTTATTCAGCAATGGTGTATAAAAAATCAAACTCATTTAGCTGTATCTGGTGACAGCTTCATCAGTGATATTGAATTCTACATAGAAAAATACCCATTGAAAACAGATTATTATTAACTTATATAATATATATAAAATATATATATATAAAAAGAAATATATATATATATATATATATATATATATATATATATATATAAAATAATGACTGCACATACACAGTGAAGTCCAATGCAAAAACAAAATAAAATAAAAATAAAATACCATAAAATAAATTATAATGAATTATAATGAAGTACACAACACTATGATGCAATAAGATAAAGTTCTATGCATGTTTCCATCTATAATCGAAGTGGATCACTCTTGCAGCCGATCAAAGTATAATATTCCAAGATATAAAACACACTTACCACCCCCCACAGGAATGAATGGATAAATATGAGACAAATAATGAAGTGTAAACTGAATAAAAATTGAAAAGAGAGTTATACTTAGAAAACTAGTCTGCCTTCTATGGTCCCCAACATGGAGAGTGGGGGGGCAAGATTGAGGCTAGAACTTACTCAGTGACCTGCCTAAAAATTCGAGCAGGGAGAAAAGAAGCATCTGTGAACTTTTCCCATTTAGTTATAGGGGGTGTTTTAGTGGTGATATCCCCTACCATTTCCAGTCTTCCCATAACTAGGCATTCCATTACTTTTGTCTCTCTCGTTCACAGATCCTTCTTTTCTTCCTGCTTACATTTTTAGGCAGGACACTGAGTAAGTACTAGCCTCAATCTTGACCCCCCCCCCTCCATGTTGGGGACCATAGAAGGCAGACTAGTTTTCTAAGTATACCTCTCTTTTCAATATATTTCGTCAAGATTAGCCCAGGCCAATTGTTATCATTCCACACCACAAAATACACTGTCCAGTATACTAGCAATACATGGTTTATGTATATATAAATACATTCACACAGGTCTCTCTAACCTCTGGGTTCATATGCTAGTACGAGTTCCCGCATTCAGCAATAACCCCATGGTTTAATATGCCATATGTAGTTAGTGGTAATTGTAAAGAACTGTATATGATATAATTGTGGTTATTGTCAATATTACACTCATATTGTGTTTATTTTACAGTTGTATATGTATTTAATATATATCAACATGTCTGAACATCTCTAAACGTCACTTCCATTGATTTATAATTGTATTTGTTTATCAATTTATTTATTTATTTATATTTGTCTATTTATGTGTTCATTTGTATATATATATATATGTGTTTATGTGTATGTGTGTATATATGTGTATATATATATATATATATATATATATATATATATATATATATATATATAAATATATATATATATGTGTGTGTGTGTGTGTATGTGCACATGCATATGTATATTTGTATAGACTTTCATTTTCATTTTTATTCATTTTACACTTCATTATTTGTCTCATATTTATATATATATATATATATATATGCATCATCCAGAACACCTTACCCACTCCATTCCTGTGGGGTGGAGGAGTGGGCTTTAGTGTGTTTTATATCTTGGAGTATTATACTTTGATCAGCTGCAAGAGCAATCCACTGATAACACTTCAATTATAGATAGAGACATGGATATACTGTAACTTTATCTTATTGCATCATAGTGTTGTGTACCTCATTATAATTCATTTTATGGCATTTTATTTGTATTTTATTTTATTTAATTTTTGCATTGGACTTCACTGTGTATGCACAGTCATTGTTTTTTTTTGTTTTTTTTTATATATATATATTTTTTTTTTCTTTTTGATATATATATTTTATATATATTATATAAGTATCTATTTTCAATGGGTATTTTGAAATGACTGATGAAGCTGTCACCAGATACAGCGAAACACATTTGATTTTAATATACCATTGCTGAATAAAGCTTTTCTAGTTTATTCTACCTAGATTGGTCTCTCTTTGACGGTCTCATCCCGGCGGTACCTCACAGTAGACCAGGGGTTTGGCTTATCCCCCACTAAGCCTCCCCTACTAAGTTTTACGCTGAACACACTGATATACAGAACTTTGGGATTGAGCACACCAGGAGAACCCACAGACACCTGGACCAAATAAGAAAATAACAAGAAAATCACACTTCTGATACACTATTGGAGTGCTTTCAATCCCTCATTCTGTTGAGGTCGGACCAGGTGAGAGTCTTACAGCTTGAACCTTTCATTACCTCCATTCAAAATCGTTGAAATAATCTGCACCAGGAGATTATTTTTCTCCTACCCCTTGATATTCCAGATTTACAAAGATCCCATACACTAGAGATACTGGTGTATCTTGAGAAGCAGCAGATCACGGATAGCAAGATGAGAGATTGTCCACTACTACCAAAGACGTAGATTGAGACGACTAAAGTGCTGCCTTTTGTAAGAAAAAGACACACTTGATAAAAGCACGCTACTGTATTTCCAAAACCACGACCCAAATGGCTACAGGTTGTTGTATATGGTTCGTTTAAGGTGCAACATTTAACATTTGGGGGTTTTACCACTAGAAAATGTGCATATCAATTACACTGATAATATTTACCTGTTATTGATTATACTGATAATATTTACTTGTATCAGTTGCACTGCTGTATTACTGTAAACTCTGTGATACTATTACAATACTCCTATGCTACAGGACAGTCAGGTGCTTCGGCCTCTATATTTGGGAAGTAAATTGTCCCATTTCCTTACTATGGCCCTCATTCTATTATCGGCCGTTACCTTGCAATTCAAATATACGGCGCCACAAGGATATCCCCTTACGGCCGGCCGTATATCTTGCAACCGGCCGTAAGCTCAGAAATCTTTAAAAGCAAAAATTAATTCAAGACGGCACTGTAAAGCTCTGTAAATGCTAGGGATCATAATGGGGGACATGAGGATTAATAGCAACCCCCTCTCAAGCTTGCACATCAGCCCAAATCCGAGATTTCATTAACTGTTTATTTTCCGTCCGCAGCGTGGGCGGGTCTGAGGTGCTCCAAGCCCTCTGGACTTTTTCCATGGATATTTGACATAAATTCAAAAAAAAATTATTTACGGATTTGAGTGTAGGGGAATGTTGTGCTATGAATGCTAACACCTACAAACACTTTATAGTCTCCTCAGAGTGCAGGATGGCTTTATTAAGTGCTTAATTGTGTGCCTGCGGGACCTTTTTGCTGCAAATAAGCTGTGGCTCGGTTTTAGCCTTGCAGAGAGGGTTCCCGGAGCAATTGAACAGCAACCAGGATTTTCTTGCGGCCGAAACTCTTGCGGCCGTTTAAGATCAAAGGCTTTCCTCTGGCGCGTGCGGCCGCAAGGGATAACAAGGCGCCGGCCGCAAGCCTGCCGGAGTCCCCGGCCGGAAGAGAATTGAATAGGCAAATAGCTTGCGGCCGGTCCTTGCGGCCCCGCATCTCCTACTGGCGATAATAGAATGAGGCCCTATCTATTTTATAGCTTTGGACCCAAATTTGCCCAAACCAAACTTTAACAAAGTCTGGTCCATATAATCCCATCCGACTCTGTTGAAGGCTTTTTAAGTGAAAGACAGACTACAGATAGTTTTGAGGCATTATGAGGAGTATGACAAAAGGTCCAAGATTTTCCTGACCTTGCCTCCCTGGAATGAAGCCTGTCTGATCGATTGAAACCAACTTAGATATACTCAAAAATTATTTTTTACTATTGACCTTTTATTTATGTATCCTTTGGGTGCTTAACACCCCTTTGCTTCTATCTGAAAAATAACTTTATTTGGATACCTATGATCCTAGACAACACCGAAGAATGTATAAAGAGTGCTTACAACTTTGCATAATACCAAAGTTACAATACTAAGATATATATGAATATAGAGATAATCAGCTCTGTATAAATCAGTCTAGGCCCTTTCATCCATAAACTGATATAATACTGTTATTCTAGATCGTAGCTAATCAACTCTCATATACCTGGTTATACTGATAATCCGGTTAATACAGGATACACTGATAATCACACAGTTGAAAAAATTTAAATAAAAAAGCACATAGTATACATATTGTTAAAAACAAAAAAACTATATAGTGGGACACAGGTATTCAATATCTCCAAAAACAGGGTATTCTGTCAATTAAACAACTATATATTTGTTAAACAACATTTTTTTTAGCAAAAAATATACTTGCGATTCAGTTTCCCTCTCTCCACACTCCTTTCCCTTGTAGAGATTGACTTTTGAGCCTATTAAGCCATATTGTATGAGATTAGAACCTGCCCCACTAAAAAATAAAGTGCCAACGGTACGTATCGTACTTTTAAAGGACTTTTTCTAAGGCTGTATTGTACTGGCTTCTCCTCTGGCTTATAAAGCCCTGCTACTTTCGGGTTTTGCGTGAGTGTCATTACGTCATGATGTTCGTGTTTACGCGATGACGTCATGACGTAACGTTGTATTCAATTCAATAAGCTTTATTAAGCCTCTGTTTCCTGAATTCATTGAACTTTATTTAGCATCATTACGCAACGTTGTATTCAATTCTATAAACTTTATTAGACCTCCATTTCCTGAATTCAATGAGCTTTATTTATACTCCGTTTTCTCAATTCCTCAACTTTATTGAGTCTATGATTTAATCTGACAGCTAAAATTTTGGAATAGAGTTTTATATCTGTGTTTAACAGAGAAATTGGTCTAAAAATGCTTACATTGAATTCAATCTTGATTTTTCTTAGGAATAGTTCTCAGCGAGGGTGATTCCTTCAGATTTGATATCATTGAAGGTTTTTACCAAATACTTAGAGAACAGATTTACATACATTATAATAGAAATTGATCAAACCATCTGACCTGGCGCAGATCTTATTTTTAAATTAGATATGGCTGATAATACCTCAATTTCTGTTATTTCTTTATTCAACATTTCAAGATCTAATTTGGAAACTTTAGGTAAATGTATTTCTTTCAAAATGTTTTGAATTTCTTGGATTGAGGGTGTCTGGAAGTTTTTATCTTCTTTTAAATTATATAATTTAGTATAATAATCTGCCAAGGCATTTGTAATTCCCTCCGGTTTTGTATATATTGCCTGATTATAATGAAGTAAATCAATTATTTTATTTGCTGACTTTTTCTTTTTAATTTTATTGGCCAGTAATCTACTGGCTTTATTGCTGTAGTGATACAGTTTTTGTTGTAAAGATCAAATAGATCTATCCACAATAGACTGGACAATCTTTTTAATCTGGGCTTGAATTAGATTTATTTGATCTATGAAATTCCTTTTAGGGTTCAATGTATTTTCTTGTTCTAATGTACCAAGTTGAATTTTTTTTTTTTTTAAAGAAATTGTATTTCTATCAAGAGTTTAGCCTTTAATGTATCATCCTCCAAAAAAAAAAAGAACTATCTAGTCTCCAATAAGGTCTTGGGGGTTTGCTAGTATCTACTTTCATAGTTAAATCATTAAGTGATCAGACCATAATCTAGGGCCTATTTCAATCTCCATAATATTTTGCAAAGTAAAAAATATTGTTAAAAAAGTATTGTGTCTTGTGTATGATTCGTGTCTATTAGAAAAAAATATATAATCTCTCTCACTAGGATGAAAAACCCGTCAGGCGTCATATAAATTAATATTGGTCATTCTATTGTTAAATGATCTAACATTCCTTAGCATCTGTTCATCAGGAATGGGCTTTTTGGTCGATTTCCTATCAAGATCAGGATTAAGATATAGATTAAAGTGTCCACATATTATAATAGAACCTTGCATGAATTTCTTCAGGGTCTTAAAAACCTGTTTCAAAGATCTAATTTGTTTGTAACATATAGATTCAGGATAGTCTAATGCAAATTATCTATTTTGACCAGCCAAATAATATATCTACCCTCAAGATCCACTTCAACATATTTTTCTTCTAATTTGAGATTTTGATGAAAGAATATTGATACCCCACAAGCTTTTTTCTTAGAAGTTTAAATATAACAAAGTGTATAATTTTGATCTAAAAATCTCGGGAATTGTTTAATGTCCACCTTATCCTTATTGAAACTGTTGAAAGCCAAATGTCTTTTAACAGGAAGGTTATAACCTTGGACATTATGGCTAATAAACTTAAAATGCATTTACAACTTAAAAAACTTCTAACCCAACCCTCCCATCCAAGGTTCGTCCCATATTCGGAAAACATTTTACAAACAACAAATACAAACAGCAAATTATACATCAATATACAAATAAAACATACAATCAAATACTATTTTCTTATTAAAATGATTCTCGTCCTCTAAGGATTTAACCCCATCAGCCAAAATCCTTTGGCAAGAAAAACAACACCTAGAGAATATCAAACTAACCATGTTTGAAAGAACACAATGACATGGATTCTTATTCTCAGGGACCGAAGTTTATATTCTTTACTTAGGAGATGGGGGGAAATAAAAAGCTACTAATTAAGCTCTACATATAGTGAGGAGTAAGCCTAAAACCTTAATTAGAGCATTGTATGCAATGTAGTAGATATGAACTACTTTTATTTAATACACCCTCAGAAGATGCTAGTAAAATGGTATAATATGCAGAACCAAGTTAGCTCACTCATAGCAGTCAAGTGAATCAAAAACTTATCAAGATCACATAAGCACCCTTATGTTAGAATATCTGAAGTCCATACAATCTATTTAAAGATGACGACAAATTACAAAGAGCTCTGTAGCGAATACATATTGAAACTAATTAATCTTTAATAAAACACCTTCTATACTGTGCAATCACGTGTTAATTAACCCAATTCCTTAAAGTGCATTCATGTGACTAATATAAATTCATTCTAAATGTAAACATATGAATAATTGTAAGATTTTACATTTACACAATAATGCGTATTTAAAAATATTTTTTTTTTCTTTCTCCTTTTTTTTTAAAATCTGTATAATATGTGCAATATAATGTGTTTAATTATTGTGCTAATACTATCTAATACAACTAAGTGAAACTACATGCAAAGTGCAATTGTAAAACTCATTTTAAAACAAATCTAATACACAAGTGTATCATTACATTGTCAACTTAAGATTTGCGCACTAGTGATTATTCAAAACAAAAAAATCATGTTATCCAAAATATGGGCAATAAATATATTGCACTGTTTCCCTATTGTGCAAAATGTAAACATCGTGAAAGAATATTGGATAAAGTTAAAATTATAACCTCATAAATCAAAACATTATTTAACACTGTGTATACTAATTGATTGTGAGTCATCAATATAATTCTATAAATTTGAGTCACACATGAGACAGTTGAACATAAGATGAGAACTATATAAACATCTGCAACAGCTTTAGTGCACTAATTAAGAGGAATTTAATTAATACTAGAAATGTAAAAAATTTGAAACATTATGCATTTCTATTTACAAAACACTAAATGTTAATTGGTCTAATTTACTCACTATCAGCAATGTATATAATGTAGTATGTTCAATTGTTGAGCCAATTAACACAGTATCCAATACCACTGACTGATGATACTTGCTAAGTACAAAACTCAAATAAAATGTAAGTCAATTCAACTACTTAAATATAGCAATGGATTATCAGTTGTATGTTTACACAATGGGGAGTGTATATTAATCTAATTTGATATTATCCATAATACGAGCAATATAAAGTAGTCCCCTATCAAGGCCATTAAATATTAAGGCAGAGGGAAAATTCTTAATGAAAAAAGATACAGTTGAAATACCATGAATCAAAGTATTATTTTTCACCATGTTCAAAGTTTAGATTTGGGAAATGGTCCACCTCAATCCAAATGTCCTAATCCCACGTGAAAACTTGCATATGGGATTGGGATTTATAAATGCATCTATAGCTGTTTTCAAACTCACTAGCATAGTCACATTCTGTGTTTTTATTGCCTTTCCCTTTCTTCTCTCTCTTTTTTAAAACTCTTTCTCCTCACCTTTTCCCCTTCATTTCATTTCCTTTTTCTTTCTCTTCCTTTAATATTTGTATTTGTTTTACCACATTCCACTCCACTTCATTTACTATTCCCCACCTCCATTCTTTATGATGCTATATATTTCAATCAAATTAGGTATTAATCAATAGACCCAGACCTGATTTCCTTTCAAGAAGTAGTTTTTCACCTTGTAGTGATGTCCTAACTATAATCTTGGAATTTACATAAGTCACCAAGAAAGAAGTAGGGTAGAGCCATCTATGTGATATCTTATTGTCTCATAGAATCCTGGTGAAATGTTTTGTGTTTCATCAGTGTTTCACTAGACACATCAGAATTTCTTTTTATATTTTGATAGGGTGTTTCAAATAATTTTCAATTGTATGAGGCTCTCATAATTGCTTCTTTATTTGCATAATGAGGAAATGTAACTATATTATTGCGGGATAAATCTTCTTTAATGTTTCTAGATAGAGGTAATCGATGTAACCTGTCTATCAATGGCTCCCGTTGGGACTCAAACTTGATTAAAGTGGATAGAAAAGGGATATACTCATCTAAATCTCTAATAGTTACCTTTTCTGGAATACCTCTTATTATAATATTCTTACATCTTGAAAAGTTCTTTATTTTGTTTAATTATCTCTTCTTGTGTGAGACTCCAACCCTCTAGTCCCTGTTCTAGGAAATTAATCTTACTTGAACTGTTGGCAATTTCTGAAGTCAACTCTAATTTTATTGAGACTTTTTTTATTGATCGATAGTTATTATGTTGTCATCTAAAGCGGAATATTCATTGGTCTCAGGCTGAATTGATGTAAATTGCAAATTAGAGTGTGAACTCATTTCTGCATGTTTGTTCTCTTTTAAATTAGACTTTCTAATTGGAAAAAAAAACTGTGGAGATTTAGGAGCTTTCTTTTAGTCTCTAGCTCTTCCTTTTTGGGCCTGATTATCCTTCGTCATCATTTCGATTAGGCCTGAATATAACTTAGTCAAAAAAGGGGCTAAATTTATAGTAAACAAAAAAGCTAAACAGTCACAAACAATTGCAGCTAAAAGATGAGAACCTATTGTATAGTATAGTATCCTGGGTTATTCTATCACATAATGATATTCAGATATAAAAGTACTTTAAACTGTTAAATTTGCTATTCAGAGGAATACAGAATTTGTGTGTTTTATATTTAAACAAATTTCACCTCTGTGTCAGCTTATTATAATACGAAAGCATTAACATTCAGAACAATGGCAATCAAAAATCCAAGATAAACGTTATGGTCCCACAGTTAACAAAGCCCAAAATGAGGGATTTTGCTCTGGTCACAAATGGGATTGCAGGAGATCACCAATTAAGTAAGTTATAGATATATATAGAGCCTGATATAGCACGTAGAGGACCCAATAGAAAAATAACTAAAAGTCACGGTTTATGCATAATGCAAACTGCTATCTAATGAGCAAATTCATTCACAATCTTTAAATTTAGTTTCACTGGATTAAATTGTCCAAGATATCATATATATCAAACCGTGGCTTAATCCAAAAATTGAACAGGCATCTTTTTTTCTTAATGCAAAAAAACTCCAATGTCTTGTTAAATTATACATAGAACAAAGTTAAGATCTCAAGAATTAGGCTGATTTTGTATTTATATCCACCCATGCCAAAAAGGTCTAAAACACAAGATCACATATGAAAATTCTGCGTAGGATAACAAAGAGAGTCAAAGTCACACAGTACTCATAAACACAGAATATCAACCTTTCCAAAGCATGGGTCACCTAATAGGTGGTCAATGGAAAACAAATCATGAAGGTATCAGGAATCAGCCAACGATAAAATGTTTTTTTGTTTTTTTCCTTGGTATTGACAGGAAATAAGATGTCTGTCATCCAGACCAAATATATATAGGATGGCAAGCCCCAAAAAGTAACACGATTCCAAGAATTGTAATTTTCACCAATATATTTGGTGCCAAAGGACCACTCTTACTTTTTTCCCCCTTTTTGTCGATCTTAAGCCTGCATGTACTAGCCATCCAAAGCATGCTCATTTAACTGCTTTGAAACGTGGTTAACCCTTTATGCTACATTCTCAGCAGAGATGGTACTTTTATGATTAGTGTTTTTATAATGTAGATATAGTCTGCTCCCTTCTGTTTCTATTGTGAGCACCGTGTCCTTAAATAGGATTTTCACTGTGTGACAGGTTGATCCCCTCCGTGGTAGGCATCACATTACTCTTACTTTTAGACTGGGAGATAGGACCTTACGCGCTCTTACCGGCCTCTTGAGACCTTGACTGGTTCTGTTTTTTTTTTTCTGTTTGTTCCTTTGGGAATTAATGCGGATGCTTCATACAGCTTCTTACATCTCTAGATTCACCCGTAACTTTGAACCAGGGAAAATAGGGCTTTCTTGGCATGAAGTTTAACAAGTCGTTTAGCAAGCCATACAGAGCTATTGCTGTGTTGCTGTGTCTTCAGTCCCTGGTAGCAAATGCCATTTTGCCCCGGTTGGCGTGCCATGCTAACCTCTTCCTGGGTGTGGACTCTGAATCGCGTCCTTTCCCAATCTCGAACCATTAAGTTGTACCATGTTCAGTTCTGACTGTTGCTTTTTTGGTCCATGTACAAATTCCTCAGGAGAAGGATGAGATGGTCTGGTACCCCCATACTTTCAAGAACTTGCTACATTTTGTTGTGATCCACGCATTCAAAGGCTTTAGAATAGTCTTTGAATAAGAGGTAAAAAAAATGTGTAACTAACTTGCTTTCTCTATTATCTATTGCATTGGCATTTTGATCTCTTGTGCCTCTGCTTCAGCAAAACCCATCTTGCATATCTGGTAGTTCTTGGCCTATATATTGTTTGAGCTTGAGTAGCACTACTTTGCTGGCATGTGAAATGAGTGCAGTTGATCGATAATGGGAGCACTCTTTGGCATTGCCTCTTTTAGGATTGGGATGTAGACAGACCGTTTCCAGTCTACTGGCCAATGTTTATTTTCCCAAATTTGTTCGCCTAATGCAAGCAACACTTTCACAGCATCAACATCTAGGGTTGTTAACATTTCAGCTCAGATTCCATCAACTCTTGTAGCCTTGTTATTAGCAAGACTTCCTAGGGCCATCTCACTTCACTCTCCAAGATGTCTAGCTGAAGGTCACTGGACAAACTATTGAGCATGTTCATGCTGTTAAGTTCCTTCATGCATAGATCTTCTGTGTTTTCCTGCCACCTCTTTGTTATCTATTTTGCTTCTGTTAAGTCTATACCTTTTTTTGTTTTCATCACACCCACTTTGGTATGAAAGGTTTCTTTGAGAGTCCCAATTTTCTTGAAGATACCTCTTGACTTTCCTATTCTGTTATCTTATTCTATATCTTTAATTCACTCATTATGTAATATCTCATTGTCTTTTCTTGCTTTCCTCTGGAATTCTGCATTTGGATCAACAAATATTTTCCTATCTTCACTACCTTTTGCTTCCTTTCTTTCCTGTGCTACTTTCAAAGCTCCATCAGATAGCCAGTTTGCTTCGTAGTTTTCTTTCTTTTATGGATATTCTTTGTTGCTGTTTCCTTATCAAACTTCTGTTCAATGTTATTCGGGCATTCTATCTTCCATGTCTAGCCCCTTAAATCTATTCTTCACCTCCACGGCATATTTAGTGGTGATATTATTTATTTAAAATCTGCCTGGTCTGACGATTTTGACTCTTTTCTTCAGTTTAATTCTAAACTTTGAAATAAAAAGCTCATGATCTGATCCACTGTCGGCTCTAGGTCTTGTTTTTGCTGATTTCTATATTGTCCATCTGGTGATGTCCATGTGTAGAGTTGTCTCGGAGGCTGTTGAAAGAGGGTGTTTGCTATGACCAGAGAATTATCTTGACAGAATTCTACTAATCTCTGACCTGCTTCATTTTGTACTCCAAGGCCAAACTTGCCAGTTACTTTTCGAATAGTATCTTTCAATTATATGTTTAATGAATACAATTGCTCTGTCTAGAGGATGCTAGATGCTCCTTAATTTTTTAAATACAAGCAAACAAAACCGCAATAATGCAGGGTAAATTCCTTCAGGTGCTAAATATTATTTTTTTGCTTGATCCTATTACATTGTTTAGATTATTATTATTATTATCATTTATTTATAATGTGCCAACATATTCCGTAGCGCTGAGATAAGTTCAGTTCAAGACAAAGATACATACAAATTAAAATATAGCAAGTCAAGGAGGGCCCTGTCTTTGAGCCTCAAATCCATAGTGTCAATAGTGCTTTCCCTAAAGCACCTTGTGGGATTAAAACTCACAGACTTATTACCTAAAGGTATTGGGTGAGGAAAAGGAGGGAGAGAGAAATGAGAGTGTGTTAGGGTGGAAGGTGATACGCTTCTTTAAAGAGATGTGTTTTTAGAGAGGTTTTGAATGTTTTGAAGCATGAGGATAATCTGGTGGAGCGAGGCAAGGAGTTCCAGAGAATAGGGCAGCACGAGAAAAGTCCTGAAGGCGAGAGTGAGAGGAGGTGACAAGAGTTGTGGAAAGAAGAAGGTCATTAGCAGAACGAAGAGGGCGAGTGGGGGAGTATTTGGAGATGAGACCAGAAATATATGGGAGTGGGCTATTGTAGAGGGCTTTGAAAGTTAGGGTCATGATTTTACATTTTATTCTGGAGGCTATGGGAAGCCAGTGGAGTGATTGACAGAGAGGTGATGCTGAGACTGAACGTTGTGTAAAGAAGATGAGTCTAGCAGAGGCATTCATAATGGATTGAAGTGGAGATAGTCGGGTGGTGGGTAGGCCAGCAAGAAGCGAGTTGCAGTCAAATCGAGAGATGATGAGAGAGTCTATAAGGATTTTAGTTGTGTCTTGTGTAAGATAGCGGTGAATTCTGGAGATGTTTTTTAGTTGGAGAAGACAAGATTTAGTTAGTGATTGTATGTGAGGGATGAAAGACAGGGCGGGGTCCAGTAGAACCCCAAGACAACAGGCTTGGGAGGTGGGTGTGATGATGTCATTGTTGACAGTGAGAGAGATGTGAGGAATTGACACTGTGGTAGAGGGTGGAAAGATAAGGAGTTCAGTCTTAGACATGTTGAGCTTGAGATGGTGGGTGCTCATCCAAGAGGCTAGAGAGGCAGTTGGAGACATCTGTTAGAAGAGAGGGGGATAGATCTGGTGCTGAGAGGTAGATTTGGGTGTCATCTGCATAGCGATGATACTGCAGCCCAAAAGAGTTTCTAAGGGTACCACGTGAGGATGTGTAAATGGAGAAGAGGACGGGACCTAGGACTGATCCTTGGGGTACACCAACAAACAGGGGGTAAGGAGAAGAAGAGGTGCCATAGAAGGCGTTACTGAATGATTGATTTTGTAGGTATGGTGAGAACCATGAGAGGGCAGTGTCTCAAATACCGAGGGAGGAGAGGATATGGAGTAGAAGTGGATGGTCAACTGTGTCAAAGGCAGCAGAGAGATCTAGAAGAAGGAGAATAGAAAAGTGACCCATTGATTTAGCAGTAAGCAGGTCATTGGTGACTTTAGTGAGAGCTGTCTCAGTGGAGTGTTAGGGCCGAAAGTCGGATTGGAAAGTGTCAAGAAGGGAGTTAGAGGAAATAAAGCTTGTAAGGCGGTTATAGACGAGCCGCTCCAGCAGTTTGGAAGCCAGGGGATGTAGAGAGATAGGGCGGTAGTTAGATGCAATGTCAGAGTCAGATGAGTGTTTTTTGAGGATGGGTGTAATAATGGTGTGTTTTAGACAAGATGGAAACCTGCCGGTATTTAGGGAAAGGTTGAAAATGTGTGTGAGAGCTGGGATTAGTGTGGTAGAGAGAGGGTGGATGATCTGAGATTGAATCGGATCCTAAGGACATATAGTGAGGCGAATGGATAATAGCAGGCTAACGACTTCATCCTCTGTAGCTGGGGCAAAGCTTTTCAAAGTGGCTGTTGGATTGGGGGCGGGAGAAGACTGGGTTTGGTTGGTTAGTTGAGACGGTAGAGGGAGCCACTATGGGTTGAGAGTTCATTGCGGATATTTTCGATTTTATGAATAAAATGGTTGGCAAAGTCTTCAGCTGTGAGAGAGGAAGGGATAGGAGGAGGTGGTGGGTGGAGGAGAGTTTTGAAAGTGGCGTACAGACGCCTGGGGTTAGAGGATAGGGTTGATATTAGTGAAGTGAAGTAGTTGTTTGGTGAGGTTGAGGGCAGAGGAGTAGGAGCGTAACATAAATTTGTAGTGGAGGAAATCTGCAGAAGTGCGTGATTTCCTCCAGAGCCGTTTAGCGGTGAGGGAGCTCTTCTGGATGTATCATGTTTGTGTTGTGTGCCAAGGTTGTGGAAGAGAGCGAGGGCGTCTTTGTGTGGTTATGGGGGTGAGGGTATCAAGGGTGGAAGAGACAGTAGAGTTGTAGAGTGAGATGGCAGTGTCAGGGCAGTTGAGGTTGGTGATGGGGCTGAGAAGAGGTTGGAAATAAGTGGAGAGCTGAGCAGGGTCAAGTGCTAGCAGGTTTCTGTGGGTGATGGGGGCAGGGGTTGAAGAAGGGTGGTGGGAGGAAGAAGAGGTGAGGTTGAAGTTAAGTAAATGATGGTCAGATAGAGGGAGTGGGTGGATGACTGGGTTGGAGTTTGTGCTGAGATTTTGTGAAGATAAGGTCAAGAGAATGTCCAGCATGATGAGTAAAATAATCTGTTAGTTGTGAGAGGCCAAGGGAAGAGGTGAGTGCAAGCAGTTTGGCTGCAGCTGGGGAGGTAGGAGTGTCAATGGGAATGTTAAAATCTCCAAGTACCAGTGAAGGAATGTTGGAGGAGAGAAAGTGAGGGAGCCAGGCAGAAAAGTGATCAAGAAATTGAGAGGGAGTGTCTGGGGGGGCGATAGATCACGGCAACACATAGAGAGATAGGTGAGAAGAGGCGGATTGTGTTATGGATGGAAATTAGGAAAATGTATTTTTATGTTATTATGTTTGTCTGCCATATCCTTTTTATTTCTTACTCACTTATGTATGTATAAATGAGAAGAAGATTACTAACAATAAGTAATGTCGGAGATTACCTAAGATGGAGGATGGACTACATCCAGTCATAACAAGATGGCTACAGAACTACAACTGGGAGTGGCCTGATGATGCAAACATCCGTGACCAAATAAGGATACAGGCACTGCCTGCCTTCTAGACCAATAAACTGATCCTCCTTCTGTGGTAACTTGTCTTCCTTGCATGGTGGTTTATCTTCCTTTCGGGACCTCCTTGGGCAGGTCTAGGTGGGAGGGCTGGGAGTCTTTGCTTCCCTCCCACAATTGCTGGAGGAAGTGATGCATGGACAGGATGTGATGTAAATCACATCATCTCAACTAAGGGTATATAACATGGGGCCAGGCAGGAAACTGTTCTGTTGCTCCCTGTTCTTCCTTGGTGGATGTGATGGTGATGGCCTAACCGTGGGTGAGATCAACCGTGTTCGGAAGGGGATTACTATATAGGTAGATAGATTTAAAAAGGGTTGTTGCTCCGTGGGTCTGGACTGTGTGTTTGTGATACATTTATAGTATTGTGTTGTTGCCTTTTAATAAATACCTTTTAATGTAGACAAACCTTGTGTAATATATATATATTAATTTGGTGATACACCACATTTGGCAACCACGAATTTTAGACTTCTACAAAGGTTATTTATGAGGTAATATCACATTAATAGATAGTCAGATTTTTTTTGGGGGGGAAGGAAAAAAAAATAAAAATAAAGTACTTTGTCTAATTATCCTCTGCATGGGAAATCAAGTGCTGATTGTGTGTGGAGTCTAGTTCGGGTCTCCATTTTAATATACAAGCTTGGGCATAGGCCTCAATTATTATTTTTAATCCTTCATATCGTACTAGCTTCTGAGTTGAGTTTTGTTCGTACTAGCTTATTTTGCTACATAAAACAAAGATATCATACAGGTTGTGGGTTTCAAATATCTGAGTTGAGTTTTGTTGTGCTTTTGACTATCAGAGTACAGGCCTAGCCCTGCATTTGAATACAATATAGTAGGCTCCATGCGGCTTCTTTGTGTATTTGAATGCTGATTCGGGCCTCCATTTTAATATACAAGCTTGGGCATAGGCCTCAATTATTATTTTTAATCCTTTATATCGTACTAGCTTCTGAGTTGAGTTTTGTTCGTACTAGCTTATTTTGCTACATAAAACAAAGATATCATACAGGTTGTTTTTGTGGGTTTCAAATATCTGAGTTGAGTTTTGTTGTGCTTTTGACTATCAGAGTACAGGCCTAGCCCTGCATTTGAATACAATATAGTAGGCTCCATGCGGCTTCTTTGTGTATTTGAATGATGATTTGATATCTTAGTCCGGGCCTCCATTTTAATATACAAGCTTGGGCATCAGGCCACAATTTTGAATATATTAGTTTGTTGTGTGTTTCAAATACCTGAGTTTGTTAATACTATTATTTATTTTATTTTTTTTAAAGAGAAAAAAATATATATATATTTTTTTCTTCTTTCTTTTTCTTTCTCTAATCCTTTATCATAGTACAGGCCTGGAGAAAAATAAATAAATAAACCATTTTAAATCTTATATATATCTTATATATATATATATATATATATATATATATATATATATATATATATATATATATTATTTCAGGCTTGCATTTTAATACACTATAGGCTTCCATACCTTATACATTTTGGGTGTCTTGCATATCCTAGTTCAGGTATATCTCCTACCCTGCAGGCCTTGCTATTATATTCTATTTTTCTACATATTACACCTGGCCTACTGAATAGTCATCAACTATTGTTGGCTACTCAGAAGCATGCTACTTTAGTCGCAAATTGATTTGGATTCTTACTTGGGTGAGTAGGAATGTCTTTTCAAGGGGCCAAATACTTTCCCACAGAAGTGCGTGAGTACTTTAGGAAACATATTCAAAAACATGATGGTCCATATGAGCTTCCAGAGCCAGCAAACCCAGACAGTGAAAAAGAGGAGAGATTAATGGATGTTCTAACACAAATTGTACATAACAAAAAGTATAGAACAAAGAAAAGAAAAAGTTTGGTCACACAAGCTGTTGTAGCCACAATAGGAGGCCTAATAGACTTAGTTGTAGAATTACGGCAGCATAATTTGGAAACAACAAATAAAATGGAGGAAGCAATGGACAAAAGGGATTGTTTAAAAATTGCAGCTTTGAGAACAACTACAATTGTTGGGGAACTAGAAAGGGAGTTAAGGGAAATAGAAGAGCAGAGGGATGCTTATGGAGTAAAAATAACAGAACTTCAAAACATAATAATGGACTATAAAAATAAAACAAAGTTAGAAGGGATAAAAGGAGTCAGAGACATTGCCAAAATATATCCAGATCTGGATATGTTCGTGGCACAAAATAAAGAACCAGTGCCGAAAATGAACCAAGATAGAAAAGATTTCTTATGTTATTCTGTTCCACAAGTAGATACCATACCACAAGCACCAGTTATTGTTTCAGAATTATTTAATGCAAGGCAGACACCTACAGGATTTTCTATGCAGACTCGACCGATGTCTATGGCAGATAAAGACAATTTCCAGAAATGGTGGGGAAGTATGCCAACTAACAACTTTAATACGTTTACACATTGGTTTTTGAGGGGAGCAGATAGAGCTAAAAAAGGAGGTCTTAACTTAGAGGAATGGACAGAACTGTTAGAATACGCTATGGGTCCTTTGGCTAGTAGACTATTGGGATTTAATAACAGTGTGTCTGATCAGGCAGGAAGAATTGCTGCAACTAATTTCTATCTACTTAGCATAGAGAAAGAAATAGCAAATATTACCATGAGGCCAACAGATGGTCCTAGAGAGGTAGCTCAAAGGATATTTTTTTGGTGCACTCTACGACAACCTCAACAGCCTCTAGTGCTGGGCTCACCAGAACATATAGCAAAAGTAATGGAAGCCCTTCCCCGGGAGTGTCAAGAATTTGTCAGGCTTTTTGATCCAACACCAACAGACTTGGAAATGGTACTAACTAGAGCTGATAAGTGGTGGATCAAGCATCCTTTCACAGAACAGGCCTGCTCTGTTTCAGCTGTAAGAACATTTAAGGTCGAGTCTGGTAGAGATATAGATGGTAAATGGAGAAACCAGACGTGGGATGTACCCCAGAACAAGAAGGATGATCAAAACTGGAGACCAAAACAGAACCTTGACAAAAGATGGAGAGATCCACCTAGGGACTATAGGAATAGGGATAGCAGCAACTGGAGGGCTAATCAGGAGGGAGAGAGAAATGGTAACATGGGCTATTGGGAACTCAGAGACAGAAGGATAGGATAGAAGAGGAAAATCACATACTTAAAAACAAGGTAGCTGAGTCAGAGAGGAAATTGAAGGAAAGTGAGGCAAAGATGCAATATAGTGTTATAAAAGAGGGACGGAGTAGAAGTGAGTCACAATGACAAATCCCAACCCCTGCACCTCAGCATCTCATTCACTCAGCTAATTTAACCATGGATGAGGCAGGTCGGCCTACCATTTATACAGTCATCGCAGGGGTAGGGAAAAATATGTTGGTAGATACAGGAGCAGCAGTTACAATGACCAACAGGGTCAAAAATGGGGATTCTTCAGTAAGTATGATGGGAGTTACTGGGAATCCACAGGAGGTTAGAGCAGGTCTAATTGATGTAGCAGTTGGAGAAAAAACAATACAAGTAGAAGCAATAGTGGGTTGGCCAGAGGAAATATTGGGAATAGAAGCTTTAAAAAAAGGAAATTTCATTGTAGATCTTGCCAATTTTTGTTTGTGGAAGACAGAAAAGGTGAATCAGGTAAGTACAGAGTTGACGAAAGGGGTTGTGCTCCCAATGGCATATATTGTCTCTCCGATAAAAAGTCTGGAAAAAAACAAACTGAAACTAGACGGACAACCAGAATGGCTGCAGAAGCTAATCCAAGACATACCTGTTTGGGCTACAGATAAATTAGACTGTGGAAGAATGAAAGGAATGGTCTTGTTGGAAGGAGGAGACCCACAATGGCAAAAGCAATATCCAGTCTCAAGAGAATCAGTGGCATCAATCACAGAGATGATAGAAATGCTGGAGAGACGTGGAATAATTAAATCTGGAAATGGGTATGCATGTAACTCACCATGTTGGCCTGTGAGAAACGCTGTGTTAAAAGGGAATGGTGATGAAAAAGCAGCCTCATCATGGAGACTTACCATTTATTACAGGGCCGTGAACAAACTTGCAAAAAGATATTTTTTATTTTTTTGTTTGTGTATGTATATGTTTCTAATGATGGAATCTAGTGTTCCCACAGAGCAAGACTGTATAAGAATGAAGATGCGTGTCAACAGAAGATTGTGGTGGATCCTTGTTACAGGATGGATAAGTATAAGCTGTATCACAGTAGGAATGGGGAGACAGGCAATAAGGCCAGAAGATACCGCAAATAAGGGAGAGAGTTTGAAAAGATTGGAGTTACATTATGTTCATGCAGATAGATTTATTTGGCCCAGGGAATTGGAAGTAAAAGAGGGTGGAGGGTTACAAGTAAACATTATTTTGCCACATAATAGTACCAGGGGATTAGCTCTTAGAGCTCCAATAAAAAGTATAGAGGGACATAACTGGGAATTGGTTATAAGATATGGACAGATAATGAATACAGGAAACTTTAAAGGAAGGACTAAAATAACAACAAAGGTACAAGGGAGGTTTACAAATACTACAGTAGTAGTGAGTAACTTAACATTAGAAGAAGGTGGAGAATGGGACGCTGCAGTTATAGCTGCCCAGCCTGACCTAGAGGAATTCTGCAATTTTGATACTGGAAAGGGGTGTGTTCTAACAATAGATGAAGTATTTGTCTCTGTAAAGGAGCTGCAACGTTGTAAAGATCAGAAGAAGGTACCATGGCCAATAGGCGGATTGGTGGTGGTACCAACACATGAAACAGTTGTGCAAGGGGTTGGGTGGACTTACTACCCAATAATTCTAAATTTTAATGATTTCTCTATTCCTCCAAAGTGCCCGGAATCACAGCGGCGGTGGTTTAAGCAAAGTATACAAGAGACCATCATTGAGTGGACCGGAGCAGGGAGTCGAGAAAAACGGGACACACTTGCAGCCCTTTTAGGAGGAGTCGGAACTGGATTGGGAGTATGGAATTCAGCAGACATCATTGGACTGAACAGCAGGATAAACTCCCTTACTGATGGCATGGGACATGCTATGAAAACAGGTGGAGTAGCTGACTCCCTTATAGTGAGTAGACTGACAGACAATGTTGATGACATACACACCATTGCCAACAACCTGCATCTAGTTGAGGAAAATATTGCTTCCATTGCTAACAGCATTAAGAATGAAATAGTGGGAACTGCCATTTTCTGTTCTATGATTGGAGGAAAGCTGTTGGCAGATTTAAAGGAAACTATTAAAGACATCCAGGAAAACAAGTGGGCAAGACAAATCAATGCAACAAGGATTATCACGTCATTGAAAAGAAAAGGAGTGGACATCACTGAGGACAATCTTAAATACAGCTATATTGAAGGCCCAGATCAATGGATGCCACATGGACTACAATCTGGGACAATAGGACTAATCCTGGCAATTCCTCGTTGGGAGGGGCAGGCAGAGCAACTGAACTTTATACATAGCATTGGCACGTTAAGTGACAAGCAACACTTCCCATCAAAAAGACTGGCCACTATTACAGGATTGGAGATGGATGAAAGCTGTTGCAGGAAATCTCAACACCAATGGCTGTGCAGTTGTGTTTGGGAGAAAGGAGCTGAGGAGGATGGCTGGGTGCAGTTGATAAAAGAAAACCTGGTGCAAGAGGTGATCCGCATAGGGGACATTGCATGCTTTATAGGCCACTCTGAATATAGGACAGTTGATGAAATATGTTTGGTGGAAGAAGGGTCTTGTATCATGGTAACCACTACTATACATGTAGGAACTCATACACTATTTCCATCAAGAAACCTTACCACTGAAATGATCAATTTTACTGCAAATGCAGATTGGACAAATTTGACAATGAAGCTTTTTCCCCCAATTCCAAAGCTTACCTTGGAACTTCATGAGTTAGTAAAACGTACCAAACAACAACTACACCCCATCAGCTTACTGCTGGAACAACAAAAAAAGGAAATAGAAATTAGTACAAAAAACGTTGAGCATCCCTGGTGGGGAATTCTTACCAATGCAGAGACACATCCAGTCCTACGAACACTGTCGCTGGTACTCATGTTCATTAAAGTATTAACGACAATTATAATAATATACTTTTGTGTGGCAATGAAACAAATGAGGAAGAAACTTGCAAGGAGGATATACAGGGTGTGCAGAATTATTAGGTAAGTTGTATTTTTGAGGATTAATTTTATTATTGAACAACAACCATGTTCTCAATGAACCCAAAAAACTCATTAATATCAAAGCTGAATATTTTTGGAAGTAGTTTTTAGTTTGTTTTTAGTTTTAGCTATTTTAGGGGGATATCTGTGTGTGCAGGTGACTATTACTGTGCATAATTATTAGGCAACTTAACAAAAAACAAATATATACCCATTTTAATTATTTATTTTTACCAGTGAAACCAATATAACATCTCAACATTCACATATATACATTTCTGACATTCAAAAACAAAACAAAAACAAATCAGTGACCATTATAGCCACCTTTCTTTGCAAGGACACTCAGAAGCCTGCCATCGATGGATTCTGTCAGTGTTTTGATCTGTTCACCATCAACATTGTGTGCAGCAGCAACCACAGCCTCCCAGACACTGTTCAGAGAGGTGTACTGTTTTCCCTCCTTGTAAATCTCACATTTGATGATGGACCACAGGTTCTCAATGGGGTTCAGATCAGGTGAACAAGGAGGCCATGTCATTAGATTTTCTTCTTTTATACCCTTTCTTGCCAGCCACGCTGTGGAGTACTTGGACGCGTTTGATGGAGCATTGTCCTGCATGAAAATCATGTTTTTCTTGAAGGATGCAGACTTCTTCCTGTACCACTGCTTGAAGAAGGTGTCTTCCAGGAACTGGCAGTAGGACTGGGAGTTGAGCTTGACTCCATCCTCAACCCGAAAAGGCCCCACAAGCTCATCTTTGATGATACCAGCCCAAACCAGTACTCCACCTCTACCTTGCTGGCGTCTGAGTTGGACTGGAGCACTCTGCCCTTTACCAATCCAGCCACGGGCCCATCCATCTGGCCCATCAAGACTCACTCTCATTTCATCAGTCCATAAAACCTTAGAAAAATCAGTCTTGAGATATTTCTTGGCCCAGTCTTGACGTTTCAGCTTGTGTGTCTTGTTCAGTGGTGGTCGTCTTTCAGCCTTTCTTACCTTGGCCATGTCTCTGAGTATTGCACACCTTGTGCTTTTGGGCACTCCAGTGATGTTGCAGCTCTGAAATATGGCCAAACTGGTGGCAAGTGGCATCGTGGCAGCTGCACGCTTGACTTTTCTCAATTCATGGGCAGTTATTTTGCGCCTTGGATTTTCCACACGCTTCTTGCAACCCTGTTGACTATTTTGAATGAAACGCTAGATTGTTCGATGATCACGCTTCAGAAGCTTTGCAATTTTAAGAGTGCTGCATCCCTCTGCAAGATATCTCACTATTTTGGACTTTTCTGAGCCTGTCAAGTCCTTCTTTTGACCCATTTTGCCAAAGGAAAGGAAGTTGCCTAATAATTATGCACACCTGATATAGGGTGTTGATGTCATTAGACCACACCCCTTCTCATTACAGAGATGCACATCACCTAATATGCTTAATTGGTAGTAGGCTTTCGAGCCTATACAGCTTGGAGTAAGACAACATGCATAAAGAGGATGATGTGGTCAAAATACTCATTTGCCTAATAATTCTGCACTCCCTGTATAATGATGAAATTGAAATGTTTTTTTTTTGTCTTTTTCCTCTTCTTTCTCTCTCTCATACATTCTTCAATAAAGTTTTACATTGCACATACATAAACATTTATCACACACTCTCACCTAAATTCTATAAGTTCTGTTTTTGTGTAATATGTGGATTGACAGCCATAGGAAAGTACAGGAGAACTTATGTCGCTGAGGGAACTATTCCGGAGGGACGGTGGGTTGAATTTCTCCTGTATATCAGGTTTTTGCTCCCACTAGGTTCTCCTGTACTAGAGGGATAACTAGAAAACTGAGCAACATAGAAGAAGAAAAAGTGAGGGAATGTGGTAACTTTTCTTTCATTGCATGGGGGTTTATCTTCCTTTCGGGACCTCCTTGGGCAGGTCTAGGTGGGAGGGCTGGGAGTTTTTGCTTCCCTCCCACAATTGCTGGAGGAAGTGATGCATGGACAGGGTATATAACTGTTGCTCCCTGTTCTTCCTTGGTGGATGTGATGGTGATGGCCTAACCGTGGGTGAGATCAAGCGTGTGGGGAAGGGGATTACTATATAGGTAGATAGATTTAAAAAGGGTTGTTGCTCCATGGGTCTGGGCTGTGTGTTTGTGATACATTTATAGTATTGTGTTGTTGCCTTTTAATAAATAACTTTTAATGTAGACGAACCTTGTGTAATATATATATATTAATTTGGTGATACACCACACCTTCAACTGACCACTATGACACTAACAGACTGCAGCATTTTTGAACCAATCAATAAAGCTATTAATTTCTAGACAAAGGAATCATGTGACTTTTGATCAGATAACATTTTTAAATATATACTTGTACACTGCCATTTTGAAATAGAGCGCTTTGAGAATTATTATACAGAAACACAGTGTCTGTGTCTTATTTCTCTGGGATGTGTACATCCAACACTAAGGAACAGATATCTAACTCAGACTGTTGTGGTCTGATCTAAATCAATTGTATGAACTTCAAAGGATGAGAATTGGAGGGATGGGACAGGGGGTAAGAGGTGAAAAGTACAGCGAGTGGAAAGCAATACACCCACACCACCACCTTGTTTATTCCCAGGTCTAGGTGTGTGGCTGAGGTGAAAGCCACCATGAGAAAGTGCTGCAGGGGTGGTAGTGTCTGAGGATGAGAGCCAGGTTTCCATAAGAGCCAGTAGATTCAGGGACTTGGAGATGAATAAGTCGTGAGTTTAAGTGAGTTTATTGCAGATAGACCGTGCTTTCCAGAGGGCACTGTAGAAAGGTAGAGAAGAAGGTTTGTGACATGTGATGGATATCAGATTCTGGGTGTTACGGGTGTTTGCTGGCCTTGAACCAGAGCATAGCTGACAGCAAGTGGAGATGAGTGAGGGGACTGGGTTCGGCAAAATATCTCCTGAGAATCAGGAGTGAAAGGGAGAGAAGGTGGGACTGGGACTTACAGTGCTGTTTCTGCTTGTGAGTGTTAGGGAGGGGATGAGATTGTGACTGGAGGAGGGAGAGGAGCTCATGGGAGCAAAGAAGAGGAGAGCAATGAAGCTGAGATGGTAATATTGTTGGGGACGTAATATGGAGAGGCTGCAAAGGAAAGTCTGAGAGAGAGGCAGTAGGTTATAAGAAAGAGGAAACAGTGAGAAAGCATCGTGACAGTGTGTAAGCTCAGGAGAAAGATAGGATGATTGTTTGATTGTGGGGGTAAGAATTATTGCCCTAAGATATAAAAGTTGTAGTGATATAGATTCAGGAGCATGGGAAGCGAGTGTGATGAGGTTAATCAGAATGACAGTGGTGGGTGAGTATCCAAGAGACTTTATTAATTCGATTTTAGCAGGTGATGTTAAATGAGCCGGTGCAAATCATGTGAGTTTCTATAAATTAAGGTAATGCAAGGGTGGGTGGGAGTGGGGCCGGGAGGGAGGGCAGAGAGATCAGTTAGTTGTTAGTGTACAGAGTGAAGGGATAGGAGGTCTGAAGTGACTGCTGTGATGAGAGACGGACATAAAGTCTAAGCATTGAATATGCATATAAGAAGACCATTTATTACAGGTGTGAAGTAGTAAAATAGTTATGAGCTTGCCAAATCTTATCACTGGGATTTTTGCCCATTCCTCCTTGCAAAACTGCTCCAGCTCCTTCAAGTTGGATGGTTTGCACTTGTGAACAGCAATCTTTAAGTCTGACCACAGATTTTCTATTGGATTAAGGTCTGGGTTTTGACTAGGCCATTCCAACACATTTACATGTTTCCCCTTAAACTACTCAATTGTTGCTTTAGAAGTGTGTTTTTGGTTATAGTCTTGCTGGAAGGTGAACCTCTGTCCTAGCCTCAAAATCATGCACAGAGTGGTACAGGTTTTGCTCAAGAAAATCCCTGTATTTAGCACCATCCAACTTTCCCTCAACTCTGACGAGTTTCCCCGTCCCAGCTGCTGAAAAGCATCACCACAGCATGATGCTGCCACCACCATGTTTCACTGTGGGGATGGTGTTCTTTGGGTGATGTGATGTTTTGGGTTTGTGCCAGACATAGCATTTTCAAATAGCAAAGCAAGGAGGGCCCTGTCTTTGAGCTAGGAATCCAATGTCCATGGTGCATTGCCAAAGTACTTAGGATAGAAACTCGCAGACTTACAAGCTAAGGTATAGTGAGTGGTAAAAGAGGGAGAGAGAGGTGTTAGGGTGGAAGGTGATACCCTTCTTTAAAGAGATGCGTTTTAAGTGAGGTTTTAAATGTTTTGAGGCAAGAGGATAATCTGGTGGAGCGAGGCAAGGAGTTCCAGAGACTAGGGGCAGCACAAGAAAAGTCCTGGAGGCGGGAGTGAGAGGAGGTGCCAAGAGTTGTAGAAAGAATAAGGTCATTAGCAGAACGAAGAGAGCGGGTGGGGGAGTATTGGAGATGAGAGCAGAGATGTAAGGGGGAGCATTATTGTTGAGGGCTTTGTAAGTTAGGGTCATGATTTTTAATTTTATTCTTGAGGCTAAGGGAAGCCAGTGGAGAGATTGACAGAGGGGTGATGCTGAGACTGAACGTTGTGTACGGAAGATGAGTCTAGCAGAGGCATTCATAATGGATTGACGTTGAGATAGTTGTGTGGTGGGTAGGCCAGCAAGAAGCAAGTTGCAGTAGTCCAGTCGAGAGATGATGAGAGAGTGTATAAGGATTTTAGTTGTGTCTTGTGTAAGAAAGTGGCTAATTCTGGAGATGTTTTTTAGATGGAGAAGACAAGATTTAGTTAGTGATTGTATGTGAGGTATGAAAGACAGGGCAGGGTCCAGTAGAACCCCAAGACAACGGACTTAAGAGGTGGGTGTGATGATATACACAGAGAAAGAAAAAACGTTATTGGCTACAACAATCATACTACATGCGAAAGAGACTATGAGCTGCATTTCCGCCCACATTATCATGTTTATTTATTGCTTGTAATGAGGATTAGGCTTTGACTGTCACACTGATTATATTGACGATTTATTGATTTCTACACTTAATGCAGAGACATGGTGCAGTGGTTAAAAACATCTGCTTTAGAGGCTTTGACTTCAAACCCCTTTTTTTTAACATTAGCTTAATCAATGATTTTAAAAGCTTTATAACACCACCCATTTAAAGTCTATATAGACTTTTTGTTTTGGTAAAAATGTTTGCAAATGTATTTTTGCCTCACAGTGGAACTGCAATATGGATCTACAAATGCCTAAATATATAGCATAGTAGATCGTATTTTTCAACAAACTACTGTCTTCTCTTGTAAGAGTAAATTCCTTTAATTGTGTGATATATTTTCCCACTTATATTTATGCAGATACAAATTTGGCTGCCATATAAACAGTGAACCTTTCAAGCAAATATGTGTTCAGATCTTCACTAATAAGTTATTACAAAAGCTGCTATTTACAGATCTCTGTTTTTATTAACACCAAGGAAAAAAATAAATACAGAAAACATTTACTGTGTCAATATCTCAATAAGATATACATTTTGGATTTTATAGTACCGAATATCAAAATCACACACCAGTTCTAATATTTGAAAAATAGTTGTTCATAGCAGCAATGAAAGATTCACATTCCAGAAATCGGAGTAATTGATCAGTAATAATAATATTTTTAATTAACCACAAAATGTTTATGTCATTTTGTAAATACTGTGGTCTATTTTTTGTTATCTTTTACCCAGAGGGAAATCAGACTTAATGCACCAGCTTACACTTATTTCCTGGAATCCCATTTACACACATGCATCAATATACATATGTACATTGCATCAGCAGATGCACCTGCCAGGGAGTAAACAGCAATGATTGCACTCTAACACATACATAAAAACAAGGGCTTGATGGGGGATCAGAGAGGCTACTTAAAAAGATAAAATCTAAGTTCAGTGTTTTTTTTTTTTTAATAAAAGTTATTGTGACTTATACTATACTAACTCAACACTAGCAGCCTTATTAAATTGTGATTCGGCCAATTGCAAAGGGCTCTATGTAAGCACATAGCATATATTTTTACAGAAGTTTTTAGTTTGTGAAGACCTTGCTTTTGGATAGAAGTTCACTAACTAAAAACTTCTGTAAGAAAAAATGCTATGTGCTTATATAGAGCCCTATTCAAATGGCCAAATCACAATTTAATAAGGCTGTAAGTGTCTGCAGCACCTCTCTGTCAGTCACTCCACTGGCTTCTCAAAACCTCCAGAATAAAATTTTAAATCATTAACCTAATGTATAAAGCCCTCTTTGCTCAAAATACTCCTCCATCCTCCCCCTCTGTTCTGTTAATGACTTTCTTATTTCCTCCTCTCTTATCACTTCCTCTCACTCCCGCCTTCAGGGCATATCTCATGCTGCCCCTATGCTTTGGAACTTCTTGTCTCGCTCCACTAGACTATCCACCTGCTTCACTCCACCAACCTCACTAAAAACACATCTGTTTAAAGAAGCTTATCACCTTCAGCCGGTTTGTTGTCCCCCAACATCGACCCCCACCCAACTCCGCCCCATGCCCCCAACTCCGCCCCAACTTCATCCCCCATGCCCCAACTCCACCCCCTGAAAAAAATGAGCAACTCCCTCTCCTTCTCGCTCTTTTTCACACCCACACTCTCTCTCTCTCCTTCACCCACACTTTCTCTCTCTCTCCTTCACACCCACTCTCTCTCTTCTTCACACACACTCTCCCTCACACACACTCTCTCTCTTCTTCACACACACACTCTCTCTCTCCTTCACCCACACACACTTTCTCTCTCTCCTTCACACATACACACTCTCTCTCCTCCACAAACACTCTTTCTCTCTCCTTCACACACACACTCCCTCTCTCCTTCACACACACACACACTCTCTCCTTCACACACACACACACTCTCTATCTCTCCACACACACACACTCCCTCTCTAATTCACACACACACACTCTCTCTCTCTTTTTCACACACACACACACACACACTCTCTCTCTCTCTCTCTCCTTCACACATACATGCTCCCTCTCTCTCCCCTTCACACACTCTCTCTCTCTCTCCTTCACACACACACACTCTCTCCCTCTCTCCTTCACATACACACACACACACTCCCTCTCTCCTTCACACACACACACTCTCTCCCTCTCTCCTTCACACAAACACACACACTCCCTCTATCATTCACATACACACATTCTCTCTCTCCTTTATACACTTCCTCTCTCCTTCACACACACTCTCTCTATCTTCTGTCTTTCTCCTTCTCTGTCTCCCTCTCACCCCCCATTTGTCTCCCCCCTCTTTGTCTTCCCGCTTCCCTTTTGCCTTCACCCCCTTTGTCTCCCCCCTACTCCCTTTGCCTCTCCCCCCTCCCTTTGTCTCTCCCCTCTGCCCTGTCTCTTACCTTAATGATGCCGTTGTTCCACATGTCCGCGGTCTGGTGGCTTCTCCTCCAGACAGCTCCTCCTCTTCCCTGCAAGCAGAGGAGATTTCTGGGATCCGTGCAGGCAGAGCAGAAAGCATGGGGGTGGAGAGGCACAGTGGAGAGCAGGGACTGGTGAGGTGGAATGGGGGAATGGGGGAAGGGGCAGGAGGGCCATCTGGACACACCTCTCGCTCCTCCTATTCCTACAGTAAGCAGCAGCCCAGCGCAGCCCTGGCTAAACACATTACACAGGCTGTGTTGCCGCCCATAGCAACCTGAATGCCCGGGGCGAGCCGCCCCTGGTGCCCCTGTCAGCTACGCTACTGCCTTCAACCTTAATTTGCACAATACATCTATCTTTAGTTTCTAAGTTTGCGAGTTTTCAATCTTGCCAAGTGCTTTATGGAAAGTTCTGTGTACGTATGATTTTAGGCTCAAAGACAGGGCGCTCAATTTTTTTCCATTGTGTTAATATTATTTTTTACTTGCCCTTTTATAGCGCTACAGAATATGTTAGCGATTTACAAATAAAGGAACTATAGATCCCTACATGTCTTTCCATGGAACAACCAGCTTGTGTTTTTAAAGCATGTTTCTAAATGTGTGAAAGAAAATATGGGGTTAGAGTGTCCCTTTAAATGCTTTTTCTCAATAATAAATAAATAAATTAGACACATAGCTCTAATTTATTTGGTGGTAAGATGTGTGTACATTTCCCTTGCAAAATAAAGCTGCAAATAATTTGTGGTTTGTATTCATATTATAATCTCTCTATATCCTATATTTTACGTATAATGGTGTGGTTAGCAATAAGATAATAACAGGATGTAGAGAGCTTGAGTAAAATAAAGCATTTGTACACACTGATTGCTAATAATATATGCACTCCAGAAAACCATCTCTGTCCATTATCTATTGAGGCTTACTAGAAAATACATCATCCTGATACACCCACTACCTACTTCAACTAATTTACACCAGTGTTTCACTATGGAGATTGCAAGTCATCTAGACAAAATGATTTCAGAATGTAAAAAATTACAACCTCTAATTTATTACCTTTTATATGCAATTATGCTGCTGTGAAATCTAACATTTTTAGTTCTTATAATCAGTTTCTTGAGGTCGGAGGAATTTTCTGTCTGCACAATAGGAATACAGCATCTATTACTGCAAGTGATTTGAACATGGTTCATGGAAAGCACATCAGTTTACAAGGACCATGGATGTATTTAGGTTTTATACTGGCCAAAGCTATTCAGATTTGTGCCTCCCCCGCCCCCCCCCCCCCCTCCCAATGCCCCACTTGCAGCTCATCCTTTCCCCTTTCTATATCTCAAACCATATGTTTATGTATATACAATTGTGCTCAAAAGTTTGCATACTTTGGCAGAAATTGGGAAATTTGGGCATTTATTTTGAAAATATAACAGCGTGCAGTCTTTTGTAATAGTTGTCTATGAGACCCCTACTTCTTGCAGGTGATATAGCAGCCCATTCGTTGTTGCAAAATGCCTTCAGGTAATGCAAAGTCTTTGGTCATCTTGCATGAGCCGCATGTTTGAGATCTCCCCAGAGTGGCTCGATGATATTAAGATCAGAAGTAGAGATGTCGCAAATAGTTCGCCGACGGACTGTTCCCGGCGAACATAGCATGTTCGCGTTCGCGGCGAACTGCGAACATATGCGATGTTCGATCCGCCCCCTATACTTTATCATTGAGCAAACTTTGACCTTGCAACTCACAGTCAGCAGACACATTCCAGCCAATCAGCATCATACCCTGCCTTCCAGACCCTTCTACCTCATGGACAGCAGCCATTTTGGAATCATAACTAACTTGCAGTCTTACTGAGAGGAGGCTGAGTGTAGGTGATACTGCATCAATAGGGAAAACCATAGCTAGGCTACTGTACACAGTGTGCAATACAGTCCTGAAGGACTCTTTTGATCTCTGCTGCAAGGACACCCCTGTGTCTCTTCCCCCCTTATCATCATCCTCCCCTCACCTTAGCACCCAACCCTAACACCCCTCACACTTATCCCTAACACCTAACCCTAACATCCCTCCCCCTAACACCTAACCCTAACACCCCTTACACTTATACCTAACACCCCTACCCTAACACCTAACCCTAACACCCCTCACACTTATCCCTAACACCCCTTACCCTAACCCTAACACCCCTCACACTTATCCCTAACACCCCTTACCCTAACCCTAACACCCTCACACTTATCCCTAACACCTAACCCTAACATCCCTCACCCTAACACCTAACCCTTACACCCTTACACTTAACCCTAACACACCTCACCCTAACCCTAACACCCCTCACACTTATCCCTAACACCCCTTACCCTAACCCTAACACCCCTCACACTTATACCTAACACCTAACCCTAACATCCCTCACCCTAACACCTAACCCTAACACCCCTCACACTTATCCCTAACACCCCTTACACTAACACCCCTCACACTTATCCCTAACACCCCTCACCCTAACACCTAACCCTAAAACCCCCTTACACTTATCCCTAACAGCCCTTACCCTAACACCTAACCCTAACATCCCTTACCCTAACACCCATCACACTTATCCCTAACACCCCTTACCATAACCCTAACACCCCTCACACTTATCCATAACACCCATCAACCTAACACCTAACCCTAACATTCTCACACTTATCCCTAAGACCTAACACCCCTCACACTTATTCCTAACATGCCTCACCCTAACACCTAACCCTAATACCCCCTTACACTTATCCCTAACAGACCTTACCCTAACACCTAACATCCCTTACCCTAACACCCATCACACTTATCCCTGTGTCTCTTGCCCTCCTTATCATCAAGGGAGGGGGGAGGATGATGAGGGAGGGGGGAAGAGACACAGGGGAGGATGATGAGGGAGGGGGGAAACAGACCCAGGGAAGGATGATGAGGGAGGGGGTAAAGAGATACAAGGGAGGGTGATGAGGAAGGGGGGAAAGAGACACAGGGGGGGATGATGAGGGAGGGGGGGAAGAGACACAGGGGAAGATGATGAGGGAGGGGGAAAAGAGACACAGTGGAGGATGATGAGGGAGGGGGAAAGAGATACAGGGGAGGATGATGGAGGTGGGAGGATGATGAGGGAGGGGGGATGAGACACAGGGGAGGGTGATGAGGAAGGGGGGAAAGAGACACAGGGGAGGATGATGAGGGAGGGGGTAAAGAGATACACGGGAGGATGATGATGGAGGGGGATGTCAGGTTATTTATGCCCTTTATGGATTAAAACCAGACTCTGCATCAACTATGTAATTTTCCGTGGGAGTTTTGACATGGATCCCCCTCCAGCATGCCACAGTCCAGGTGTTAGTCCCCTTAAAACAACTTTTCCATCACTATTGTGGCCAGAAAGAGTCGCTGTGGGTTTTAAAATCCGCCTGCCCATTGAAGTCTTTGTCGGTTCGCCGGGTTCGCCGGTTCGCGAACATTTGCGGCGGTTCGAGTTCGCGGTTCGCAAACCAAAAATGTTATGCTCGCGACATCACTAATCAGGAGACTATGATGGCCACTCCAGAACCTTCACCTTTTTCTATAGTAACCACCGAAGAGTCAACTTGGCCTTGCGTTTAAGGTCATTGTCATGCGGAAAAGTCCAAGAGCTTCCCATGCGCAGCCTTTGTGCAGAAGAATGCAAATTGTCTGCCAGTATTTTCTGATAACATGCTGCATTCATCTTGCCATCAACTTTCACAAGATTCCCTGTGCCTTTAGAGCTCAAACACCCCCTAAACATCAGTGAGCCACCACCATGCTTCACAGTGGGGATGGTATTCTTTTTACTTTAGGCCTTGTTGACCCCTCTCCAAACATAGTGCTTATGGTTGTGACCATAATGCTCTATTTTGGTCTCGTCACTCCAAATGACAGTGTACCAGAAGCTGTTAAGTGTGTCAAGGTGTTGTCGGGCATATTCTAACCGGGCTATTTTTGTGGCATTGGCGCAGTAAAGGCTTCTTTCTGGCATCTCGACCATGCAGCTCATTTTGTTCAAGTATTATCGTATTGTGCTCCTAGAAACAACCACGCTGTCTTTTTCCAAAGCAGCCTGTATTTCTCCCGAAGTTATCTGTGAGTTTTTCTTTGCATTCTGAACAATTCTTCTGGCAGTTGTGGCTGAAATCTTTCTTGGTCTATCTGACCTTGGCTTGGTATCAAGAGATCCCCGAAATTTCCACTTCTTAATAAGTGATTGAGCAGTACTGACTGGCATTTTCAAGGCTTTGGATATCTTTTTATATCCTTTTCCATCTTCATGAAGTTTAATTACCTTGTTACGCAGGTCTTTTGATAGTTCTTTACTGCTCCCCATGGCTCAGTATCTAGCCTGCTCAGTGCATCCACGTGAGAGCTAACAAACTCATTGACTATTTATACACAGACACTAATAACAATTTAAAAAGCCACAGGTGTGGGAAATTAACCTTTAGTTGCCATTTTAACCTATGTGTGTCACCTTGTGTGTCCAAATATTAAATGGTATGTAAACTTTTGATAAGGGCCATTTGGGTTATTTCTGTTATCATTATGATTTAAAAATGAGCCAAACAACTATGTGATAATAAATGGCTTCATATGATCACTATCCTTCAATAAAATAATTTTTTTCATCATCATTCATATTTTCAAAATAAATGCCAAAATTTCAAAATTTCTGCCAGTGTATGCACACTTTTGAGCACAACTGTAGATGGTATGTCAGAAAGTGTCACGTAAACTCACAGTCAGAAATATATTTACATTTACAGCACTACACTTTCAGACAAGCTGATGCCCCCTGAAAATGTTCTGCCCTAGGCCTGAGCCTTGTGGTCCTAGGCAAAAACAAGCATGTATCACCTGAAAAATGTAAAGAAAGATGTAAATATTTGTATTTGTTTTTTCATTCTAAAACATTTTGCTCATTGTTAATTTTAGTTATTCAAAGGATCATGTAGGAAAAAAATAATAGGTTATAATTCAGTTGTTCCTACAAAAACAACTTCATAAACGAAAGTAGTGATTTAAATACCTCAAGCACTGAAACTAATATTAAAATAAATTCCTTAAAATATATTCTAATGTAAGTTCCATGTAAAAGGATGTTCAAAAATATGCTTTAAGAAGAGAAAAACTAATTCCATGCATGTTAAAGAGATGTTTTTTGTTAAACTATGTGACTTAAAGGGACATGAAAGGTTTCTGGATTTCACTAGGATTATAATATACCTATGGATCTATTTACTTAAGGTACCTTATTTTATTAAGTAATGCTTGAAAGTTCTGTATTTTTTCTGCCTAAAATCATACAACTTTTACCTGTTTGTCACCTCATGCAGCTCCCGAATACACAAACTATGAAGTGCAGTGTTTCAAATTAGCCAGTCAGTGACCACTTTCCAAGGAGCATATTACAGAATGTTAAAACTAAATGGTTACTAGGAGACACTACACACCCTCTACTTAGAAGTACACTGTCTTCATGAGTTGCAGTGTAGAAAAACAGTTATGAACTATTTGTAAGATTTTAGGCATAAAAAGGAGCTTTTAGGAACTTCTTAATAAAATAAAGCACATAAAAATAGGTATATTATATTCCTAGTGAAATTAATATTATCCCCCTCAGATGAACTTTAATGTAACATTTACACTTTGCTAACTTCTAAGAAGTCTCCACGGTAATAGAACCTTACCATCTCAAACCTGGTCTCTCTCTTGTAGGATGCCATATTTCACAGCTGTAACCTAAGGCCACACCTACAGGGAGCAGCATCATACTACCAGTGCAATGCTTCTTAGACACACAGCATGTCATGTATGCTTGCTAACAACCATTGTTTACCAGATTTGTTACAATGGAGGGGAA
Organism: Discoglossus pictus; assembly: GCA_027410445.1. Classification (NCBI taxonomy): domain Eukaryota; kingdom Metazoa; phylum Chordata; class Amphibia; order Anura; family Alytidae; genus Discoglossus; species Discoglossus pictus. Next base: position 298,992,356 of record CM050166.1, on the reverse strand, counting down.
CCTGCATGTTTTAACTGATTCTGCTGCAAGTGAACATTCCTTAGTGCAAGGGTTTTCAGTGTATAATAGTTCATAAAATAAAAGTATTTAGTTTTTTACTTTCTAAAAACATTTTTACATGTTTATGTCTAGACTTGACTTGCCAACTAATTGGTTAACACAGGAAGAAATCCAAAAGTGGTTGAAAAAAATAAATGTTAATAAATTCCCGGGTCCTGATGGAATACATCCAACGGGTACTAAGGGAACGGGGTTCTGTAATAGCCAAACCATTATATTTAATTTTTCAAGATTCACTCAACAGAGGGTCACTACCAGATGATAGGAGAAAAGCAGATGTGATACCTATATTTAGAAACGGGGGTAAGAGCAAATCTGTGAAATTATAGACCAGTGAGCATCACTTCTGTAGTGGGGAAGCTTTTAGAAGGGTTAATAAGGGATAATATACAAGAATATGTCTATTTGAACAGGATTATAAGTAGGAGTCAACATGGATTTACGAGGGATAGGTCATGTCAAACAAATCTAATTAGTTTCTATGAGGTGGTTAGTAGGAACCTGGATCAAGGCAACTCAGTGGATGTAGTCGTTTTGGATTTTCCAAAGGCTTTTGATACAGTGCCACATGGGAGACTATTGCAGTAAATATCTGCTCATGGATTGAAAGCTGGCTAAAAGACAGGAAGCAAAGGGTTGTTGTAAATGGAACATACACAGACTGGACTAATGTGATAAGTGAGGTTCCCCAGGGTTCAGTATTAGGTCCTCTCCTTTTTAACATATTTATTAATGACTTAGAGGTGGGATTGGAGTGTGGTGTCTCCATTTTTGCTGATGACACGAAGTTGTGCAAGGTAATTAAACCAGATAATGATGTGCTTTCCCTCCAAAGGGATTTACATAAAATTGAAGAATGGGCATCTAAATGGCAGATGAGATTTAATATGAAAAAATGTAAAGTTATGCAACTGGGAAGGAAAAATAGCCATGCAATTTATAATCTTAATGGAGCAAATCTAGGTGTATCAGATATTGAAAGGGATTTGGGAGTGCTTGTGGACAACCACCTTGGTAACAGTGCTCAAAGCGAAGCAGCAGCTGCAAAGGCAAATAAAATATTAGCATGTATTAAGAAGGGTATAGAAGCCAGAGAAGCAAATATAATTCTGCCACTATACAAATCTCTAGTACGCCGTCATTTGGAATATGGAGTACAATTTTGGGCACCACTTCATAAAAAGTACATTTTAGAGCTGGAAAAGGTACAGAGGAGGACAACAAAACTAATAAGGGGAATGGAGGGGCTAAGTTATGAAGAAAGACTAACCAAATTAAACGTATTTTCTCTAGAAAAAAGGCGTCTAAGAGGAGATATGAATACCTTATATAAATACATCCAGGATCAGTATAAAGGGAGCTTTTTGTGCCAAGAGGTTTTCAACTGACAAGAGGACATTCCTTGAGGTTAGAAGTAAAAAGATTCCACCTTAAAGAAAGAAAAGGGTTCTTCACAGTAAGGGTGGTTAATCTGTGGAATTCTCTGCCAGAGGAGGTGGTGACAGCTGATTCGATATATAACTTTAAAAGGGTACTGGATTTATTTCTAATTAAAAAGGGAATTCAGGGTTATCATGGATAATTAGAGAGGCAGTATTGATTTTTTTAATACAACTAATTAATTAATAGTTAATCCGCATATTGCAGATCAGAGGAGATCTTAAAAGGTTGAACTTGATGGACTGAAAGTCTTTTTTCAACCTTAAATACTATGGCCCTCATTCAATTGCAATTTGGCCAATTGAATATGGGTCTAAATAAGCACATAACATATTTTTTTAAAGAAGTTTTTAGTTAGTAAACATCTATCCAAAAGCAAGGTTTTCACTAACTAAAAACGTATTTTAAAAAAATATGTTATGTGCTTATTTAGAGCCTTATTCAATTGGCCAAATCGCAATTGAATGAGGGCCTATGTAACTATGTAACTATGTAACATTGTACACATAGGCCATACAATAGCGTATATATACATATATACAAACATAGAACAATTCAAGGTTATCATGGATAATTAGAGAGACAGTATTGATCCAGGGAGAAATCCGATCGTCAGTATCTGGGGGTCAGGAGGGAATTATTATTTTTTTCCCTTTGAGACGATTGGCTAAGTCTTATTCAGGTTTTTTTTTTTCTGTTTGCCTTTCTCCGGATTAATTAATAATAAAAAAATTAAAAAAATAATAATAATTAAATAATTGATTAACAACTAATTAATTAATATTTAATCCGCATATTGCAGATCAGAGGAGATCTTAAACGGTTGAACTTGATGGACTGAAAGTCTTTTTTCAACCTTAATTACTATGTAACTATTTAACTAAGTCCTCCGAGTTTGGAAGGCCACAATGCCTCAACTGCTTGCCTCACTACGCGAGGCTTGCAAGCGTGATGACAAATGGCAGCTTGACAATTATAATATGTGATATATATATATACCCTTCTCTCTCATACTTCCCCTTCTCTCTCTCTTCCCTTCACTCTCCCCATCCCTTCTCACTCGCCTCTCTCTCCCTCCCACCTTCCTTCTCTCTCTTCTTTCTCTCCCTGTTCTCTCTCTCCCCTTCTCCCTCTCTCACCCCTACTCTCTCTCCCTTTTCTCTCTCTTCCTCTCTCTTATACCTCTATTGCCCTCTTTCTCTCCATCTCTCCCTCCCCTTCTCTCCATCTCTCTGCCTCCTCTCTCGCTCTCCCTCTGTCTCTCTCTGCCCCTCTCCCTCTATCTCTCCCCTTGTCACTCTCTCTCTTTCCTTCTATTCCCCTCCCTTCTCTCTGTCCTCTCTCTCTCCTCTCAGAGGTAGACTCAATTTTTAAGGTATAATCCCCATTTCCCCCATAGATTCTGCTACATAATCATTAATTAATGAGAAAGGTAGGCATATATAAAAAAAAAATCTGGATCAGTGGTACACAACTCTGGTCCTCAAGACACATCAAAGATGACAGGATAGGGATCTAAGGGTATCCTTGCTCAAGGCAGAAGTGCAAATCAGTTTCTAACACCTACGCTCATGAAGGAATAATCAAAAATCGTTTTTTGGAAGTGGATTTACCTTACAAGTAAAGGCTGATAAATTGCAGAGTGCACTAATTGTGCCCAGGTGAGAGGGGTGTGGCTTGACTGTTAAACTAATATATAAGGTTTGTGAGCTGTTTTGGGGTTGTTCGCAAGTGGATTTTCCTTGCAAGTAAAGGCTGATGAATTGCAGCGTGCACCAATTGTGCCCAGGTGAGAAGGCGGAAGTTAATATAAACAGGAGAAGGGGCGAACTTGTCAGCTTGCGAACATTTTCAGTATCAAGTGCAATTCTAGTAAAAGCATAGGAGTTTAAATAAAAGGAGGCACTTTAAAGAAAGGGGAGGGCAGATTTATAGTGCATGGTTCATACCTCTGTGAGCGGTGTGAGCATATTGCCTCTCTGGAAGCTCAAATTGGAGATCTGGAGAGGAGAACTGCAGCACTTAGTGATATTGCTCCACTGGAAAGGGGGTTGAAAAATGGGATCTAATTGGCATTACTGAAACGTGGTGGGATGAATCTCATGACTGGACTGTTAATCTGGATGGTTATAACCTATTTATGAAAGATGGAGGCAATGGTAAAAGAGGAGGAGGGATTTGTCTGTATGTTAAGCCTGAATTTAAGTCTATAGTCAGAGAAGATATTTATGGTGGACCTAGTGATAAAGTTAAATGTTTGTGGGTAGAGTTAAAAAGCGGAGCAGCAAATTCCAAAAGAATATTAGTAGGAGTATGCTATAAACCTCCAAATATAGCTGAAAGTGAGGAAATACAATTATTGTTACAGATTGGAAATGCAGCTAAGCATGGGCAAGTTTAATAATGGGAGATTTTAATTACCCAAAAATAAACTGGATAAATGAGACCAGCAGTTCATGTAAGGGGAGAAGGTTCTTGAGTACACTCAGGGATAATTATCTGGCCCAGGTTATACAAGAGCCTACTAGAAATGAAGCTATCTTAGATTTAGTCATCACAAATAATATTGATATAGTATCAAATGTTGGAATAGGGCAACCTTTGGGAAACATTGATCACAACACAGTCTCATTTGAGATTGAATTAAAAAAACAGCATTTTAAGGGGCCAACAAAAACTCTTAATTTTAATAGGGCAGATTTTAACGGTCTAAGGGCAGCAATACAAAGTATAGACTGGGACAGAGAACTTATAGGTAAAAACACTGAACATAAATGGACAACATTTAAATCCTTACTAATTATACAGACACATCGGCATATACCGTGTGGGAATAAAAGTAAAAGGAGCAAATCCTATCCATTGTGGCTTAACAGTGATTTAAAGATCAAGATATGGTGTAAAAAAACAGGCATTTAAATTATACAAACAAGAGGGGATAGAGACTGCTTTACGGGAGTACACGGAAATCAACAAGGCTTGCAAAAGCGCAATTAGATTGGCTAAAATAGAAAATGAAAAATTAAATGCAAAAAAGAGTAAGACTAAACCTAAAATATTGTTTAACTATATTAATCGGAAGAAGGCGAGGAAGGAAGCTACAGGAACATTAGAATGTGAAACAGGCCATCTGAAAATTAGTGACCAGGAAAAGGCAGATGAGCCAAATAGGTTCTTTTGTTCGGTATACACAAGGGAGGTACCAGTGGTTGCGACACTGCAACATAATGGGGCTACACTACCTTTGCCAACTAATTGGTTAACACAGGAAGAAATCCAAAAGTGGTTGAAAAAAATAAATGTTAATAAATTTCCGGGTCCTGATGGAATACATCCAACGGGTACTAAGGGAACGGGGTTCTGTAATAGCCAAACCATTATATTTAATTTTTCAAGATTCACTCAACAGAGGGTCACTACCAGATGACAGGAGAAAAGCAGATGTGATACCTATATTTAGAAACGGGGGTAAGAGCAAATCTGTGAAATTATAGACCAGTGAGCCTCACTTCTGTAGTGGGGAAGCTTTTAGAAGGGTTAATAAGGGATAATATGCAAGAATATGTCTATTTGAACAGGATTATAAGTAGGAGTCAACATGGATTTACGAGGGATAGGTCATGTCAAACAAATCTAATTAGTTTCTATAAGGAGGTTATTAGGAACCTGGATCAAGGCAACTCAGTGGATGTAGTCTTTTTGGATTTTCCAAAGGCTTTTAATACAGTGCCACATGGGAGACTATTGTGCAAACTAAGAGATACAGGAATTGCAGTAAATACCTGCTCATGGATTGAGAGCTGGCTAAAAGACAGGAAGCAAAGGGTTGTTGTGAAGGGAACATACTCCGATTGGACTAATGTGATAAGTGAGGTTCCCCAGGGTTCAGTATTAGGTCCTCTCCTTTTTAACATATTTATTAATGACTTAGAGGTGGGATTGGAGTGTGGTGTCTCCATTTTTGCTGATGACACAAAGTTGTGCAAGGTAATTAAACCAGATAATGATGTGCTTTCCCTCCAAAGGGATTTACATAAAATTGAAGAATGGGCATCTAAATGGCAGATGAGATTTAATATGAAAAAATGTAAAGTTATGCATCTGGGAAGGAAAAATAGCCATGCAATTTATAATCTTAATGGAGCAAATCTAGGTGTATCAGATATTGAAAGGGATTTGGGAGTGCTTGTGGACAACCACCTAGGTAACAGTGCTCAAAGCGAAGCAGCAGCTGCAAAGGCAAATAAAATATTAGCATGTATTAAGAAGGGTATAGAAGCCAGAGAAGCAAATATAATTCTGCCACTATACAAATCTCTAGTACGCCGTCATTTGGAATATGGAGTACAATTTTGGGCACCACTTCATAAAAAGTACATTTTAGAGCTGGAAAATGTACAGAGGAGGGCAACAAAACTAATAAGGGGAATGGAGGGGCTAAGTTATGAAGAAAGACTAACCAAATTAAACTTATTTTCTCTAGAAAAAAGGCGTCTAAGAGGAGATATGAATACCTTATATAAATACATCCAGGATCAGTATAAAGGGAGCTTTTTGTGCCTAGAGGTTTTCAACTGACAAGAGGACATTCCTTGAGGTTAGAAGTAAAAAGATTCCACCTTAAAGAAAGAAAAGGGTTCTTCACAGTAAGGGTGGTTAATCTGTGGAATTCTCTGCCAGAGGAGGTGGTGACAGCTGATTCGATATATAACTTTAAAAGGGTACTGGATTTATTTCTAATTAAAAAGGGAATTCAGGGTTATCATGGATAATTAGAGAGGCAGTATTGATTTTTTTTTATACAACTAATTAATTAATAGTTAATCCGCATATTGCAGATCAGAGGAGATCTTAAAAGGTTGAACTTGATGGACTGAAAGTCTTTTTTCAACCTTAAATACTATGGCCCTCATTCAATTGCAATTTGGCCAATTGAATATGGGTCTAAATAAGCACATAACATATTTTTTTAAAGAAGTTTTTAGTTAGTAAACATCTATCCAAAAGCAAGGTTTTCACTAACTAAAAACTTATTTTAAAAAAATATGTTATGTGCTTATTTAGAGCCTTATTCAATTGGCCAAATCGCAATTGAATGAGGGCCTATGTAACTATGTAACTATGTAACATTGTATACATAGGCCATACAATAGCGTATATATACATATATACAAACATAGAACAATTCAAGGTTATCATGGATAATTAGAGAGACAGTATTGATCCAGGGAGAAATCCGATCGTCAGTATCTGGGGGTCAGGAAGGAATTATTTTTTTTTTCCCTTTGAGACGATTGGCTAAGTCTTATTCGGGTTTTTTTTTTTTCTGTTTGCCTTTCTCCGGATTAATTAATAATAAAAAAAAAAAAAAAAAAAAAAAAAAATTAAATAATTGATTAACAACTAATTAATTAATATTTAATCCGCATGCTGCAGATCAGAGGAGATCTTAAACGGTTGAACTTGATGGACTGAAAGTCTTTTTTCAACCTTAATTACTATGTAACTATTTAACTAAGTCCTCCGAGTTTGGAAGGCCACAATGCCTCAACTGCTTGCCTCGCTACGCGAGGCTTGCAAGCGTGATGACAAATGGCAGCTTGACAATTATAATATGTGATATATATATATACCCTTCTCTCTCATACTTCCCCTTCTCTCTCTCTTCCCTTCTCTCTCCCCCTCCCTTCTCACTCGCCTCTCTCTCCCTCCCACCTTCCTTCTCTCTCTTCTTTCTCTCCCTGTTCTCTCTCTCCCCTTCTCTCTCTCTCACCCCTACTCTCTCTCCCTTTTCTCTCTCTTCCTCTCTCTTCTACCTCTATTGCCCTCTTTCTCTCCATCTCTCCCTCCCCTTCTCTCCATCTCTCTGCCTCCTCTCTCGCTCTCCCTCTGTCTCTCTCTGCCCCTCTCCCTCTATCTCTCCCCTTGTCACTCTCTCTCTTTCCTTCTATTCCCCTCCCTTCTCTCTGTCCTCTCTCTCTCCTCTCCCTCTTGTCTCTCCCCTCTCTCTCTTTCTCTCTCTCTTCCCCTCCCTTCTCTTTCTCTCTCCCCCTCTCTCTGTCTCTCTGTTTCTCCCTCTCTCTCCTTCCCTTGCCTTTCTCCCTCTCTCTCCCTCTCTCCCCCCTATTTATCTCCCACCTCTACCCCCTCTTTCTCGCCATCTCTTACTCTCTCTCTTCCCCTCTCTCTGTTTCTCGCTCTCTCTCTCTCCATGTCTCTCTCCCTATCACTTTCTCTCTTCCCCTCCCTTCTCTCTGTCCTCTCTCCTTCCCCTCCCTCTCTCACCCTCTCTTTCTCCCCTCCTGCTCTCCATCCCCCTCTCTCTCTCCCCATCTTTCTCTCCCTGTCTCTCTCTGTGTCACTCTCTTTCTTCACCTTCCTTTTCTTTCTCTCTCCCACCTCTATTTTCTCTCTTTCCTTGTCTCTTACCCCGTCCCCACTTCACTTACCTTCCTGCTCCCGGATGGTAGCTCCTCCCACTGCCGGCTCCTCCTCTCTTCCAGTGGAGAGAGCCGTTGCCGGGGAGGAGGAGGGAACCTGGGGGAAAGGGGCAGGTGGGGGCATTTTTGCAGCCCCAAAAGAGGAGGCACCCATGGAGGTTTGCCCCCTGCCGCCCCCCCCCCCCCCCCCCAGCTATGTCTCTGCGTACAATTGTGAATTTATGAGCTTTCCATTAGTTCTGCTGAAAGTAATGGCATTCTCAGCTGCCACTTTTCTATTAGGCAGATGGAAGCTTCTTCTGCCTTCAAAATCTTTCCCCATCTGAAGAACCGGATTATAAGAAACCAGAATAAAAGCTTAATTGCATATAAAACATAATAAATGAAATTCAGTATTATTTTTTTATTTTTGAAAATAGATTGCTTGTTATCAAATGTATTTTACAAAAGGGTAGCATGTCTTCTGAGGGCACGCAATGAGCTGCACCCCACAGGCAAGACCCAAGTGCTAAATACTGAGGACTTCATGCTGCCACCACTATTCTATTCCAAGTATCCACTGTGGATTCTGGGAATAGAATAGTGGTGGCAGCATGAAGTCTATGCTCCTCAGTATTTAGCACTTGGGTCTTGCCTGTGGGGTGCAGCTGCTCTCCCTAGGTACAGCACACAAAGGGTTTATGTATGGGTTACCCAGTATCCAAACCAAGAGCACATGGATGTCAGAGCACATCTAAATGATATAGCTTACCTGCTATCTGCAGCATACCATACTGTCCCTCTTGTCCTTTATAGGTATTCCCCCAGTCCCCCAGCTCCGCTCTCTCGCGCTATGGTCGGGCACCCTGTTTTCAGGCGTGCTGCTGTTGATGTGCACATTTGTCAGCGTGCACATGATGCATGTGCTCCGAAGACGGCGTGCCTTACAAAAGAGTACATTTTAAATAAAGCAATGCTGTGGTCCTTTAAACCCACATCAATCTATAAATAAAGCTAGTGGGAAATTCTCCAACAGCAGAAGTGAAGATAAATTGCAGTTTTGCTCTAGTTATGGGCGATCTATTTTGATAAATTCCCACCTATTCCTCATGCTGTTCTTCCCTGTATGGAACTAAAAATTGGGACAACATCTGTACTTATGTTATCCATAAAAACTACACCAGGGGGCTCTTGGAGTGTTCCCGTGCTGATACAGTATATATCTAGGGCGAGGTGTTGGATCACTTATTTCCATGTGCTACAGAGCAATAAAATATTCTTTAATTTCCTCAATTTTTATAAAGTGACTCAGCAAAGGCCCCAGTTTTTGCAGAAATTTAAATGTAGATATATCTCGGAGTATAATTACAATTGGTTATTATAAAACATTTTCAGTGAAAGTGTTCAATAATTGAGTTTAAGAAAGTTAAAGGACCACTGTACAATGAAAAACACCTAACTGCTTGAAAACTTTGAGTCCTACTAAGAGCATAATTAAACAGGAACAGATCACACAGCTAGATTTTAATTAGAAAAAAATAATGTTGTTTTCGATAGACCCTGGAGGCATCCATGATATATTGTTGGAAGCTGTGTTTGTGAGAGGAGTGTTTACATTTCTAGAGAGCAATGCTTGCATTGGCTATTGCAGGCAGTCTGCTTTTGGGCCTGTAAAATGGAAGGGGTGTGATGTCCTTAACTCATATTATCTGCCAAAGCCTTCTGACATCTCCCTGTTCCCTTCACCCCCCACTTCACTTATAGATAAAAATATAGCCCCACATAATCTAGGTCCCTGAAAGTGATATAACAAACATAAATTGGATTCCTTTAATCAAAAGTGTTCAAGAATTCTGTTTTTCCCTAAAACTGTATTTATGTCCTGCAGATGTGAAGTACAGTGGTCTTTAAACCACGTTATATAAAATACTGTTTCTCTTTAACTGAACCTCCTGTGAATAATTATCTCACAATTTGGGGGTTATAATGAAAAAGAACATGCCCAGTTGGTATAAAATAATAATGACAGGGAGTTAACACATAAAAGTCTCTATTTATCCCACTAGCCTTGCACTAATAGGATAAGTATACCGAGGTGTATACTCTTACTCAGTCCGTTGTCTTGTGCTTGTCAAGCGTTCGCGATAGTGTTGACCTAAGCACAAGTATTTACAGACGGTATCCAAAAGAATAAATCTTTATTGATAATGTATGAGTTCAATTCCAGTGGTAAAAAACATTGATGAATACAATAGAACAAGTGTCGGACGCGTTTCCCTTCTGTGGTTCACAGCTTCCTCAGGGACAAATTCTATAATAGGAGGTTGATATAAATAGTGTAAATAAAAAATATATATACATTAATATAATAAAAATAGTTTTGATAATAATGATAGTAGCACTGATAATACCAATATTCATAATAGTAACAGTAATATTAATTGTGAAATCACAACTGCAAAAAAAAAAAGAAGGATGTTATTATTTGTATTACGACAAGTTACTGTGGATTATAAATGCACATTGGTAGGTTTAAAATAACAGAAAGTAATTATTACTATGTGGGCCTATGGCAGCACTTTCTATAATAGTCTGGAGTGGATAGAATAAGTGGACCTGAACAGCAGTGTCTATTGGGCCTGGTGTCCATGGGAGGGCCCCACATGGGCAACAATGTATGCCAGGCATGTCTGTAGATAGCAACCCTTACCTTATTTAGGTTGAGGCCTGCTCAAACCAAATGTGTAGGAATCGAGTGTCACCACTGACACTCCTAATATAGGATTTGTCACTGAGGAACCACCGCAGCGAAACGCGTCTGACAATTATTTTATTGTATTCATCAATGTTTATTACCACTGGAATTGAACTCATACATTATCAATAAAGGGTAATTTCCTGTTGCTTCAGATTCCGGTTGCGCAGGGTTAAATGCTAGTTAGCTGAGCGTTTCCGGAAAACGGGGAATGGAGGCAGGTGACGGTTACTTGAGAGTTTCGGATGCTTAAGTTCCAGATAAACGGAAATCTACTGTATATTCATATGCATACATTTTGCTGTATCAACAAAGTTTCTTTTATCTTACCATTTGCTTGCTGTAGCAATGTACATGTTTTATTTGAAAAGGGTTATTTGTCAAAATGTATTGACTGCAAAAAAAATATGAATCATGCTTGTGAAAGAAAATATTTATATAAGAAACCAGTGAGATTTATCTAATTGATGCATTGTCTGAACTGCCTTTACATCAAAGTTTTTCCCTGAGTTTGCAACCACAAGACTTTGACAAATCATTAGCAATATACAGAGGAAAGGTAAAGCAATTTTTATTCTCCATTTATCAGCAGTATGCAAATATTGTTATTATTTAATAAAAGGAGCCCTCTCTCCTTTTACATGCTGATGTGAATTTTACCACCTTGCTTATACGGTCATGGAAGGTTCCCGGATTTTACTAGGTATATGATATATCTACATGTCTATTTACTTTTATGCACTCTGTTTTATTTAAAAAAAATTCATAGAGGGTGTAAAAGCATGTGAGAAAAGTGTTTTAATTTTTGAAAATTTATGCTGAATTCATGGTTATGATCAATTGAAATCAGGCTATTTTACAGTGTTGCCTCTGCCTATGGGTAATGAGCTCTGTACCGACAGAAACATGAATAATTAATTAGAGTCAGCTGTAGAAGGTTTAAATAAATATAAATATATATATATATATATATATATATACTAGCGACTTGCCCGTCAAAAATGACCGCAATGAAATTGTAAGGCTGGGAATGCTGTTTGCCACACAATGTGAGTCTCTGACACTCTTAACCTTTTTGTTATCTTCGAAGAACAACAATTATAGTAAATGTGTTAATTTTTCAACATGCAACTTGTAGTTCAAGAACTGGTAAATCATCCTTTTTTTAACAATATTAACCTTTTTAATTGACAGCTATGCAGGAATGATATGACAATGGATCAACTTTGTATGAATCAGTATTGTAAACCATTAAATAATGCTTTTTAACATGCAACTTGTAGTTCAAGTACTGGTCACAAAGTATTTTTTAACAATATTACCATTTTCAATTGTCAGCTATGCAACCTGCTTGCAGCCTAAGTCCCACATGCCTCAACTGCTTTCGCGCTCATTTCAGTCTAAGTCCCACGTGCTTCAATGCCTCAACTGGTCGCCTTCTTAAGCGAGGCTCGCAGGGAAATGAGCATCTTTGGCACTCATTGCCTAAGTCCTTGCGAGGCTCGCAAGCGTGACGACAAATCGCAGTTTGACAACTATTAAATGTGATATATACACATATATATATATATATATATATATATATATATATATATATATATATATACAGTATATACTGTATAAATATATAAGTAATTTTTTTAAATAAAACAGCAAATTTGAACCTGTGACATACCAATGAAAAAAATCTTTACAACAGTTTCCTGACCATCAAAGTTTGCTCATAAAGTAAATATAAATGCATAATTAATTGTATAACGGTTACAACCTCAAAGGGCTAAACTCAATCATTTCTTAATCAATTTTAAAAATATAAATACATTTTCCACATGATTTCTTACTGCATGAAATCAAGCAAATGATCCCTGTATGGGTCTGGCCACTATCCCTGCATGGGTCTGCCCACTTTTTTTAGCTTCAGACACCAGTTTGGACACTTCCTCTCTGATGCCCCTTTTCACAAACCAGCTGCACATACTTCTGGGCTTTTCACAGCTCCAATAAACACCTCTTTGTAGCTCCTGTGGGGAATGAGAGCTTTGGTATTTATCTTATGGTAGGGGAAAAGAGTGACAGAAGCCCACCTCCATACAGTAATTATAAAGTACATTTGTGGATGTCAAAAATGTAATTAAATAACATATTCCGTGCTCAGAATTTTGAGAAATACAGTCATTGCACAGCACTTTGGAAAAATAGTCAGGGACATGCAAATGAGCCCACAATGCATTTTCTCTCTTTAAAAACCAATATCACTTTATACATGCTTCAATTTAACATATGCCTGCTGTATAACACAGGTTTCAAGCATGGCATAGTATAGATTATGCACAAGTTAAGAAACCTACCCACTCTTTTATTTATATATATATATATATATATATATATTTATTTATTTATTTATTTATTTATTTATATATTGTGTGTGTGTATTCAGATCTGTGGCCTGTATTTATGGGAGGATGTAAAGCTCCAACCCCACAGGTCTCAACATTGTGTATACTTCATGGCCCTGTATTAATTTCTTTGTTTATGAAATAAATAAGCGTGAACTTACATTAGATGTAGAGATAGAGAGGCACAGGAAGACATGTAACAGGGAGCTAAATGAATAGCTTGTAAGATCTTTATGTAAAATGCACAAAAACTGAGCAATAGTCCATAAACATGTATTTAATGGTAGAGCTGTTTGTTGCCAGAACTGAGTTCCCTGAAGTTCTCACTCAAAAATTCCCATTGGCAAAAACTCTTATTGGCCACAGTGCTTCTCTAGAGCCATCCCCTCCTCAATTGTGCATTTACATAGTTACATAGTTACATAGTAATTAAGGTTGAAAAAAGACTTTCAGTCCATCAAGTTCAACCTTTTAAGATCTCCTCTGATCTGCAATATGCGGATTAAATATTATGAATTAGTTGTTAATTAATTATTAATCAATTATTTAATTTTTTTATTTGATTTTTAATTATTAATTAATTCAGAGGAAGGCAAACTTAGATTTAGCCAATCGTCTCAAAGGGAAAAAAATGTTTTTATTAATTCCTTCCTGACCCCAGATACTGGTGATCGGATTTCTCCCTGGATCAATGCTGTCTCTCTAATTATCCATGGTAACCCTGTATTCCTTTTTAATTAGTAATAAATCCAGTCCCCTTTTAAAGTTATCTATCAAATCCGCTGTCACCACCTCCTCTGGTAGAGAATTCCACAGATTAACCACCCTTACTGTGAAAAACACTTTTCTTACTTTAAGGTGGAATCGTTTTACTTCTATCCTCAAAGGATGTCCTCTTGTCAGTTGAAAACCTCTTGGCAAAAAAAAAACTCCCTTGACAAATCTTTATACTGACCCTGGATGTATTTATATAAGGTAATCATATCTCCTCTTAGACGCCTTTTTTCTAGGGAAAATAAGTTTAATTTGGTTAGTCTTTCTTCATAACTTAGTCCCTCCATTCCCCTTATTAGTTTTGTTGCCCTCCTTTGTACCTTTTCCAGCTCTAAAATGTCCTTTTTATGAAGTGGTGCCCAAAATTGTACTCCATATTCCAAATGATGGCGTACTAGAGATTAGTATAGTGGCAGAATTGTATCTGCTTCCCTTGCATCTATACCCTTCTTAATACATGCTAATATTGTATTTGCCTTTGCAGCTGCTGCTTGGCTTTGAGCACTGTTACCTAGGTGGTTGTCCACAAGCACTCCCAAATCTACACCTTGATTTGCTTCATTAAGATTATAAATAACATGGCTATTTTTTCCTTCCCAGATGCATAACTTTACATTTATTCGTATTAAATCTCATCTGCCATTTAGATGCCCATTCCTCAATTTTATGTAAATCCCTTTGGAGGGAAAGCACATCATTATCTGATTTAATTACCTTGCACAACTTCGTGTCATCAGCAAAAATGGAGACACCACACTCCAATCCCACCTCTAAGTCATTAATAAATATGTTAAAAAAGAAGACGACCTAATAGTGAACCCTGGGGAACCTCACTTATCACATTAGTCCAGTCGGTGTATGTTCCATTTACAACAACCCTTTGCTTCCTGTCTTTTAGCCAGCTTTCAATCCATGAGCAGATATTTACTGCAATAGTCTCCCATGTGGCACTGTATCAAAAGCCTTTGGAAAATCCAAAACGACTACATCCACTGAGTTGCCTTGATCCAGGTTCCTAATAACCTCCTCATAGAAACTAATTAGATTTGTTTGACATGACCTATCCCTCATAAATCCATGTTGACTCCTACTTATAATCCTATTCAAATAGACATGTTTTTGTATATTATCCCTTATCAACCATTCTAAAAGCTTCCCCACTACAGAAGTGAGGTTCACTGGTCTATAATTCCCCGGATTTGCTCTTGCTTCCTTTTTAAATATAGGTATCACATCTGCTTTTCTCCTTGGATCTGGTAGAGACCCTCTGTTGAGTGAATCTTGAAAAATTAAATATAATGGTTTGGCTATTACAGAACCCCGTTCCCTCAGTACCCGTTGGATGTATTCCATCAGGACCCAGGGCTTTATTAACATTTATTTTTTCCAACCAATTTTGGATTACTTCCTGTGTTAACCAATTATTTGGCAAAGGTAGTGTAGCCCCATTATGTTGCAGTGTCCCAACCACTGGTACCTCCATTGTGTATACCGAAGAAAAGAACCTATTTAGCTCATCCGCCTTTTCCTGGTCACTAATTTTCAAATGGCCTGTGTCACATTGTAATGTTCCTATAGCTTCCTTCCTCACCTTCTTCCCATTATATACTTAAAAAATATTTTAGGGTTAGTCTTACTCTGGCCCTCATTCAATTGCAATTTGGCCAATTGAATAGGGCTCTATATAAGCACATAGCATATTTTTTTAAAGAAGTTTTTAGTTAGTGAAAACCTTGCTTTTGGATAGATGTTTACTAACTAAAAACTTCTTTAAAAAAATATGTTATGTGCTTATTTAGAGCCCTATTCAATTGGCCAAATTGCAATTGAATGAGGGCCTCTGTCTTTTGCAATTAATTTTCTGTTTTCTATTTTAGCCAGTCTAATAGCGCTTTTGCAAGCCTTGTTGATTTCCTTGTACTCCCGTAAAGCAGTCTCTGTCCCCTCCTGTTTGCATAATTTAAATGCCTGTTTTTTACTCCGTAACTTGATC
The DNA here is from genome assembly GCA_027410445.1 of Discoglossus pictus. Lineage (NCBI taxonomy): Eukaryota > Metazoa > Chordata > Amphibia > Anura > Alytidae > Discoglossus > Discoglossus pictus. The sequence continues at coordinate 298,976,519 of CM050166.1, read as the reverse complement.
TTTAAATCATTGTTAAGCCATATTGGATGGAATTTACTCCTTTTACTTTTATTCCCACATGGTATATGGTGATAAGTATGTATATTTAGTAAGGATTTAAATGTTGTCCATTTATGTTCAGTGTTTTTACCTATCAATTCTCTGTCCCAGTCTATACTTTGTATTGCTGCCCTTAGACTGTTAAAAACTGCCCTTTTAAAATTAAGAGTTTTTGTTGGCCCCTTAAAATGTTGTTTTTTTAATTCAATCTCAAATGAGACTGTGTTGTGATCAATGTTTCCCAAAGGTTGCCCTATTCCAACATTTGATACTATATCTATATTATTTGTGATGACTAAATCTAAGATAGCTTCATTTCTAGTAGGCTCTTGTATAACCTGGACCAGATAATGATCCCTGAGTGTACTCAAGAACCTGCTCCCCTTAGCTGAACTGCTGGTCTCATTTATCCAGTTTATTTCAGGGTAATTAAAATCTCCCAATATTAGAACTTACCCATGCTTAGCTGCATTTCCAATCTGTAACAATAATTGTATTTCCTCACTTTCAGCTATGTTTCGCTAATGCCTATTAAATTCCATTTTTCATTAATTGCTAATAATTCTAACTCTCCCATTTTTCCTGGCAAGCTTCTGGCATTAGCAAGCATACATCTTATGTTATGAGTCTGTAGGTCTGATGTGCCTGCCACTGTACTTGAGTTACTTAGTACTACCTCCCTATTGACTATACTACCGCTCCCCATCTCCTCCCCTATGAGTTGGTAATTCATCCCTTATACCCTCTACACTTTCTACCCCATTACTTATATCTAGTTCCTCCCCTATACCTACTAGTTTAAAAACTCCTCCAGCCTTTCTACCATCCTATCCCCTAGCACAAAAGCTCCCTCATCATTAAGGTGCAATCCATCCCTGCTGCAGAGATTGTAGACTTAGGCAATGAGCGCTGAAGGCTCTTATTGCTCGCAAGCCTCACAAATCAAGGCAAGCAATTGAGGCATTGAAGTACACAGGACTTAGGCTGAAATGAGCACCGAAAGGACTGCAAGCAGTTGAGGAACGCGTGACTTAGAAAAAAAAATCCGACCTCGGAATCTTGGGGGCAAAAAAATCCGACCTCGGAAAAAAACAAATGTAACGGCCGAACCACGGAAATTGAAAAATTGGAAAAACAAGAAAAATAATAAAAAATAAATTAAAACACACTCACACACAGCACAGGGGGAGAGCCAGGACACCTGGGAGTGAGGTTGCAAGCAAATTTGAGCCAAATTAGTTGTGTTTTTTCCCTCGAAAATCGTCCAAGCGAGAAAAAAAACACAAAAAAGTCTGAAACTGGATGAAAACGAGGCTGAGCAAAGTCAGGCACGCGGATGAAAACAAGGCTGAGCAAAGTCAGGCACGCGGGACTAAGAAAATACACGACGGCAAAGACACTAACACTTACCCAAACAACGCCAGGTACCCTGGACTTAGAAAAAAAAACATTGGACTTGGAAAATACACAACGCCAAGGAGAGTACAACATCCGGCACGCGGGACTTAAATAAAAACCAACACTAGTCAGCACGCACCATACAAACATTCAGCAGATACATAGAGGAGAAACACACAGGGAAGGGACATGGGGGAGATGCTGGAAAGAGGCACATGCCATTCCCAAGCACACAACTTGCAGGTTAATGAACCCTGCAATGAGTAGCCCTTACAGTAGGTGGGAGGAAAGGTTTGCAATGAGCGGCGAAGGTGCTCAGCGAAGCAAAAGACTCACATTTTGCGGCAAACATCATTGCCTGGCTTACACTTTTAGAACCATAATTTTTTGACGGGTAATTCGCTAGTCTATATAAATAAAAAAGTTTTGAAATGCTGTTTGTGACAATGTGAGTGTACTGTGTGCCTCAACTATATAGACCCCTATAGGACACTAATGAACCCATGTAATAACACTATAAGTGCCATGAGGGTCATCCAGGACCCTCATGACACAAAGTGTAAGTACGACACTATTAGCTCTAACTATACCCCATTAACCCAACCCTCGGCCTATTTAATCCTAACAGTACGCATTTAACTCTAACAGTACCTATTTAACCCTAAGTGGTCCTATTGAACCCTAACTGGGCCTATTTAACCCTCTGTAAGCCTATTTAACCTGGTCTCTAATGAGGGTCTATACAGACCCTCCTAAGCCTCTATTTAACCCCATCAGTCCCATAAGGATATCTAAAAACCATCATGGGACAGTTAGAAGCCTAACATTAGCCCCATAAGTGCCACAAGGGTCCTCCAGGACCCTCATGACACTAAGTACAAACACTGCACTGCACTACCCCCCCAATAAACCATTAAATCTAAACTAACCGCCCTGTACCCTGACCTATTAACAGCAACACTACCTACCTACTCCCTATTAAACCTCCCTACATACATACCCCCCTATATAAAATACATACCCCCTGTCTGAAATATATACATACCCCCTATCTAAAATACAATACCCCCTATCTAAAATACATACACACACCCCTATCAAAAATACATACCCCCTATGTAACATACATTAAATCCTATCTACATACATAAACCCTAAATCTAACCTAAAAATAGAATAATCAAATCGCCCCCCCCTAGGGAAAAAAAAAATTGTAGAACAAACTACATACAATAAATAAACATTCTAAAAATTCTAAATATTCTACTCAAATTTCCAGCATGTCCCCATTGTTCTTATTTTATTCTCTGGCGTGGCCCCTGTTAAAAATAAACATTATATTATTACTAAATACATACACACTTCTGCCCCAGCTGGTCCCTTAAGCAATCTGCGCTCTAAAAAAAACAAAAAAAACTAACAGAGCTCGGCAATCACGGAGCTCCCCAACGCTAATGAGGCCCCTAGAGCCTATTCCGGCAGAACATTGGCAATGGTGCCTTTTGATTGGCTGAAAATGCTGTCAATCAAATTTCAGCCAATCAGAAGACACCAAGGTGTGTGCCAATCAGATAGGGATACAGCCCTATATTCAATTCTGATTGGCTAATGCACCTGTCAATATTTTTTAAACCAATCAGAAGGCTCTATTCCCTTCAGCCAATCACAATGGGATACACCCCCACTGGGTGATTGGCTGAAGGCATCTGTGCTTCTGATTGGCTGTTGTCACTGTCAGTCAGACTGCAGCCAATCAGAAGGTGCTGTTTCCTTCAGCCAATCATAATGGGATACACCCTTATGGAATGATTGGCTGAAGGCATCTGCACCTTCTGATTGGCTGCAGTCTGATTGACAGTGACAACAGCCAGTCAGAAGGCATAGATGTCTTCAGCCAATCACCCAGTGGGGTGTATCCCATTGTGATTGTCTGAAGGGAAAAGTGCCTTCTGATTGGCTGATGTCACTGTCAAATAGACTGCAGTTAATCAGAAGGTGCAGAAGCCTCCAGCCAATCACTCCATAGTGGTGTATCTCATTGTGATTGGCTGAAGGGAATAGTGCCTTCTGATTGGCTGGTGTCACTGTCAATTAGACTGCAGTGAATCAGAAGGTGTAGATGCCTTCAGTCAATCACCCAATGGGGGTGTATCTCATTGTGATTGGCTGAAGGCAATAGAGCCTTCTGATTGGCTGCAGTCTGATTGACAGTGACAACAGACAATTAGTATGGGATATAGGGGTGTAAACCATTCTGACTGGCTCACACATTGGTGGCTTCTGATTGGCTAAAATTTGATTCACAGCGTTTTCAACCAATCAGAAGATTAAAATTGTCAATTATCTTGCGGAAAAGGCTCATTAGCGTCTGGGATATTATTATTTTTTTAAGGGCCCAGCTGGGGCAGAAGAGGAGGAGCACGGGGACAATATTTTATTGTATTTTGTGTGTATGTATTTAGTAATAACCTAATGTTTATTTTTGACAGGGGCCATGCTGGAGAAGAAAATAAGAAGGACGGGAACATGCTGGAAATTTCAGTAGAATATTTAGAATATTTAGAATGTTTATTTATTGTATGTAGTGTGTTGTACTCATTTTTTTTTCCTGGGGGGCGATCTTAAGGAACATCTGCAAAGGTAAGTGGTTTTATTTATTTTATTTTAGGTTAGATTTGGGTTTGTGTATATAGATAGGATTTAATGTATTTTAGATAGGGGGTATGTAGGTATTTTAGATAGGGTGTATTGTATTGTAGATAGGGGGTATGTATGTATTTAGATAGGGTGTATTGTATTTTATTTGTATTATATTGTATTGTAATGTAATGTATGTATTTTGTATGTATTTCCTTTTCAGGTGTGTATTTTTTTTTCTGTAGTGGGGGGGGTTGTAATGTAGGTTTTGGTTTTTTCTGTAATGTAGATTTTTTTATTTTTTGTGACTTAGTTTTTTTTATTTTCTGTAATGTAGATTTTTTATTATTTGTGACTTAGTTTTTTTTTCCATTTTCTGTAATGTAGATGTTTTTTGTGACTTTTTTATTTTCTGTAATTAGTGGGGTGGGGGTTTTATTAGGGGGTAGGTAGGTATTGTAGGTAGGTAGGGTAGATGTTAAAAGGTTAGGGTAGAGGGGGGTTAGTTTAGATTTAATGGTTTGTTGGGGGGTATAGTGCAGTGTAGTTTTTGTACTTAGTGTCATGAGGGTCCTTGAGGACCGTCATGGCACTTATGTGTTTAATGTTAGGGTTGTAACTGCCCCATGAGGGTCTTTATATACCCTTATGGGAATGATGGGGTTAAATAGGCCCAGTTAGGGTTAAACAGACCCCGTTAGGGTTAGATAGGTACTGTTAGGGTTAAATGTGTACTGTTAGGATTTAATAGGGCCAGGGTTGGTTTAATGGGGTATAGTTACGGTTAATAGTGTAGTGCTTACACTTTGTGTTATGAGGGTCCTTGATGACAGGGTTAATTAAGGGTTTATGGGGGTCTGTATTGACCCCCATGAGTGACAGGGTTAATTAAGGGTTTATGGGAGTCTGTATTGACCCCTATGAGTGACAGGGTTAATTAATGGATTATGGGGGTCTTCATGGACCCCCATGAGTGACAGGGTTATTTAGGGGCTCATGGGGCTCTGTAATAGGTAATAGGGTTAATTTTTATTTAGCACAGGTCCTTTCATGACCTTTACGGGTCTTTAAGGACCCGCAAGGCGGGAAATAAAAATGTTGTTTGCAGTGGGGGTCCCCGATCTCGTGCAATCGGGGACCCCCACTGCGAGGGTTAATGCGGGGACACTACGGGGGTCCCAATGGGGGTTTAATTTTAGGAGCCGGTGGGGGTACTTACAGTACCCTCGCTGCCGGACTTAACTGTTTGTGTGCCACGGGCCCTGTAATTTAGACCATTTAAATGCAGTGGGGGGACGCGGCCGTGACCCCCACTGCAAGGGTTTAATGTGGGGTCCCCAGCTTATCTCAGATCTCTTAATGTGGGGGTTTGCCCAAGATTTACTCAGCTGGCAGTGTTTTGCGCGGTCTGGGGTCATGAAGCCTCGTTTTAATTTTTTTGTCCGCCATTTTCTTTCTCATTTAGCCGATTTTCGAGTGCCGAAACTGGGGAAATTGGGTTAAATTTGCGTACAACCTCACTTCCATACGTCCTGGCTGTGCCCCCGTGCTGTGTGTGAGTGTATTTTTTTTATTAATGTGTTTTTTATCTGTGTGTTTTTCGTGTTTTTGGTTTTGCACGGTTTGGAGGGTTACTGGGGACAGTAGACTTTTAACTGACTAACTTTAAAAAGTGCAATTTGCTTAGCGAAATCTTACTTGTAAAGCTATCAGTGTATAAGCTTGAATAATTATTTTATCAACAGCTTTTAGAATTTCCTGTTTCAAAACTCCTTATCAATAATACTGTTACTAGTGCTAAATGATAAATGGACGGAGGACTGGGAGCCACCTTTGGTCTTAGACTTATCTATAAATCTATATCAAATATCTGGAAAATTCCATACTGTGTAACTGATTTTGGATTGAGCCTTTAGATTGTAAGTAGCGAGTTTCCAGTCTTGTAGGGTGCTTTGGGATAAAGCACTTTCTGCTAAGATTCTAAGCTCAAAACAGGGTCATTCAACTTTTGAATTTGTTAAACTTGTATTTCCCCTGTTCTTATCCCCTGTACATCGATGCGGAATATGTTGGAGCAATACAAATAAAAGATAATAATAATAATAATAATAATCTGATGGGAGTTACCTGGTTCTTTGTCTTATGGCTTTAGTGCAGCTGTACCTTCCATTACATGTATCATCAATTATTAGATTGGAAAAATAATAGAAGAACCAGTGTATTCAAGATAAGAGGCATTAAAGATTCACCCTAGAAAATGAAGCCACCTCGGATTGTTCGCTCCCCCACTTGTCAGTTCTACTTTACATAGAGAATCCCATATTTGCTTCTCAACCAATCACAAATCATATCACAGGATCCTTTTTTTTGTCCATAGTAGACTGAGAACCACTATATTGGATTCTCACCGCAAATAAGTTTTGGCAGGGCACAGAGGAAACATAAGAGTTTTTATTTCTTTTACATGAGCTTTAGGGTTTGTTTAGACTTTAAAGTGTTTTTTTTCTTTTGTCTACTTTTATGCTTTGCTCACCCAATGGAGGACAAAAGCATTACTGCACTGGAAAAGTGATGTTGTAATGAATAGAATTTAATAGAAATGTTAAGGTTAGTGTGTGAAACTACTCTACAGAATGGATAGTAGACAAATAAAGCAGATGTCCAGGAGACATTATAGGGATAAGCACATTAAAGGAATCTAGAATACATGACATACACATTAGGTAATCCTATTAAAGGGACACAGAGAGACCCCTGTTTTAATATTAAAATAACTACTAAAGTGTTCATTTTTATACGTCATTTTAGAAGATCTGGTTTTACTCACTGAATCCATCCATATAGCCTCTGCAAAGGCCTGCCTCCTGTAACTCATGGATACAATGTTTCTATAAAACTAGATGCACTAGTCAATCACAGACTGTGTATCAGCAGAATTTTACTAAAATGCTGCTGAAACACAGTCTGTGATTGGCTAATGCATTTCGTACAATAGAAACACTATATGCATGAGCTACAGGGGGCAGACCTCTGTGGGGACTCTTTGGAAGGTTTAAGTGGCTAAAAACAGAGCTCTTAAGGACTTGTTAATAAGATGATATTTAAATGTTCAAATAGACACTTAAGGTAGGTTTGTAATATTAAAAGCAGGGAACTCTCCATGTCGCTTTAGTCACCATTTTATATATACTGCATATATATATATATATATATATATATATATATATATATATATTGGAACAAAGTTCCCCCCAGGGGTGAGAGCAAGACAAGTAATGAAGAGTTTTCTCCAGGAAAGAGAGAGTTAACTTACTGGAGAAGTGCTAAGCGACTAATTGAACCTGCAGGTGTTGTAAGCCTGTTAAAGGCACACACAGAGAGGTGGGGGTCGTGCCCCTGCAATTAGGCTCTGTTTGGCCTAGCAGAGTAAGGCCAGAGCCTCACACAAGCTAAGAAGGATGCTTGTATGCATCTGCCAGTGAGAGGGAAGGCAGTGTTTTGACTTTGTCTGCTGGAAGCAGAAATTGAGAGCAAACGGAGAAGTCTGCTACTAGGATTGAAGTAGCTGCAGAGAATATGTGCCACAAAGAGCATTTACAGAGGAGACTGTTTGCTGTAGATAAAAAGAGGGATTTTCAAAGGAACTGCTGCAAGGATTTTGCCACAGCAGTTATTACAGAGGAGACTGATTGGTGCTATCCCAGCTTGGAGCAGAGGATCCATTACAGCTGAGAGAGAGACTGGATGTCAAGGTACCATTACAGAGTCCGATAACCCCAGGGCAAAGTCTGTTAAGTTAACAGATTTGTAGCCTTCACCAAAAGAGGATGTTAAGGGTCCCTGGAGGTTGGGGTATCTGGAGAGTAGGGCGGGCCAGAACCCCACCATATGGTATAAAATTGATAGACGACTATCTGCAGAGAAAGGAAGCTTTAACCTATTGAATATGGACTATTATGTTTTCACCTGAAGGACGAGAAGCGTCTTCAGGGCTAGCGAGGGTGTTCCTGATGTTAAGCCAGTGCGTTTATGTAGATGTTTATTTCATGCTGAAAATAAGCTATTTTTGTTTATGTTTGAAAACTTTTTATTAAAAGAGATAAAAAGCACTTTGGGACTCGATTTGTTTATATGAAGTCACAGAAGATACCAGTAGCCAAAGGCCACATTGTCACAATATATAGATTTTGTAGACTAGATGGGTCTTTTGGTTGAATCTGGCATGATTCTATGAAACATTCAATTTTCATATACATCAAAAAGAAAAGTATTATAACAAGAGCTCATGTAGTGGAGCCCAATAATGTCATGTGCATTAACACTATGAACCAGCAATGGATCTAAAAATGTGATGCACTTTAAAAGAATAAAATAAACAGAAATGCAAGATTTGAAATTGGATGGTGGAAGATTTAGGGAAAATGTGAAAAAGTACAACTCTACAGAAAGAGTCGGAAACATGTGGAACAGCCTTCCAGGCCATTCTGACGTTTACTTTTTAGGTAAATCAAATGGACAGTATTGGTCACTTTGTTAATTGTGCAGTGTAAATTCCTATATAGCTGTAAATCGGCTGCGGGAGCTTTTTTCCTCTACGTTACACGTTTATGTTAATCTTTAGCTCCCCCACATTACGGCACTCAGCCCACATCTCTAAATCCAGCCATATCCACAAGAAATGTTAGAGTAGGACATACCCTAACCAAGCTTTATGTGTGAGAAACGGCTCTAGGAACCAATAGAAAAAGAGAACATTGTCCATTATAAGGAGTTAAAAGTGCAGTAACTGCGGCAAGGAACAATTAAACTTATATATAAAAATATATTATATTTTTATTTGAAATTAAATTGATGTGACAATTGTATTTATTCTTTCAATATATATAATAATGTGTTTATGTTGTGTTTATATATTATAATATATAGACAATGCATTAGAGCATTTGTTCCTAGGGTTGTGTGCAACCCTTAATGAAATGGACATAATAATACAATATTATATTTTGGGATTACGCATATTTTGATATTGTTAAGTGTCAAAAAAAATTGAAATTTCATCATTTTTACTTTATTTTTTTTGTCTATGGTGCACGTAAAATCTTCTTCATCTTTTTGTAGTCATGGCACTGTCCTGGTTTGAGTGATCCATAAAGTCTTATTAGCATAGAATTTGGGTGTAAAAGTAACTTGAATTCTTTTAGCAGTGCAAAAATCAATAGAGATTGAATATGTTCCTCCCCCAGACCTTTCCCATAGCTACTCCCCTCCCGAAGACCCCTTGCCAGAAAAGCAAACCTTCCAAAGACCCTTATGTAATGCTGCATATATATATATATATATATATATATATAAACATCACCCGCATACAGCATCCATCCATCTTAGCATCCTTCTTCACCCAGTCCTTGTCAGCAGCCATCCCCTCTCAGTGTCCCTCCCACACAGCACCCAACCCCTCTCAGCACCAACCTCACATAGCATCCATCCCTATCTCATTTGCTCCCCCTCACAGAATCCATCCTCCTGTACTTTGCTGTCACTTTACAGCCCTTTCTCTCTCACCTCTTGCCTGATACGCATCCCCAGCATGCTGAACTGCTTGACACTGCCACCTCTTGGAGCTTTAGTAGAAATGCTCTTATTAAACAGACACACACCAATTTCAGATCAGGGATGTGTGTGCACAGCCAAGGAGGCACGGGGGGGGGGGGGGGGGGGGCATGGTTGGTTGGGCCGGGGTGGAGGGCCAAAGGGGGCACATACACTGCAAAGAAATTTAAATGCAAAACAATTTTTAACAATAAATTACACAGCACTGGTAGATCCGCCCCTGCCTCCAGAAGAATGACACATGTAATCAAATAGGAGGCAGCTTTATTTATACAAGGGAACTTTTCTAGGCATAATATTTTGCATCTAGGAAAGACTCAAAGCTTCTGTTCTTGTCACAATCTTATATTCCCAAATACAGCATAACATATATCATTTGTCATTGGACAAAAGAAAGAAAGGTGCATCCTTCAGCTAAATTTGATTGGGTTATGCAAAATTAGGGTTATTCCTATGTATGTTACTATGCAGGAAATAATCTGCTTAATGTATCAAAAACCTTTTACAACCAGAGCAAAACACAGCAAATAAAAAGAGCCCGACGGTCTGTGGTTAGAACTTCTTGCTGAGTCTGTCTCTTTAGAAAAAGCTCAAAACTACAGAAACTTAAAGAGACACACAATAATAAT